>CM022878.1:12344693-12367236 GCA_012654025.1 Pachypsylla venusta | reverse complement strand
ATATACATTATATGTATAGGGTGGGGAAAAATATCGGTGGGTGAGAAAATAATCAACCTTGATTGGTTGAAAAAGTATCGTGTCGTATCGGTTCGGAAGGTGTCGTAATGTTAATAGTACTTTAAATGACATCACCCACTAGATTTAGAATTTAAGTCTTGTGTAAGTTAGTAAAAAAAAAAAAATGAGATGAATCAGTTTAAGAAAGTGCTTAGAGATATACGATGCCTTCTTAGTAATCCTGTTAAAGTTCTACGAGTACGTATGGAAAAGATCTGTACGAAATGCGGTTTTTTTGAAAGGATTAAAAGTGAAAAATCACATATCATGTCCTCTATAAAAGCCTTTTATGTGGTAAATCAAGTTTATTTTCTGTTATCAGAAGATGCAGCAGGAAACTCGTTAGCGTGGAGGGAACAAAAAATAGAAAATTTTCTTCTTCTTCCTCATTTTGAGATTATCAAAAAGGTCCGTTTTGATTGATTCATTAAATGAGAAAAGATATGAGAGACAAAAAGTATGTGTTGCTAAACTTGATTAGTCAACGTTCACAACGTTTAAGAACCTGTNTCGTTAGCGTGGAGGGAACAAAAAATAGAAAATTTTCTTCTTCTTCCTCATTTTGAGATTATCAAAAAGGTCCGTTTTGATTGATCCATTAAATGAGAAAAGATATGAGAGACAAAAAAGATGTGTTGCGAAACTTGATTAGTCAACGTTCACAACGTTTAAGAACCTGTATATTTATAGATACATGAACATCTAAATGATTATTCTTGGAAACCCCATCATTGAAACTGAATCCGATAACATAATGCTTTGGTCTAATTTTAAGCTTAATTTAAATCCGGCGTAACTTTCTTCAAACGGGATATACAGTGTGTTTAAGGCAAGGTACCGAATGTGATAAATGTCATAAATATTTACCTTGATGGCTTCTTGATATCATCTACAGTATTCTCCGGTGTTACCGATCGCACCTTTGTCATCTCTCTCTCTATCTTGCACTTTCCTTGTTAACTTTGGTCTTCCTCCTTTTCTTGTTCTAAGGACACCAGTTCGTTGTTCTTACTGTCCATCTGTTGTCCTTCATTCATGACACATGCCCAGCCCATCTTGTCTTGCTTTCATCCACTACATCCTTTACATTTGTTCTAGATCTTATATCTTCATTTCCTATATGTTCCAGTTTACTTGCATGGCATATTCTGTGTTCAATGGTTTTCTGCTCTCAGGGTTTTTTTTTTTTTTTCTTCTTTTTTAGTTGGGTTCCATGTTTCTCCTCCATTTAGCAATACTGGAATTATGATTGTGTTCAAAAAATTTCCCCTTATATCCATTCTGGTGTGACTGATTACATCTTTTATTTTGTTAAAGCAGATCCAAGCTGCTCTTTTAATTTCTGTTTCTGTATTATTATGATTTTTTTTTTNTTTTTTTTTTTTTTTTTTTTTTTTTTTTTTTTTTTTTTTTTTTAGTTTACTCTTAAGGTTAAACTCTAAGGTTTTTCATTATCCTAGAACCACCCTGTATTTTGCTGTTTGGTTAAAGCAATGGATTCGTTGATATAATTCGTACTTAAAGTTCAAGTTCACTGAAATGAACTGTTTTGCCATAAAAGTTCATCGCTCTTCTTTAATTTCTGTTAAGCCTTCGCTCTCTTATAACTTTTGACATTGTTGGAACTTGGATTTTTTGGATTCACATTTTGAATTTTTGATTGATTTTAGTTCAAATATAAACAAATGTTTCCAATCAACTATTTCAATCTTTACTCTCTATGACCATTCAGATTATAATAGGTAATCAAAGAAAATACTTGTTTGGGATTGGTGAATTTATTTAAAGAGACGTCTCTGTGGCAGATTGTGCATCACACTCGGCTTGCACGAAAGATGTTCCGAATTCGATTCCTGGACGGGTAGAAAATTTGAAAGAGGTTTTCTCGAATTTTCTACTTGGTCTGATTGTGTTTATGGGTAACTCAGCCTCCTTGAGTAGCTATGGGGTAGCATAAGGTAAAAATTGCTAAAGTGTAGCTTAAGATTAGTAGTTGGGAGGCATAGCTCGGTATGAAGAAAGCATGAAACTTTATCACTGAAATTACTTGAAGAGACTATGATTTTAAGATATTGGGACACTTCGAGTTCCACCCCTAAATCCCCTAAAACGGACTGAAACGCGCTAAAATGGGTCCCAAATGTAAAGTGCATAGATCCGAGCACGCACAATTGCTTGTAGTGTATCCTTGCAGCTCATGATTTAGTGCCTCTAGGATTCCTTTCCTCTGTGAAACATGTGGTTGTCAGGCATACCAAGTACATATGGAATCCTGATTCCATTAAACTCCTGCACCAGGGCTATGTAAGATCTGTGCTTGAATACGGATCTATCATGTGGACACTATCCAACCAGGTTAGATCATGAATGAGTACAAACTTGTTATATTCATTGCCTGTTCCTCATATATAAGGTATTCTCCCGTTTTTCTTTATCCATTCATCATGCACTCACTTTTACAAACTTAACCACAAACTCATCAACTTCTCCATACACATATACACGGCCATGAGTCACTCACACTCCCTTCATATACCTCAATCCTGTTTCACTTTTAACACTTATCATTCATTATCACCAAATTCATTATCACTCATCATCTTGCGAGATAGTCAGTAGTATATGATAAATCCCTTAGTTACTCACATCATATCTAGTGTGAGATTTGAAAAAGGCAATCATTTGCTGCTCATAATATGCCGAAACACCAGAAAAAATATCAAAATTCGAGTAACGACCAATTTTTCGAATTTTGACCAGTTTCTGTTAGACGGTCAGCAATGTCCGATATCTTAAATTTTGTTGCGAAAACATATCAACTTAAAGCAAGAAATTTAGAACATAGTTTGCGGTCCAACCGTTTTTGAGTTATGGCTGTTTTTCCAATTTTGTAATGGGAATCATAGAATACTATTAGATTCCGATTTTTGAAAGGAAAATCGTAAAATATTATTAGTACGCAAAAGGCCATGCCTCTGAGGCTCCAAGCTATAGGCCGTAGCGAAGCACGNTCTTAAATTTTGATGCGAAAACATATCAACTTAAAGCGAGAAATTTGAAACATAGTTTGCGGTCCAACCGTTTTCGAGTTATGGCTGTTTTTCCGATTTTGTAATGGGAATCATAGAATACTATTAGATTCCGATTTTTGAAAGGAAAATCGTAAAATATTATTAGTACGGAAAAGGCCATGCCTCTAAGGCTCCAAGCTATAGGCCGTAGCGAAGCACGAGTGAAACAGCTAGTTATAAATATATTGTGCGACACCCATGTTTATATAAATCATTTTGTGCCCGAAGTATACCGAAACGATTATTTCGGTATACTTCGGGAAACCGTCGAAGCCCAAGATACAATTGAGAATTTTGGATATTGATTCTAGTTTTCTACACATTTAGGACTTCCTAAGGATACCTATGTTGACATTTTTAAGAACACTTAATATTTGGTACCCAAACCCATTTTGGGCCCCCATGAAGGACTACAACATATTTGAGAATTTTGGATGTTGATTTTGAATTTTAATAGTTCAGGTCTTTCAAAAAATACCTATATGAACATATTTTCTAATAGTTGATATTATTTAGTACCCACACACATTCTGAGGCTTTTTTGGGAACTTTCTGTCCTCTTGGAGGACCAAAGTATAATGGAAATAACATTTGAATATTGATTATAAATTCTAGATATTCAGGCATTCCTAACGATACCCATATTGATATATTTTGTAGCAATGAATACTTGAGACCCAAATTAAGCCCCTTTTTGAGACAATTTTTGGCCTCAAAAATAACGGAATCTACAAGTTAATATTGGTTTTAACTGATTTTACTGATTCAGGCCTTTCCAAAATTACCCATATTGATAGGTTTTGGAGCACTTTACATTTGGAACCCATTTTGGGTCCTTTCGGGTCCGTTTCAGGGGACTTAAAACTGGAGTTCGAAGTGCCTCAATATCTTGAAAGCATTCTATTCTTGTGTACTAAAAGTGATAAAAAATGCATGTTTTTTTCAAAATGTCACAATGCTTGTGGTATACCGCCAAACTATAATGGTATTGGAGTGATGAATGTTGAAAATACCTTGTAATGCTATGATGCCCACAAAGATAATAACTCAAATAAATATACATACAAATTTTTTATTAAATACAATTTGGAGAATCGTTTACTTGACGGAGGAATCTCTACCCGTCTCTAACGCCTCTCTTTCGTCGCATACTCATAAAACTATCCCCAATATTTTATATTTTCTTATCTCAGATAGAATTTGGAAAACAATTTTCCTCATTACACCCTATGTAGATAGAGTCACTTGCTCTTTCTATGTATACAATTATGCTATGAACTATTCTGTATTAGGGGTACACAAGAGTAGTAAATCATGTCCTCCCCTAACTACTTCTCCCCAGTGTCCACAATCGCTTACTATTTTCTAACCATTGCTCCCTTCAACCGTTTCTCCACTTGGGATATGGGGAATAATTTCTGTTCATCTCCCACAGAGAGACAAATGAGATTTTAATTATTTTTGGGGTGTGAGCTTTGGAGATAAATAATATTTTAATAAAAACTTTTTTCTCTCTCTTGGAAAAAAACAGAAAAAATAATTTAATAGAAAAATATCTGGCGTGCACAATTTCAATTTCTTGCACTCAACAGATTTTGCAATTTATCATTTAATTGTCCGTCATGAAGCGAAGGTTGGCCATATCGAGTTTTATCAAAATCTGACAATGTGTTATCATGCTGCATCGAGCTATATATTTATTAAACTTTTATTATGCTTCTCATCCACCAATAAAATGTACGCACCCAATGTATCCTCATTTGAGTTAATCGCAGGTACAATACAAGCTAAGTTATGTTCCCTAAGTTGTGAAATGAAATCAATATATCTGAGTTGATGGTTTCTGTGAGGGATTGTGTGTATGTCACACTTCGAACGGATTCGGCACAAGGCCCGAATGGAGCTGTAGTTTTTCCGAGTGGTGCAAGAGTTTTTATGGATAAGCGACTTCATGAGAAGAACAAGTTTGTTTATTTTATCAATATAAGCATTAAGATGAACGTGCCCCAAACCAGAGAAGTTAGGAACACTTTTGTTCGGTCATTCCTCGATGATGAAGTTGTTGTTGTTTTTTTTGGTAAAAACTACATTGCATCACTTCGTTTGCATATGATGGAACGCACTTATCTTTAATTGAATTTATCACTACGAGAGCGCAGCACGAAATTTTATCCAAAAAAACTCTTGCATCCTACGCGCAAAAACTATTGCATCATGCGTACAAACTCTTGCTCGAGTCGGATCCCACCTGCAGCAATTAAAATATGTATTCTTTTTGCATAGATACTTTAATGTTCCTGATCTCAAAAATGATTTCGGATCATTTCGTTTTTTCTATTTGACTCCCGCCTTAATGTTCCCTGTGCCATGGTCTCTGTTTGATCTTTTCTGAAGTTAGGCTTTTGTNTTCCTGATCTCAAAAATGATTTCGGATCATTTCGTTTTTTCTATTCGACTCCAGCCTTAATGTTCCCTGTGCTATGGTTGACCTCCAGGAATGATATATGAGTGAGCACATCAGATCCTGGGCGAGTTCTTTTTATATTTTAAAACAAATGACCTCTTATTTTATTTTCTCTGTTTGATCTTTTCTGAAGTTAGGCTTTTGTTTTATTTATTTTTATTTTTTATTTTCCTCGTTTTATGGTAGATACTTCATTTTGTTATGCCATTTTAAAAAAACTTTTTAATGAAACCAGCTCTGTAGTCGTTCTTTACCTCTTGGATGGGTTGTATAGAAACTTTCAAATTATCTCGAAGACATTCTTGACTTTCTATTAATTTCTAAGGAAACTACCACTCTTTTGGTCGTACCACGTAAAACAACTATTACTTTATCCAAGTTTTACTTTTTACTTAATCCGTCTGTCTTTAACATATATTGGTCGTTCAAGATGTAGGGTTTACCTTTCATTCACTGGAAACATTCAAAACAACTACACACGTTGAACTTAACCAACCTGGGTTTGGCCAAAAATAGCCACCATCAAGAGAGCGCGAAACCACGTGTTCACCCACTTGGTAGACGTTTCTTATCTTTAGTGATCTAACGGAAACTGGTATATTCAACGTGCCATAAACCCTGTTTTTTTTCTGTACTCTACTTTTTTAACTTTCTCTTCTGTTGAAAGGTCTTTATCACCTCTCTTTGTTGCTCCTTTCGCTCTTTCGCCACATTACTTGTACTGTTTTCTGATCAAGATCTCGTTTGCAATATTTTCTTCTCCGGTGAACTTTTGAATTCAGTGTACCATAACTTTTCTGAATCCTGTTATTGCAGATTTTGGCTTTGTTGGAGTCACCACATTGCTCTCATTAACTGTGGCTCATTAATGAGCTACAATTATTGAGAGCACATTATGAGCCACTTTTAAATAATCGGTGTCCCTTATTACGATTGAACTATGATCGGGGAACGTCATTAATTGTAAACTAAATGGTGGAGGCGTCACATTACTTGTACAACAAGATCGGTACAACTTCATTACCAATTAGTGGATGTGCCTCATAACATTTTCCATCTCCATTGAGTCTAACTTAACTTCTATGAACCATTCTAGGGTTGTCATGGAAGAGATTGAATATTTTTTATGTCAAACTTCATCCATTTCAGGGACGTCACCCTTTGGAAGCGACTACGCGCAAATATAAGCGACTGATCCAAATGAATGTCGGATAATGTAAATGGACAATAAAATCATTTGGATATTTGGATTGATCGTTCGTCATTTTCACCCCAATAGGAGCTGTCCTTCCAAAGGACGAACGGGGTTAAGCTTGCATAAAAGAAATATCTTTTTATTCTGATAATACGAGCCAAGTATCTTCTTCGTTACCTTCACACTTTCTCAATTATCTTTGGGGTTGGCGCTGCTTTCCTTAATTCTACCTTGCCTCACTCCTTTGATTCGATGTCTACTCTCCTTAGCTATAAATCTTTCCTGGCTCGGTAACCCTAGGTTGCTTCTCACACTGTCCATAGAAACTGCGTAGAAACTCGTCTTTTGATGATGACCGTCACCTAATGACGCTGGTTTGCTCCACTCACTGACCAAATTAATAGGATCCACATATATCCATTATAAGTCTTCTTGTACTTCTTTGATGCTTCTCGGATTCCATAATTAATTTTCAAAATTGTGCCCAATCAACTCGGCCTATTTTCAATTCCATTAGCCGACTGAATTTCCTTACATTCAGTGGAACCTAAATTCTTTACCTTAATCACTATATTGTGGTAGTCTAGATAATTATTTGCTATGAAATAAAATAAATTATTTTCGAAACTTCTACAAAATTTAACCATACATTGTGAAATACCTACTCGTAAGAAGTTTATCTTTACAAATGAATTGTGTTGCATAGAAAATTACAGATATATATTCTATACTATCTAGATTCTTTTGTGCTAAATTATGTAATTCTTTTTGGAGGCATAAGAACAATGTTCCAAAACTATTGATTTTATGTACAGTTTATCATTTCTATCTAATTTGAAAATGTCGATCCGACGAAAAATTAATAAAAAAAATCTTTCCTCAAACAAAACATTTTTTTTTTTTCGTGACGATTCCAAGGGTTCATTATTGAAAATAATAAACCAAAACTTAAAGTCAGTCATTTATATTAATTATTATTATTGATTTTTTATACATTTTATATTGAAATACATTTTCTCTTCATTGGATTTTTCAGAAATACTTTTCCATACAATTAACCACCAAGGGGAGCAAACCAGCTTCATTAGGTGAAGGTCCTAAGCCCGTGTAAGTGCAGAATGTTTGGTGTTACGAAGGGCAATCAGCCTTTAAATACTCTGCTTCAAATCAATGATGAGAGAACATCCGCAAAAGACGAGTTTCTACGCAGTTTCTATGGATAGTGTGAGAAGCAAGCTAGTTAGGGTTACCGTGCCAATAAAGATTTACATCTAGAGAGGGTGGGCACCGAACGAAATGTTGTGGCATGGTGGAGTAAAGGAAACCTACGCCAACCCCAAATAGAACTGGGAAAGAGTGAAGTTAAAGAAGAAGACATTTCCATACAAGTTCATGGTCAAAAATTAACAACTACAAAGCGACGTCTCAAATGTGACACTCATAAAGATGGCATTCTCGCATGTAAAATCCGAAAATCGAATAAAAAAATCGTTCGTCAGAGGCACTTCCACCGTCAAGCATTTTCTGAATTTCAAATCCCCTGATATTCTGCCTGTCACACCGAACTTTCAGGACCAACTCTAATCGGAATCAACCTACATACGAGTATCATATATCATTAAATTCAGTCAGGGGTGGATTCGGCCACCGGGCAACCGGGCAAAGGCCCGGTAGACCTTTGCCTTAGTTTATCGCGGGGCATTATTATGAAAGAAAAATACATCTAAAATATGTGTAAGAAATAATATGTGGGCCTCCGGCGCGCTGGGGGCCCATAATTATTATTTATTTCTATTGTCTTTTGATTCACAACTTCTCAATTTTACACTTCTTTAACATAGAAATGCTCACGCCTTTAATGTGAGGCTCCTCTTCACTATGTCCGGGAGGCCCCAGGAGCCCCAGTCCGCCCCTGAATTCGGTGAACGATTCAAGTGACAAACTTATCATTTGCTGTGGATGAACTAATTTGTTTGTCCCTTTATAACAGTTTTTTCATGTACAATTCCGAGGGTTTAACATTGAAAATCTTAAATTAAATGTCCATTTGCATATTATTCTAAAAATGAAATTCATTGCAGATGAGCCGCCAAAGATGTTCATTTTCCTTGAAAGTCTATTATGAGTACAAGGCAAAAATATATTTATGCACAAAAATGCATACAAGTGAACAATAAGTGCAATTGTTTAAACTAGAACAGTAATTAGAAAGAATGGAGTGCCTAATGAATAACGTCACACTATTCCTTGCTATTTCATCGGGCTAATAATATACTTTTTATTCTTTAACAAGTTACATAATGTCAAGCTCTTTTCATTCTAATGCTCATTATTTTATTTATTCCCACTGTCAAAGTTTGTTTTACGTCAACATTGGGTTTGATAGAAAGTTGTATAATTTTATCATGCCATATTCATAAAAGTTCAATGTATTATCAAACCCTTTTTCATCGTTTATCTTCGGTAAAAATCCCAGGTGTAATGTTCAACTCAGATTGGATTCGTTTTTTTCTATCTAAAACAACAAAATAAATTGCTGTTTTTATGCAAATCTTTCCTAGGGTAGATATCCAATATCAAAAGATACTGCGGGAAAGTACTTTTTCTTCTCTCGGTGAATAAAGGGATATGTATACATACGATTACAATTCTTTATGTTGGTAGGGTCTGTCTGCTTCACTAAAAGCCTTCGATGCATTGCACGTGTGCATTATCAGCTCAATTCAGGGACAGTGAAGTATTTTATGGGTGCATAAAATATTAAAATTGATGAAAAATTATACTTGAAAACTAATGAAATAATAAATGCCCCCCAAAAAGAAAATTAAAAAAATAAAAATTAAAAAATTCTAAATATATAGCATATTTTCCATGATTTAGGTTACATTAAAATAGAACTTTCTCTACGAATACAGAAGTTAACGGAAAAAGTGATATACCGTTGAAATCTTATTAACATCAGGATATTTTTTCCGTTTTTGTCCAAAAAGAAAAATGTTGATCAACCGTGGGAGAGTCCCGTTGCTTTTTTCGTAGTTTACAAAAATATAAAAAAAAACAAATTAGCTCAAAAACGAGGCACTTACTCAAAGTTTCTGGTCGTGAAATAATTTTATCTCAACAGAAATTTTCCATGTGTTCCAAAAATATTTTCAAATTTTCAAAAAAAGTATGCCCAAGAAAGTTATGGACATATTTGTGACGTCAGGCGTACACGTGTAAAAAAAGATGAAAAATGCGAATAACTCAAAAACAAAGCTTTTATTAAAAAGTTGAAGGGAGCATTTTTGGTAGTTATCTAGAATGAGCCCATTAATTATAGTCCTCCTTAACTGGGACACCCTGATATTCGATTGCGCTCAAAAGATTCGGGACACCATCCAAATATGACATACATACCAAAGTTTTGCAATATCTATTACTTTCTTTGAATTTAACTTCATTTTCGCATATGGCATCAGCAATTGAAGCGTCTAGTCATATATTGTCAGATAGGTACTTATCAAGTATTTGACGCACGACGTTGATAAGTCTGGTGCTAATTTTGGTTTCTTATTTTCAGTAATGAATCCTTGGAAATTGAGAAAAGCTGGGAGCAATCTAATACTCTGCTGGTGGTTTTTACCGCTTTTGAGGGGTGTATTGTCTAAAAAGAGAATGGTAAGAGCGAGAGACTTTAAACAATCGTATGAGCTGTCAAGGAAGCTATTTCACAAAGCCGAAAAAAAGAATTCAACATCGTCCTCGTTGAATAAATATATTATATTCACGCATTCACGTTTTATTCAGTGAGGTCTATTTTTATTTCATCAAATTTTTACTAATTAAAATAAAAATAGGTAGATCAAAAGACAAAAATATTTGCAGCAAATTTTTATTCCTATCATCATCTTCAACAATATAATATACACTTGACAAAATCTGAGTGCGCTTGAGAATGAAACTCCATACAGAGATAGGAGAAAAATCTTCTGATGCAGAAAAAACTGATGGTAGGTACTCTGTCAAAGGATAAGTAGATTCTTGAGACAAATAGAAAAATTATGCCGATCCTAGATATAATACAATCTTAAGGTGAAAAGAATCGAAACGACTCGCACAACAAATTGAATTTGAAAGACAAATTGCATACGAGGAAGCAGGATAAATCCTCGACGACCTGAATTATCACTATGGGATACTGTGGTTTCCAGTTGTCTTTACTTGACGATGAAAAGGTTTTTATCGTCAAGTGGAGATATAGTATTTTATCTGCCTTATTATGGTCAAATGAAGATATAATATTTTAGAAGATATAGTATTTTATGTCCCTTATTATGGTCAAGTGAAAATATAGTATTTTATATGCCTTATTGTGGTCAAGTGAAGATATAGTATTTTATCTGCCTTATTATAGTCAAGTGAAGATATAGTATTCTATATGCCTTATTGTGGTCAAGTGAAGATATAGTATTTTATATGCCTTATTGTGGTTTTAATTGAAATAGTATCCCAATTCTATCAAAAAAGACCTGAATTATGTCTAAAATAAAATAGTCTTAAAATCCATATACCTAGTCATAGTGTAATGTAAATAATAAGACAATGGCAGAGGTTTATATTTGCAAGCATTTTTTAACATTTATTTTTAAAAGGATTTTTCTCAAGCGATGGAGTTTACCTAAAAACAGTTGACTCTGAGTCCGACAATGCATTTGCTCGAATAAGTCCATCCTAATGTTTCACAATGCTTACCTGATAAGACCATTCTTCCTGTCTGGCATTGGAGACAAAAAAAAACTCTGATTATCATAACTATTATCATTAGTGGATCAAGATGATCAGGTTTTCACGTTAGTGTTGTAGTCATATAGAAAAAAAATATCTTAATCAAATTTAAAAAAAAAATCATTTTTTTAAAAACACAATATTTGGCCCCCAATTTTTTCAAAATCGAAAAGCCCTTAACACCAGCCATTACATGTCAAAATTAATGTTTCTACAACAAACCGCTAAAAAGATAAAAATCATTTTGGGCCACTGGGCCCCCAAAAACTATACAGAAAATTTACGTCATGTCCTAAACATGTATACCTAATTTCGTCAAAATCGGATGAAAATTGTGGCGCTTGTATCGCGTAACAAACATAACATACACATTACACAAATACCGAGGTCAAAAGTGGAGTTCACTAACGTTCACAATTAGGATATTCAAGCAGCAAGCGGGTGTTTTTTAAAATGATATCAGGGATCCAAGTGAAAATATAGCAATCATACCATTTTTCTTCTTGATCCAAATCCCGTATACGTATGATTGTATTTTCATATAATCAGAAGACCTAATGTTCCTTGTTCAAGTCTCACCATTCAGATATTCCACATTCTTCCTGAATATGCGAGTTGTGTGAGCATATACTTGGAACATCCGAACACCCAGCTAATCCACCAGCATCCATGTCCCCGGAATCCTCCTCGGACAATATTTTGCTAGCTTCGGGAGGTTTCCTAAAAAATTTACATTTATCGTCATCAGTTTCAAAATTGTCAACTTTTAGAATATTGATAACTTCGGGATAGAGCAAAATTAAATTTAGAAAGTACTTTGCACCCAAAGGCCTCTAAGGACTGTGGCGAAACTTATAAACCAGAAATCTGAGTTTTTAAAGGCTACAATGTAAAGGGTGTACAAGAACCTATGCTCCCCCAATCTTCTTTGTCCAATAAAAATCGTAGCGAAGTAGCGAAACAATCTAACTCGTTTCTCCTCGCCCTAATCTTCATTTTATTTCTTCAAAAATGTTCCCAAGACACCGGTAATAGGAATAATCAAAATGGAAGCTGAGTGAATTAGAAATTATAAAATGTATAACCACCCTTTACGTGAGGGTTTTAAAAAAAAAAAAAACAGGAAAAAGATTCGGGACGGAAAATATTTTGGAGATAATAATATTATGTGTGTCCGTACTTGATTTTATTAATGTGTCTCCCAGGAATACTATTCGGACAGCCCCATTTAAAAAAAAGATAAAGTCAAAAACCCCCAAGCGTTTCGTCCCGTAGTAAAATTTTAGATTACTCAAAGTATTATAATTCCCAGCTTGAACTGTTTTCCCAAAATTAACTTCTTTCGAATTGTTTCAATTTTATTCTTACCCAAAAAGATCGATCATTTTGTAGAAATTCGTTTCAAAAAAAAGTTACGCGTCCGAATCCATGTCGCGTTAAAAATTTAGGTTCCAACGACATGATTACGTTGAATTAACCATTTTCTGTCACTTCACTGAAGTTATTCCTCAAAGTTGGCTGTTTTGTCATGCACTCAGCCTCGTTAGGACTACGCGTTAAGAGTAGCTTAAAAGAGCCGTCCAGTCTAATTATGAATTACTGACTTCAATTCCGAAAATAGGCCATACTTGAGATTGTAAGATTTTACTTGAGGTTGACATCCTCAATGGCCGAATTCAACTGTAATGGTGTAAAATAATAATACAGACAGCAACTCTAAAATATTAATGAAGTAATTATATTGCAGAGATTGACATGGTTCTTGGAGGCCATGTCAAATATTGGTCCGCAATATTAGATGAATGATGACAATTAAAAACTTTAGTGACACATGGGTAATTTTTTTTTTCTTGTGACGATACCAAATCTTTGGGCATAATTACACCCTAAATTTGACATACCTACCAAATATGAAGTCTCTGNGAGGGGTTATTTTTTTTCTCGTGACGATTCCAAAGGTTCATTATTGAAAATAATAAACCAAAATCAAGAGTGAAGCCGACGACGTATTGATAAGTTCCTCTTTTTTCATATGAAATAAAAGACATTAAAAACAATATACATATATGTATGAAGAACCTCAACACACAAAAAGATAACAAAACTTAAAGAGAAGAGAAGTTTTCAAAAGAAACGAAGAAGGCGAAATAATTTGTGTAATAAATAAAATAAAAAGGAAAAAAAGTCAAGAAGTAATCAACATTTTTCTTCAAGCTTGGGGAAACATCTTGATTCCCCTTTTCGCTGTCTTTCTCATTTACCTTCGCATACCTACCTTCTATTACAGCAACACTTCTGTTATACAAACCTATAATTTAAAATGCGCTGACATTTTTATTATGTTTTGTATTATTTCTTTAGCTCACTTTTTTTCCTTCCAACCATATCTCTGTTGGTATGTATCTCTTTAGCGATTTTTTTCTTCTTCTATTTATTTAACTTTCCATGTGGTTCGTATATTGAAGACTTCTTTAACTTTGTTCTAGTTTTCTTTTCTCTCTCTCTCTCCATTTCTGTTATATTTTTCTTCACATATTTAATAAATTCATTATCATCTTGTTTTAACAAAGTGTTAATAATTGACCAAGAAAAACATAACCCCCTCCCCTTCAAAACTTGATAATTATGATGCGTTTTAAGTTACGTAGAATTCAAAAAGTGAGAAGTTTGTGTTTTTGAGAGAACAAAGTGTTTCAATTTTATCAGCATGATTTATCTTTAAATATTTGTTTGTTTTAGGATAACTCACGAAGGTCTTGTCGGATTTAGTATGGACATTCTCATTCATTATATTTACTTAAGGGATCATTTGAAAAACCATTTCTTTATGGTAAGTACTTGTATGTATGCACAAAATAAATTTAAAAAAATTGTATTTTTTTTTTTAATTAGGCTTAACGCTTCTTTAACATATATTGGTGTATTCTCTTTAACATCTATTGGTTTCACACTCCTTTCGCAGGAAACTTGCAAACCAGATACCCACCTTCACCTCACCCAGGTTTGGCTGGGCCGCAAAAATAGTCAGCATTGCGAGGGCGTAATCTCACATGAACACCACATGACACAACCTGCCCGGACGTTGCTTAACTTCAGTGATCTAACCGGAACTGTGGTGTATTCAACATGCCATGGACGCTGACTAAAAGATGTTACACCCCTTCCCCCTCCAAATCTAAAGCATCAGAAAAATAAATCAAATTCAGGTTATCTTTTATCGTATCAAATAGAATGGGACACATCTGGGTCCTCCATTGACCAAAACATTGGCCTAAACGATGGTGAGGAGGAGTGATCACATGACCAGTTGACCAACCACAACATTGGCGTAAATGTATATTTCTATGTGTTGTCATGTCACAATTTTTGCAGGTATCATAGCATTACAAGGTGTTTTTTTTTATCAATCTATCTAATGACACTTAAAAAGTATCTTAAAATGGAACTCTGAAGAAAACTTTTTCAAATGTTCGACGTTAATACAAGGGATCGAATCGCCGATTATTTGATAAGACATATTGTTACCCCACCCAGTACAAACTGGTTCGGTTCAAAAGAAAGTAAAAATTATAATGTTCAGATCTTGGTAAACTTAAACAATACATTTATAAGATAAATTGCATAATAATTGCCATGTCTCGTTTACAAGTTATTTGTTCAAATTCAGTCGACCTAACCAATCAAGATAATGTCCACAACTAACACTTTCACTCACTGATTTTTAGTTAAATCATTTACACTATACCACTATACGAATTTATTATTAGTACCCAAAGAACCGATATAGTCTAGGAGTGTGAAATGTTTAAACTATAACTAACTAAAATGACTTTACTAATTTCAAAAAAAAAGTACAGGACGGATACAGGTCTTCCATTGAAGGGGGGGGGGGTCATCAGAGCGAGAATTCTAAATATCACCAAATGGGTGTCCTTCATGCGGTGTCCATCATCAAGTTTTATCTTATATATTAGTTTCATAGCAGCGGCTATTTGTAATTTTCAAAGTCAATCAAAAGACATTTTTTGAATGATTTTTTTTCGAAAACTGGTCCATATTTTTTCTCTCTCTCCTACATTCAGTTCTTCTTCTATCGAGGATTGGAAATCATCATGAATCACATTTTGGTTCTTCACTATTTGGAATAGTTAATTTGTTGAACATTGAAACCATTTTTCTAATATTGCACAGTCAATGCTTTCCTCTTTGTTCCTTCCTTCTGGAATTCTTTCCTTAAGTATAATTCTAAAGGTTTGTATTGTTCTTCTCGTGTTACGAGTACTTGTCCTCTATATTGCATTTTATCTTTTTTTCTTGTTCTGTTTATTTTTATTCTTCTCAGAACATCAACATTTGTGATTTTATCTATCCATGGTATTTGTTATCACGGAAGCATGATCACACATGACAGCAACACAAGAAAGAACATTCAAAGAAGAATCATGATGGCGAAACAAGAAGGACATTCAAAGAAGAATCATGATAGCGAAACCAGAAAGGACATTCGAAGAAGAATCATGATGACTAAACAAGCATTTAAAAAGAAAATAACAAACAAACACCTCAGCTTAGATACAAGAAAAAAATTTGTAAAGACCTTTGTGTGGATTGTGCTTACATACGGATGTGAGACATGGACTTTGGGAGGATATGAAAGAGAAAGATTGGAAGCGGCGGAGATGTGGATGTGGAGAAAGATAACCAATACAAGCTGGACGAATGATGATGTATTAAGAGATTTAATTGAAAAAAGATATTTATTGGACTACGTAATGAGAGGAAAATCAAATTAATTGGACATATAATTAGACATCATAATTTCATAAAATACGTATTCGAGGGGGGTCAAATTTTGGGAAAGGGAGCACGAGGCCGGCCAAGACAAAATTATTTGAAGGACCTGTATCAAAAAATGCATATAAACTCATATGAAGAAATGAAGAGAATGGCATCAGACAGAGAGACATGGCTGTCTCAACAAAGCGTAGCCTTTAGTTATTAATGATGATGGTATTTTCAACATTTTGCACCAGTCAACACATGCCTGAACCAAATTTTTTTTTATTGATTTATAACGAATTATTGATGACAAATTAGTGATTTCTAACGAATTATTGATGACACTTGATAATGTTCACCTTTTTGCTAACAAAAGTTAAATGTGAGCCTAATCTAACACACACACTAACAACAATCCTTTTATTCCCACAACACATTTCTGATGTTAAGAATGAAAAAATTTCTATCTGAAACAGAAATAATTAGTTTTTCACGTCAAAATTTTCTGTCAAAAAAAGGAGAAAAAAGTTTTCAACTTTCAAACCCAAAATACCTGCTAATAACTTTTGACGTTTTGAAAAGTCGGGATGAAGGGAGGGGGGAACTTGAACCATCAAAACAATTAGAAATACGATTTATATGTTCTGAAGTCAATTTTTGAGTACTTTTCTCACTTAGAAATATTCTTATGCCTATAGCTTTTTTTTTAATCAAAAATATTTTTTGCAAAAGCTATTCTAAAATTTGAAATTCACCCAAAATATTATTTACATCCTGTTTTGAGGCAAGGTGGTATTCTATGTTTTGTGAATGTCGTGGATTCATTGGTGCAGCCTGTAAACATTATGATTTTAAAAAATCTTAAAATATTATTTATTATTATTATTGTAAACTGGTTGCAGGTTTCAATTGAAATTGCTTGCAGATATCACTGCGACATTTATTTAGATCTACATTGTGACCAATATTTCGAAAAGGGGAGGATGGAATTAGATTCGAACCAACAGTCTCCTGGTTACGGATCCACCGCATCAAAACAACTGAGCTACTGAGATTTTATTGTGAGATATTAAAAATACTTTTATCGATCAGAAATTGAAGTTAATTAATAATTAGAATCAAAAAATTTTAATAAATTGATCATTTTAATTGGTTAGCTTCCACCAGTAATTAGACTGTCATGATAGAAGCAAGTAAACAATATCACAAAGCGCGTTCTTTAAACTTATTTATCTCAATTTATTTACTTTTTTTGTTCCTTTCTGTTTGACTTATTTTCAAGTCAAAGAGAAACAAAAAATAAATATTGAATAATCAAAATTTTCAAAAAATATTTTAAAAAAACGCCAAAAACTGAAATAAAAATTGCATTTAGTTCACTATAAGAAAGTTAACTATTGGGGAACAGAGTAATTTTCAATTCTCTCAGAATTTGATTTGACCTTGAATATGTTAAAAGTTCAATTATTTACATTTTTTAGATAAGTTAAAACAAATAGATTACCACTCATAGATGGAGGAGACTGAACCCTTTTAAAGATGGCATTTTGAATTGTTTTATTTTGTTCAGTTTTCCTTTGAGAGTCATTATGAACAGTGATCGGATAACAGGCATTTGATTTGAGAATCCGAAATGAATCCAAAATTTGAGATCCGGCATTTGACTTGAAATCCTTTACATGAAAATCCGAAATGCACTTTTCTGAATTATTGAAAGTTTGATAGGAATAGATTACATCCCAATGTCACTACTGACAAAATGTGTTTCATTACGTCATGCTGGTCATACACACTCAATGAGATTTGAATCCTATTCTTCTGAACATGGTCATACCTAACAAATATTCCTATGAAGTACTTTCTAAACCAATAAATAATAACTCATGCAAATGTATTCTATGAACTGTTATGTAACATTATTACTGGACATTGTACTTAGAACGCGACGTAACATTTGTAACATGAGACAATAAAATTGTAACATGGAACAGTTTAAAAAAAAAAAGAATTAATAATTGCGAGGTTTGGTTATCTGACGTGCGAAACCGAAAAATAATAGATACATAGGTACTTACTTATACAGGGTGTCCCAAAAGTCCGAGACAACCTAAATATCTTTTGTACGGCTTTATGAGAAGTTTTGAAATTTTGCATAGTAGCATATCCCAAATTAAACCACCTGATGGTGTAACCAATTTTTCAGGGGCGGGTCCCATTTTACACCTCTAGCGTGTTTGGTTTCAAAATAGCGGCCATTTGAAATTTCGAAGATTTGGCTTCCAAGAGTGTCTAAAACTAGGCGAATTATTTGCAATGGGATATTGAATAATTACATAGGACACCAATGCCGCGAAAGCTGTTTTTTAGACATAATTCGCTTAGTTATAGACACTTCGCCTACTTTTATAAATAATTCACATAGTTCAAGACCCTCTTGGAAGTCATGTCTTGAAAATTTCAAATGGCCGCCATTTTGAATCCAAACACGCTAGACATGTTATTTTTTTTTGTAAAGTACTTCCAATTTTATTGTCTTTCTCAAAATATATCACAAGGTGGGGATTCGTATTTAAAAAACAAAACCCCCTGGGGGCCACATGGGACCCGTCCCTGAATAATTGGTCACACCATCAGGTGGTTTAATTTGGGATATAATATCATGCAAAATTTCAAAACTCCTCATAAAAACGTTCAAAAGATATTCAGGTGGTCTCGGACTTTTAGGACACTTGGTAGTTGAAATCACGACAGTCGCTCCAATTTGAAGTCTGGTGCAATTATTGAAACCAATTTGTTAACAGTCGTGCTTGAAAAAATATATCCTTCATCAAATCTCAGAATATTATTTGTTTGGTTATTTTAATTGCACTTATTTGTGCAAACCTGGTTTGATTTTTGGATTTATTTTATTGTTTCTGTGGCGTAGTGTGCGCCAAGATGTCTTAAAAATTTGGCTTTTATTTCATTTAATTTTTCTAGTTAATGTGTTTATAGGATTATTTGAGGGTAACACAGTTTGGTGAGGACTGAGGACAATTGGATAGATATGACAATGGCGAATTGTGTTAGTGTGGCTCAGGTAGAGCAATGTGTGTTATTGGAATCATTGTAACTAATAGTTCCGTGAGCTGTAGACCTCATTCAATTAAAGGATTATGAATTGTTCAAAGGGGCCCATACACTTATCAGCTAATTCTATGAAAACTGTGTTTTGATATCGGAAAAGGTGTTCGAGAATCATTGTGGAATGAGCAGATTGACAAACAGATGATTAAAGAAAACTGTGGTGTTAAAATTAAACCACACTTCATTTGTTCAAGCAATAATTTCCCATTGAAATCCGCCTTGGATTGTTTTAACCTTTGTTTAGAAAGCAACATTATTGATTTTTTTTTTTTTTTTTTTTTTTTTTTTTTGCTTAATGTCTCTTTAACATCTATTGGTCATTCGAGATGGGGTTTCTACCCTCCATTCGCTGGAAACTTGCAAACCAACTACCCACATCGACCTCACCCAGCCTGGGATAGTCCGGAAAAATAGACAGCATCACGAGGGTGCGAACCTACGTGGTCACCTACATGGTACAACCTTGCTGGACGTTGTTTAACTTCAGTGATCTAACGGAAACTATTGTATTCAACGTGTCATAGACACTGGCTACTATTGTTAAAAGAACCCAAGAGCTGTGGCACAAAGGAATATGCATTTTTTTAAAAAATCATTCAACCAACGTTATTGCTGACGATAGCACGGACATCTAGTTTCCTATATCGTGTTCGTCCAAATGAGAATTGGCCTTAGCAGAATCGTTTACGTCATCTTCATCCTCCTCGGTCCTTTTTGAATGACCCTCCAATGTTGGACTATCCCTTACTCTATCTTATACGTGTAGATTGTTATAGTTTTAGTCACATCTAAACCATGGAATCCGCGAGAACTGCCTCCAGAAACGTGCCATTTCTCAATTTATGTCCTACTTTTTTTGAAAAATATTTCTCGATGAAACTAGATGATTTTCGAAGGTGTAAGTTCTTCCAATACTAAGACTAACTAACGTTCATAGTGAAAATATATAGCTAGGTCATACGTGAGATTGTGAGTTGTTTGTGGAGGGTGACATCCTCACGGGCCGAGTCCATCTGAACTGATGATGTAAAATAATACAGAATGCAACTCTGGAATATTATCATGTTACTGATGTAATTATATTGCAGTAATTGACATGGTTCTGGGGAGCCATGACAATTATTATTCTCCATAATTAGATGTGTAATGACAATTAAAAATTTAGCAGATACTTATTTGGAGCTAAATATCTAGCAACCATCGAAACGATGATGCCATGATTGACAATATTGGCGGTAATGTCCAAAGGCTAACTACTTTCCTTGAGTTGGAGCTTGTCCTTCTGAAATAGAATAAAACACAATTGAGACAAATATTTGATACATTTTTGACCTTTTTTTTATAGTTTATCTAGAAATATTTGAGAAGAGATATGATATATTGTTTGTTTTTAAAATAACAACGGGTCATCAAAGGCAGGAATTATGTTCGGTTGTCCATTGAAGAGGTAATTGTTCTTCTTCAATCCAGTCGTTTTGAGAATCCTGTTGATTTCTTGTCGACTCGATGAAGAAATATCCAAATCAAATAGGACCTTTCCTGTGGGAGAAAAATAAATGTGGAAAAATATTTTAATAGAAAACAGTACGCTGGGGTTACCAGATGAAAATTTCCAAAAGCAGGATATTTTGGATATAATAGCAGGACAATATTAAAAAAAGCAGAACATGTCAATTTATGATATACAAAAAATAAGTATTCAAGAGTTTTACATACGTTCAAAATATCCTGCTTTGGAATATAAAGTTTTTTGTAAATTGTTATCATATATAAACTTACAACTACTGCATCTCTCTATTTTTTTCATCTCTCTATTTTTTTCAAAGAAGATGGAAAAGCATTTTTGTGTGACTTAGAAAAACAAGACATTTTCTATTATTTTCAAAACCAGACAGGACAAACATGCAAAAAGCAGGACATGTGCTGCCAACCCGGACGTCAGGTAAACCTAGCCGTACCTTACCGTTTTCAGTTACGGAGTACACGTAGTCGTTATGTTAGATTAACATATTGAATCCGATTTTCACCAAAGTTGTTTGGTGTAACAAATCGGTCCAAATTTAACTCAGTCTAAACATATTCAAACAAACAAGCTTGTTTTATGTTAATTATCACGGCTTTGATATACCTATTATGTTTGCTATACCTATTAAAAGTTTAAAAATAACTAATTTAAATTTCAGGCCCAGTTGTTACAATCTGGTCACTTTTGTGTTTGATATCAAAGCAATCAAATAGCGAATTTAATGAAATATAGGTATTGGCAGATCACACTGTTTGGTACTGTTCGAAGTCTAAGAAATGGCAAAATTTAGCATCATGACAAATAGTGTGATACCATCTTTACACTTACCTACCTGCACTATCTTTAAAAATCAATGTTGGGCTGCTTCCTGGTTGTGGTTCGTACACCAAATTATTCCACAAAGGCAAATCTTGCCTTACAAATTCAGAAATTTCAGTTGAATGATCTCTGTAGTTACAACACATGAAAACTATTTGGGAAACCTTATTATTAGGAACGTCAAAAAAACCAAAAAATGGATCAAACATACTGATCAAATTTTGTACCTTTCTTAGAATTCTTTAAAATATTCTTTTACGAAATTGGATTTTTTTCAAAACTAGATTTTTGAAAAAATAGATACAACTCAGTTGGCTAGAACAATCTCGATTTGCTTAATTTTTTTGAAGCATGACATTCTCACCCACTTGTCACAATAGAAATCTCCCTGGCTAAATAGGGATTTGCAACCAGTTCAATACTCTTTCTTACTTTACAACTGTAGGTTTTAACTTATAAGTAATGCACCAAATAGTTAACTTTCCACTTCTATAACACCAATCCATGCTCGTATCATTCAATAGCGGTAGAATAAATAGTTAACTCTCCACTTCTATAACAACAATCCATGCTCGTATCATTCAATAGAGGTAGAATAAATAGTTAGCTTTCCACTTCTATAACACCAATCCATGCTCGTATCATTCAGTAGAGGTAGAATAAATAGTTAATTTTCCACTTCCATAACACCAATCCGTGCCCGTATCATTCAATAGAGGTAGAATAAATAGTTAACT
>CM022878.1:12258482-12314980 GCA_012654025.1 Pachypsylla venusta | reverse complement strand
CATGATTTCGGCGGGGGGGGGGTCATTCTCATCAATTTTTCGATAGCTCTTACCGTTTTGGCTAAACAATAAATTAGTGATACATACAAACACAGAATACACACACACACATTTATCGTTTTGAGTTTTATTATTATAAACTGGCAGGTATCTGATGACACTGCAATTATCACTGCTACCTTCATTTAGATTTATTGTGACCAGCGGCAGAGATGCAGTTAGATTCGAACCAACAGCCTCCTGGTTAATGAATCCACTTCCTCAAATCATTAAACTACTGGGGCTGTTCTTACTTACAAAATAATAAATAAGTTTTTTCTTTACAAATTTTCAAAGCAAATTGAAGTCCGAAGGAGAGACAAAGGTGCAATAAAAATATCTCTATTCACACAAGCCACTGAATTATAGATTTTTTCCGTAACGTTTAAGTATGACGTTATTTCAAAATTTATTGTGCGTTTTATTTTCTCCGTCGACAGAACAACTTTCGTAATGGGAACACTCCAATTTATATTACCTATGTGTGTGTCACACGGAAAAATGGTTTTGCAAGGTGGGAAAGGGCAGTATTATACTAGTTTGTAGTAAGTACCTACCTATTTTACAACTTTAAAGGCTAGATCCTCCGTACTCCCGTGCCTAAGATTCCACTGCATCAAGCGGTTCGTTTAGAGGCATGATGCTTAAGAATGTAGGATGCCGTTCCAAGAATTAATCTAGTTCTGTGCACGGCGTCATATACAATGTGGGTTCTGGAACTGGGGAGGAATTCTGGCAAATTCCTCGAATGGGGCAATAGTTTTTTACGAGTGGTGCAGGAGTTTTTAGGGACAAGGGACTTCATACTTCATGAGAAGAATAAGATTGTTTATTTTATCACATACTTCATGAGAAGAAAAAGATTGTTTATTTTATCAATATAAACGTTAAGATGAACGTCCCCCAAACCAGAGAGGTTAGGAAACGTTTTTATGGGAAATGCCTCGATGATGAAGTTGTTGTTTTTTTGCTAAAAACCTAAAAATCTCTAAAATTCGGAAAAAAATATTGCTCCATTCGGGTCTTGTGTCGCGTCCCATTTTTTATTAATTTGAAATAGGTAGCGCTATCTTGTGGTAATTTAAAACACTATTTGTAATTAATGTCAAATGCCAGCAGGCTTTGGTCGGAAAATTATTTCATAATATTTTTTAGGTTAGTTTTCTGATAATGATAAGATTGATAAGTGATAACAGTGATATTATGCATGCTACAATCTACAATTTGATAATGGAACAAATAAATGGATTTTTATTACAACTTTGATAGCTACAAAGCTGGAATGAAAATTTTGACAGAGTTATAACGTGATAAAACTTTCCAAATTGGGAAGCATTCTATAAAGTAAGGATCTGTGAAAGCTTCACTTTTGCTGAAGGTAATTTTTCATTATAATGTAATATTATGTTGAACAATATTTGTAATCCATGCTCTTGATTGAGTGACGTTCCTTTTAGACTTTTTATAAACAATAAAGGAGCATCCACACTACACAGGAAAGTGTCAGTAACAGTGTTTTATTAACACCCGTCATTTTTTTTTTCCGTGCTCAGCCAGTGAATTTGTGCTCGCGTAAAACCATAATGGAGATATTTTCATGTCAAATTACTGTGAAGATCACGGTACGGCGTTAGAGAACACTGTCACTCACATTTTCACTGTCTACTGTGAATGCCCCTTAATGGGTATTATCAGAAATATATTTCATTCACCGGTAAAGTTACAGTTTAGCCGAATTTACTACCGAACGAATAAAGTTTTGTTTTAACTCCACGATTTTTCTTTAAAGGTCAGTTTGTCTGTTTTTTCCAAGCATCCGATTTTGTATGAAAATTGATTTTGATCATAGAATTTGCTGATCAGTTTTTGGGTCCTATTGGGACAACTGGTGCCTCATGATGGTCATTTTAATCGAGTGAAGTCTATTATTAACAGAACTACTAGTAGATATAAGAAAAATATTATAATAGAAGTCTTCTCTATGAATTTTCAGTGCGTAACCAGAAACGAAAAAACTGTTCTTTAGAAGACCTGTTTTCTTAGTTTATTAGGTATCAAGTTGAGGGTACAGGGTCAGAGGGTATATTTTTTCTTGTGATAGATTTCAAAGGTTCATCATTTAAAATAATTAGCTGCATATGAAAGGTGCGTGGGTATTTTGACTAGAAAGTTTTGGTGACGACAATTTTGTTAAGCTGTGTAACAGTAATGGGTTAGATCAAAGAAAGAAAACCTTTAGGACACATAAAGTCAAGTGTTTTTTTATCATTTTCATTTCTTCTAATGGGTTAGGTTACTTAAAAATTAAATGCACCTATTTCAGTCTAATAAGTCATCGGCCAAAGTAGTGACTTCATATTATTATTATTGAACTGATTGCAAATCTGTATCGAGACTGCAATGATCACTGAGACCTATATTTAGATCCATTGTGACAGGAGGCGGAGATGAAGGTCGATTTTAACCAAGAGGCTCCTGGTTACGAATTATAATAATGCAATGAAACCTTAATTATTCCCGTTACAAAAATCCCGGGGTTATACAAATAGAGGTTCAATTCCATGTTCTTCTATATCAATCAATGCATAATAGCATCCTCGTGTTCCATGGTGGCCGGATGTATGAGACTCTTCCGACACAGAGAAAAATGATTATTCCGACAAAACACCTCTTTAGGAGAAGGTGTTGACGATACTACATTTTGAAGGTCATTGGTCCTAGGGTAAAGACACTTAGGGATTGCTCTTGCGGTTAATATTTATTACAGAATCATCAGGTAGACAGATGTATGCATCTATAGCTCTAAATAAGTTGTTGCTTGCTGATAAAGATTTTAATTGTCATCATATTTCTAATCTTGGAGGCTAATGACTGGCATTGGCCCCTAGAACCATGTCAATTACTGTAATAATTACGTCAGTAATATATTAATAATGCAGAATTGCTTTTTGTATTATTTTACATCATCAGGTCAGGTGAACTCGGTACGTGTGGATGTAACCGTAGCATTTCACAATCTCAAGTTTGACTTATATAATTATATTTTCACTATAGACGTTAGTTGGTCATAGGACTGGAAGAAATTACACCTTCACAAATCATCTACTACCCAAAAATATTTTTGAAAAAAATTGGAGCATATTGAAAAATTGCACGGCTATGCCAGCTTTTCCCTGTAACATTCATAAAAAACGGATGACATTATTTATCTGTCAATTTAGGCGCTTTAACAGCGAGGTTAGTTATATAATAATATTGTTTCTAAAAAAAATTGTATAAATTCATGAGTCACGAGTGGGTTGCTTTCTGCGTTCTTCTACTTTGAAGCTTAAATTTAAAAAACAATATTACTCATTTTTCACAGATGGTCAAAGAACAGTTCCGTGAGAGAAACACGGCTAGTAAGATCTCTCATGTCACGTTTTGTGTGGATAGTCCAAATGAAATGCAACAAATGTCCCACCTTCAGGTGGTTTCTAAAAATCTGTACTGTCAAGATACTCAACGTTCCCCCATCCCATATGGCTTACTGGATAGAAGAATGGGAACTAATCAAAAAGATACACCCTGCTCAACTTGTGGGCAGAATTTATTGGACTGTGTGGGTCATTTTGGTTACATCGATCTTCCTCTACCTGTCTTCCACATTGGATACTTTAAATGTGTCATAAATATCTTACAAAGTATATGTAAAAACCCAAACTGTGCCCGAGTTTTGCTCACAGAAGAAAAAGCCAGTATGTTTCGTGCAAAATTACGGAATCCGTCTTTAAGCTATCTTGTAAAAAAAGCTCTAAAAAAGAAAATTCTGGAGACTACAAAGAAAATGAGTGCTTGTCCCCATTGTGGAGATATTAATGGAATAGTTAAGAAATGTGGTTTGCTAAAGATCAGTCACGAGAAATATCGAAACAGAAACAAGAAGAAAGATGCCATTGTGGAAGGCATCCTCGCTGAATACAATGACGCTGCCAAGTTCAATCCAGAAATTGAAAGTCATAAAAAATTTGGTCTCGTACAACTTATGAATCCACTTGAAGTGCTGCAACTCTTTGAAGCCATTCCACTTGAGGATATACCACTTTTACTTATGAATGCCGAGCTGTCCAAACCAAATGATTTGATTCTAACTCGACTGCTAGTGCCACCGAATTGTATTCGTCCTTCTGTTATTTCTGATCTGAAATCTGGTAAGTTCTTTCAGAAATAGTAGGTTACCAAACTATCCAAACCAAATGATTTGATTCTAACTCGACTGCTAGTACCGCCACCAAATTGTATTCGCCCTTCTGCTATTTCTGATCTGAAATCTGGTAAGTTCTCTCGGAAATAGGTTGCTATATAAATCAGATCAGTTATCAATTGAATGATTCTTTGCATTAGTCCTTAGCATTTCTAAACTAAGAAAGCTCTCAGTATGCTAAATACAAAGACCTTAAAAAAATCTATTTTCATGGAGTAATGTTAATTTCAGCGGACGTGGTTGCTTTATGATTTTTGAGACTCCAACAGTATATGATTTGCTGTGCAAAGCTTGATTTAATACTAAAGATGAAATCTGAAGTTACACAGCCCATAATACGGCCCCTGAGATGAGCCTAATGTTCATTGTTGTGTTTACAACCGTAAATACTGTGACGTCACAATACGTATCGCCTCGTTTACGCTCACTAGCTTGGTATCTTAGGCCTTAGAGGCATGTCCGTTCCCGTAATCGACATAAAAACTAGCCTATGTCCTTCTCTGTTATGCCCATGATCATATAAAACAGGCTTAGTGCCGATTGATAAGGCTTTTTTTTGGTATACCTAATTAAATATATTTAGTAAAGTAAATAATTTTTGAAAAATGTTTTTTTGTGTTTCTAATAATATTGGATAGATGGGATCGCGCGTCACGCCTTAAAAAAATCAGTTGAAGGTATAAAATATAAAATAATGAAGGTTGAAAATTACTGTATCTTGTTACTTGACATAGTATCCCAATTTAACCAACATTTTATAAAATGTTTTACTCCAAATTTCGTGTCCAATGTCGAAATCAAAAAGCTTCATATTTTCTGTAGATATCTGTGGATAAGCGATACAGAAAAATTGAACATATTTTATTCTTATTGTCGCAGGAACCAATGAGGATGATCTCACAATGAAACTCTCCGAGATTTTGCTAATCAACGACTTTATATCAAAGCACCATTCATCCGGTGCTAAAGCTCAAATGATACAAGAAGATTGGGAATGGCTGCAGTTACATTGCGCCTTATTTATCAATAGTGAAACTTCGGGCATACCCCTCAATATGCAACCAAAAAGTAAAAGTCGAGGTCTCATTCAACGTTTGAAAGGAAAACAGGGACGTTTTCGAGGAAACTTATCTGGAAAACGTGTGGACTTTACTAGTCGTACAGTCATTTCTCCCGACCCTAATTTACAGATTCACCAAGTTGGAATTCCTGTTCACGTAGCTAAGATATTGACTTATCCGGAGCGAGTCCACAAAGCAAACAAAGAATATTTGAAGCAGTTAGTTATGAATGGACCGGACAAACATCCAGGTAACCCTTAACCTCCTACCTCAAAGATATAATTATGGTCCAAGCATATCTAATCGGGAAATTCATATACCAAGAAAAAGTGAAATGTAGTATATTTCTTTGTCTTATTATGTCTCAGTTTTTGTGGTCTTTTTTTTAAGATAGGATTTACAATCATTCCAATATCAAATGTTATGAACTACCCCATGATGCTTCCACTTTTCGCTATTACCATTAGCGACTCAATTGTCCTCGGGAGGCTGGGTTAAAAAACTTTTCCAAGTTTTAATCATTATTGGCTGCACAAAGAATAGTAGCCATTACATAAAATATTCCTGACAGCACCTTTAAATGTCCGGTCCTGTGGGGGTTGGAGAGCTGATTGGTAGATATGCCACTGCAGATTACGTATAGCTTTTGTGGTCCTCAAGATGGTTGGGTCTACGTCCCAGGACTACCTGAGTTTTCAAGCTTCAATCAAAGACCATCAACTTCAGCAACTCATCAACCACATCTCACCAATCAATCCCACCTCAAATTCTACAACACTTTAATATCAATTTTTTGGACTAAGGGGCACCTATCAGCCGGATTGTTCTCCCAAATCCGTTCTGGCTGGTCCAAACACCTCAATACTTACCGCAAAATAAAGCAAGGTGTCTCTCAAGGTGGAGTATTATCATCAACTCTCTTCAACCTGTGTGTGTCCTAGGTGTAACGAGAGCTTTCATGATACTACCCACCTGTTTAACTGCTCATCAAACCCTACAACCCTGACAACTACTGACTTGTGGACGAATCAAATGGAGGTGTCGAGATTTCTTAATCTCCCCACAGATGAGATGTGATTTGATGGACCTGTTGCTGCTACTACAGCAATAGCTTTTATTGACTTTTGGGCGATTTTCCTTCTGCTTCAAACTATAAAGAAACAATCTTATTTGGGCTAAAAAATTGACCGTTTTTTATGAAAAAAAATCTGGCGATAACAGATGTTCCATTTATTTTAATCTTCCAGGAGCAAGTCATATAGAAACTGCTGGAACCAATTTCAAACGTTTCCTACGTTATGGTAATCGAATGAAAATAGCTGAAGAACTGAAAGAAGGTGATCTGGTGGAAAGGCATCTTTGTGATAACGACGTTGTCTTGTTTAATCGACAACCAAGTTTACATAAACTTAGTATTATGTGCCATCGGGCCAAAGTTTTACCTCATCGAACATTTCGATTCAATGAGTGCGTATGCACTCCTTACAATGCAGACTTTGATGGTGATGAAATGAATATTCATTTACCTCAAACTGAAGAGGCCCGTGCTGAAGCGTTGGTAAGAGATTCTTTTTTAACTTCTTTGAATGCAATTTCGAGTCCAATGAATCAATAGTTACAGTATCTTTCCCAATGTTAGCCAGATGTACGAGACTGCAGATCTAAATAATTTGTTGTTTGCTGATTTGTCATCATACATCTGATCTTGAAGGCTGATAATTGATATAAGCCCCCAGAACCGTGACAATCACTGCAATATAATTACATCAATAACACAAACATAATAATATTGCAGAGCTGTTTTCTGTGATTTTTTACACCATGAACTTGAGTGAATTCATTCATCATGTCATCCTCGAGTAACTTTTCACCATCTAACGCATGATTTGTGTTTTACTTTGAAGTTAGTAAGTCATAATCGGGTTGGAAAAAATTGCACCTTCGAAAATTTTCGCAGTCAGGTTAAAAGAATGTTCCGTGTTATTTTACATTATGATAACTTCTGACAATTCCTGAATGTAGTGTAATTTATGGTTTTTCTGTGAAATTACACGTCCGAAAGATTTCCTAGTCAATTCCAAATGTCAACTGGATAGGGGCATGTTTTTCAAAAAGTACTTTTATTATTATTTAACAAATCCTATTGGTAACTTTAAAAAACACTACCGTTATTTATGACGAAGATTCACTTACTAGGTAAGTGAATCCTAGTCATAAATAATGGTAGTGTTTTTTAAAGTACTTTCATCATTCTCATCCTTACTAATGTCAATTTTATTGCATCATTAAAAGGTTTTCATAACGGTCAACTAATTTACACTATTTTCTCAGGTGGGCCCGGCAATGACGATGTGGCAATAGTGGGAGGTAACCTTCAAGTTAACTCTCATTTTTGCAAGTATGATTTATCTCCTTTCCTTTTGTAGTTTACAAAATTATGCATGGATTAAAAGAACTTGTGTCTTTGGCAAAAGTGATTTTTGAGACCACTAAATTATGGTTTTATTATTTCATTATTGACTTCAGTAACTATAACTATTTATTGATCTTTCGTGTGCGCAGGTACTCATGGCCAACAAATCCAACCTGGTCACTCCTCGTAATGGTGAACTCCTAATTGCTGCTACACAAGACTTCATTACTGGTGGATATTTATTGACTCAAAAGAATGCGTTCTTTAACAAGGGACAAATGATACGACTTGTATCAACTTTGATAGCAGGTTTGTAGCAACTAGGGTAGGTGGAGGCAAAAAGGCGCAATTTCTCGTAGGTAAAAATTTTGATCATTGCTGTAAAAAAAACACTATTAAATTATCTCATATGTGTATATTTTTCTGTTAAAATAATTTACGTCTCGGATATGACCGTCAAAAATGTCGAGTTTTCAGGACCAACTAGCTCCCAAATAAGATATACATACCAAATTACCATTAATTTTGTTTAAGCTAAGTGGTAAAGAACCACCAGTGATGGACGGATTTTTTTTTATTCGATTTCTAGATTCTTCGTAGATTGAAACGTAGAAGATCAAATTTTTGGGCGTGTTGAAGAGGATTTTCTTTTCGTGCATTATTTCAAAATTTCATTATTGCAAATAATAAATCAATACACAATTTCAATCTAATTGCTCTTTAATTCAAGAAATGAAAATGATTAAAAAAACACTTGACTTTATGTTCGGCAATTACATTATTCGATAAGTCATGGGTCTGGGGGCCCATGTCAATTATCAGCCTCCAAGAACGGATGTATGATGACAATTAAAACTTTAGCAGTAGACTAAAAACTATCTGGAGTTGCTGTCTCATACAATTGGCTACCATCGGACGCGATGATGCCACTATTGAATTGGAGTGATTCGATATGCGTATTTCGGATTTTACTTCATTAAAAAAAAGTAAAATCCGAATTACGCGTATATAATAATATATGAAAATTGTAGAACATAAAGTCAAGTGTTTTTTAATCATTTTCATTTCTTGTATTTGATAGTTCTACCAAGTGTCCTAAAGGTTTTCTTTCTTTGCTCTTTACAGGGGACGACTGGAATTTGAAAATAGATCTCCCACCTCCAGCTATTTTAAAACCCAAACAGTTGTGGACTGGCAAACAAATTTTCAGTCTGATTTTGAAACCCAACAATGACTGCCCTATAAATGCTAATTTAAAAACTAAAGGCCGAGCGTATACAGAAAACGAAGAGTTCTGTTATCGTGACTCTTATGTGATATTAAGAAATTCTGAACTACTGTCTGGATCAATGGACAAATCGACGCTTGGAAGTGGTGGCAAGAACAATGTCTTTTATATCCTGTTACGGGACTTTGGAGAGGACGCAGCAGCCACGGCCATGTGGAGACTTTCTAGAATGACATCGTATTACCTTATGAATCGTGGCTTCTCCATTGGTATAGGTGATGTCACACCAGGACAGGGATTATTACGAGCTAAGGAGAGACTGTTGAATGAAGGATACTCAAAATGTGAAGGTTATATTAAGGCAATGGAATCTGGTCGTCTGCAAACTCAACCCGGATGTTCTGCTGAAGAGACTTTGGAAGCTGTGATTCTGAGAGAACTTTCTGTGATTCGAGACCATGCAGGTAACTCATTTGGAATTTTTTCATTTCTTTTTAGAAAGTATAGAAAGTGTAATAAGTATTGGTGGTCACAATTCAAATGAATGTCGTGGGGAATCCTTCCCCTCAAACACTGAAAATATGTAATCCTACATAACGAGTGTGCACTGTAGACTTCACTCAGTTAAAATGGCCATCAATCCGGGCGGCCCAAGAGGGCCGAAACTAATCAACCGATTCTATACCAAGTTTCATCAAAATCGGGCAAGACGTTTGAGAGTCATCGTGGAATAAGCAGACTTTCAATAAAGATCGTGGTGTTAAATCTAAACTTCACTTCCTTCAGTCAAATCTATCTTACCTTATTAAATTAATATTGTTTAGAGGAACTTGACTCTAAATGATTTTTGGGGGGGCTACCTACATCAGTGACTCCCTATGATATGCTTCTAAAAATCTGGTGTGAATATCACATCACTTCTGTAAAAGAAAGTACATATTGTCATGGGCTGAAATTTTTAATGTTGAGCTTTAACAGTCAAAATACAATAGTTGTTCGTCCTTGGCATAAAAGTGACATATACCAAAGTTCAACTCTCTAGCGTTCTCAAGATATCTTGTGCACAGGCAGACACACACACGGACAAATGACTGAAACTGGGAATATCAAAGCGAATATTGAAAACTCAAGATTGCAAATTTCAGCTCTTTACAATACTTGCCTTATAAGAATTAGCAAACAAAAACTATTCAAAATGACCTATAACCTCACCTAACCCTTACCATACTTGCCTAAGGATAAGAAAAGAAAAAATATATTCAAAATTACCTATAACCTTACCTAACCTTTACAATACTTGCCTAAGGATAAGAAAAGAAAAAAGGTATTCAAAATTACTTATAACCTAAAGTTCGGACATCTAACATTTTTCGAAAAGCCGCCGATTTTTAAGCCTCGAAATCTGGAAAATACGAGACGTGGTAATGGTAACTACGTCTAGAAAAATCCTAACCACGTCCACATTACCATCTCAGTCTTTTTCAAAGGTCATTCAAACCATTTTTCATTAAGAAGATTGTTTTTCTCTTCAATCGACTGTACAAGTCTCAGCATGGCTTACTTCTTTTTTTAACTTTTAAATAAATTAAAACAAAACACTTACCAATAACACTATTTATAATTATTTATGAAGAAACTAGTTTCGATTATTCGATTCATCATCAGTCTAGTCGAGTCGAAGGATGGCGTGTGAATTGTGTTTCTGGTAAGTGTTTTGTTTTAATTTATTTAAAAGTTAATATTTTTTAACACTTATAATTAACATGTTATTCAAAGATTTACTTTGTTTGTCGCTAGGTAAAGCATGTTTGAACGAGTTACATCCCAGTAATGGGCCCCTAGTCATGGCGCTTAGTGGATCTAAAGGATCTTTCATTAACATTTCTCAAATGATCGCTTGTGTGGGACAGCAAGCTCTTAATGGTAAACGTGTGCCGAATGGATTCTACAATCGATCATTGCCTCATTTTGATAAGTTCTCGAAAGATCCAGCGTCAAAAGGTTTGTTTTATCTTTTAAGTATGTAATTCCGTCACATGCGACAGTGACTCAATTGTCTTCCTTAAGACGGCCGCACCAGGACGACCATACCATTACAGTTCCAGCCATAGGCAATCAAAATGTTGTTTTCTTACCATTTTTCCAAACCTGAATCTAGAAATGGAAAGAATTATTGTTGAGGAACACCGCTGTTACAACGGCAATAACTCAATTGTCATTAAAAAGCTCAGAAGATTCTGATTTAAAACCGAAAATAAAATCAGATATTTTGTAGAGTTATTTAACTGCTTTGAAACTCCAAGTAAAAAAAAAATAAAAAAATATTAGTGAAAATAATAAACCAATATCATCTTAAACATAGTCCAGTCAATCGCCAGTGTTATAGCATACACAGTATTCACACAAAACAGTGATAAGTGATCCGCCCGGCAAAACAAAAAATATTCTTCCAGACATTTGAAGGAATATGTTCATACTAGACCGGCACGTTACAGTGCATTACTGTAATCTCACGGTCAGCGGGAATGACTTGACGGGAATGTCACTGCTTAGTGAGAATGGTCTTTTATTGTTTTCAATAACCTAAATATATAAATCAGAAATTTGTGTGAACCTATGTGGTAGAGGTTGTCTGCTCCAATACCACAGCCCAAACGGTAGCAGATAGCGAAAAATTGCGGAAAAAATATACATTCCTCACCCTTTCAAAATTTTATATTTTACCTTTGAAGGTATGTAGACCAGTTAAATAAAAAAGAAATTAAATTTATAGGTCCCTATTTGGTTCTAAAGTGTCCTCAAGTTTTTTTCCGTTCATTGCCTGTTACATAGTACGGATCCCTTACGGCGGATGGTGTACGGAATTCAACGGACCAGCTTATTTTTTTATCCGATCAAAAATTTACAAAACGTAAAATATGAAATTTTGAGAGGAGTATAACCAGTCCACAACAGAAAAGATAAAATAATAAACCTTCGTTCTAAATTGGCAGAGTTTTTATCCTTGCTTACAGGTTTTGTACAAAATAGTTTTTACTCAGGTTTAACACCCACTGAATTCTTTTTTCACACAATGGGAGGCCGTGAAGGTCTTGTAGATACAGCTGTAAAGACGGCTGAAACAGGTTATATGCAGAGACGGCTGGTCAAATCATTGGAAGATTTATGTATCCAGTATGACATGAGTGTCAGAAACTCAATGGGTGATATTGTGCAGTTTAGTTTTGGAGGAGATGGACTGGATCCTAGTTTCATGGAAGGTACATTTAAATCCGTTAAAATATTAAGATTGGTTTATACATTGCTTCCAATCCAATTATGTCTAACTTTTATTGTGAAAAATAGGTCACACTTGAGATTGTGAAAGGTAAGATTCTCATCAAGTCCACCTCAGCTCATGGTGTAAAATAACACAGAAAGCAACTCTGCAATATTATTATATTTATGTTACTGTAATTATAATGCAGTGACTATTATAATCCCCGGGCCCATGTAAATTATTAGTCTACAAGATTAAATGAATGTGGGTTGACAGTGGTAAGACGCTCTGACTCCAACCTTTCTATAGGTTGGAGTCAGAGCGTCATGAATTTGAGATATTTACCACATAAATAATAGCACCCAAAAAACTGCCCGTGTCAAGGGACTCTTCAGTCCTATTCGGGCAGTATAAATGAAGTCTATTATTATGATGACACATGAAAACTTTGGCAGCCATTCCTCTCTCTCAAATTTGATGGATTTCATTTTTGCATGTGAAGCAGTGGAGGACACCCAAGAATGGGAAAAAACATTGTTGGAAGTCCTTGACTTCTCCCAGAAATTGGAATATTTTATGATTTAAACTATTATTCCTGAATTCAAGTTGGTGCCCAAACATCACGGTTTTTCTTATCATTCAATTTAATTTTCTTGTACTTATTCGTAGCCTCAAAAGTTTCTTTTTGTTATTATATCACAATTTTGTGGGCATCATAGCATTACAAGGTATTTTTTAACAATAACTTCAATACACCAAGCTATACTACTTTACTAAACATTTCCTCATAATGCTACCAATTTTCGCTATTACCATAGCTACTCAATTGTCCTTAGGAGGCTGAGCTACCCCCGAACACAACCAGACCAAGTTGAAAATTTGAAAAAACATTTTTCAAATTTTTGACCCAACCAGGAATTCGAACCCGGTACCTACCTGGTGCAAGCCAAGTTTGCATCACAAAAGTATTAAAACATTGAACTTGAAATACTTCACTGTCCTGTTTACATTAACCCTAGAATTTATTGACTAACTGGACACTGGACTAGACAAGCGGGAATAAAATGCCTTCTCTTGTTGGTCTAAAAACTATTGTGCTCCCAAATACATTTCTAATATATGACAATGGACGCTCGAGAGTTATCATGGTACAAACAGACAACAAAAGAAAACTCGTGGTGCTAAAACTAAGCGTTCACTTCTTTCGGTTAACGAATAGAAATATTATATCAGCGAATACTTTATCATTTATTTATAGGTAATGGATGTCCTGTCGATTTAAAACGACAATTAGAAGACACCATAGCAAAATATCCTAGTCGAAAAGATCCCTGTTTGTCATCAAAACAAATTTTAGAAGAAGCAAAAGATTTTATGAACTCAGAGAAGTTTAATGATGAATGCAGCGGCGAGTTTTCTAAATCCATCATCAAGTTCTTTACTGTGTTCTGCAAGGATTTGGAGAAGATTGAGGCGTATGATTTGAGACATCAGGCTGATGTGTTTAACCAAGTTAAAAGATTAACATTAACACAGTTAAGAGAGTTTCTATTGAAATGTAAAGAAAAATATATCAGAGCTAAAATAGAACCGGCTACTGCTGTTGGGGCACTTGCAGCACAAAGTATTGGAGAACCTGGCACACAGATGACATTGAAAACATTTCATTTTGCCGGTTAGTAGTTCATTTTTAATTTAACGCGAAACAATGATTCCTTGGTTATGATTTAGATTTTGTAACATCAATAACCTAAGAAAGACCTGAAGTAAATCCTCGACGTGTGGAATTTTCTAAATGTAGCCAACGAGGGTAGCAGGCGAGCTTCATTAGATGATGGTCCTAAGCCCGTGTAAATACAGAAGGTTTGGTGTTAGGAAGGGCATCTACCCTTTAAAAAAAAAAACTCTGCTTCAAACCAATGATGAATTATCAACAAAAATCGAGTTTCTACGCAGTTTCTATGGATACTGTGAGAAGCAAATTATTAGGGTTACCGTGCCAGAAAAAGATTACAGCTAAAGAGAGTAGGCAGTCAACAAAAGCTTGTGGCATGGTAGAATTCAGGAAAACAACGCCAACCACAAATAGAATGGGGAAAAGGTGAAGTTAAAGAAAAAGTCCTGCCAAACCCAAATGAAATTGGGAAAGGGTGAAGTTAATGAAAAAGAAGAATGCGGAATTTTCTAAGATTAGTCTGTCAGGTTAGAATAATGTTTAGCAAATCATAAGTGGCATTGACCGATAATCTTGGGAATTACCACTCATCGGGAATTTTCATCTTTTGCTCTCAAATAATAAAAAAGACCTAGGTTCCTGGTCACCTTTCTCTCAAAGGTGTATCCAGTATCGAATATCGGACTACATTAGGGGAAAAGAATGGAAAAAAAATATAAAATTTAATATTTTAAGTTTCAAGGTATCAAGGTATCCAAAAATCGAATAAAACTTTTGCCACATAGCGCTGATCGACTGATTAAATTTGGTATGTAAGTCCCATTTGGGGTCAAATTGTGCCTTGAAACTTTTCTTTACTGGGGGAGTGGGGTATATATGTGACTGAAAGCTGCATACCAATTTTCATCAAAATATTGTCCCGTACTAAAATTTTAGTATGAAACGCTAAGTGGCAAAAGTGCCCTTTACTCGGAAAACGAATTTTTTGATTCAATTTTTGGATTTTACGTAGGTACCTTGAAACGGAAAATATCAAAAATTTTTTGGGAGTGTGGGGAGGAGGCTGTAGCTAGTATTTTACTTTAAATAGAATATTTTTTTGTAATTTTTGTCTGATTAAGGAATGTTTTTTCCGAAAGATGTAGAACTCAAGTTTGTTTCATTTTTTCCAGGTGTGGCCTCCATGAACATCACCCAGGGAGTACCTCGTATCAAAGAAATTATCAATGCTAGTAAAAATATTAGTACACCCATCATTACAGCCAACCTTGATAATGATTTAGATTTAGACTTTGCTAGAACGGTCAAAGGAAGATTAGAAAAAACCACATTAGGTGAGACATTCAAAGATTTACATTCATTAAGAATTACAATTTATGTGTTTTGGAAAAAATCTTACATCTTTCCTCGTAATATCTCTGCCAAAAGCATAATTTCTTCCAGTCCAATTGAAAATAGATCATACTTGAGATTGTTGAAGAATTCATCCTCACTGTAGCGGATACAGGGGGAGGACGGTAGGGGCGATCGCCCCCCTTCAGCTTAGCTTCACGCATCTCGAAAACAGACTTTAAAAATTTGTGTTTAAAAGAAAACGCATTCATGCTTCAATTACGTGTGTGAAATATTCATACTAAAAAATTACAGATTCAATTTCATTAATGAATGTGGCTAATTGCGAAGTCTGTTAGTTAATAGTCGAGCTATTTCCCTTGAACATCTTGCATAGACTTATTTCCTAAAAAAAAAATTTTAATAAGTACTAAATATCACATCAGATTTGAGCTCAACGCTTGATCGCCCCCTCAACTGAACACCTGTATCCGCCCCTGCATCCTGACGGGCGAAGTCCAACTTATGAATTAAAATAACACAGAAATCAACTTGTTAATATTATAAGACGGCCGATACAACATTCACCCCCCCCCCCCCCNCCCCCCCCCCCCACTTTGGAATAGTAACTATATCGAGCTGGTAAGTTTCTAATCCTTTGAGACCGTTAAGGAGCAACCATGTCTAGTGGTTGCCATCTTTCATATGAAATGTTGTCGTATGTTATCTGGACTGCATTGGAGGTGCATAACTTACTGATTTTAGATGTCCCTTAAACATATTGTATTCATATTCCAAGCGTAATTTGTAAGGCTGCTTTGGGATTTTTTTCTTCTCCTAAAACTATGACTCAATCTCAGGACATTTTGTTTTGTGACCTGGTAGCCACCCTGTTGCCTACAGAAAATTGTCGTACACCAAGTTGAATTGAAATACTCCGAGGAGTTTGTCTGTCGTTTATATTTCTTCACTGACTCCAGCAAACCTTGGCAGGACTTTTTCTTTAACTTCACCTTTTCCCCTTTCTATTTATGGTTGGCGTTGTTTTCCTTAATTCTAACATGCCACAACCCTCTGTTCGGTTTCTTCTCTCCTTAACTGTAACCCTTTCCTGGCACGGTAACCTAGCTTGCTTCTCACAGCATCAATTAAAACTGCGTGCAAACTAGCTTTTTGCTGATGATCCGTCATCATTGGTTTGAAGCAGAGTTTTTTAAAAGCTGAATGCCCTTCCTAACACCAAACCTTCTGTATTTACATAGGCTTAGGACCGTTACCTAATGAGGCTGGTTTCCTCCTCTTGGTGACTACATTCTTGATAGGACTACTGACTATAAAATCCATTTGTCACTATAATCTATGATATTTCTATTGTGACTTGTATTTTTATTGGTAGAACTATTTCTCGGTCAATAAATAACATTTAATTCCTCTTTTCAGGTGAAGTGTGTGAGTTTATTGAAGATCATGGTCAATAAATAACATTTAATTCCTCTTTTCAGGTGAAGTGTGTGAGTTTATTGAAGATCTTGGTCAATAAATAACATTTAATTCCTCTTCTGAGATGATGTGTGTGAGTTTATTGAAGATCTTGGTAAATAAATAACATTTAATTCCTCTTCTGAGATGATGTGTGTGAGTTTATTGAAGATCTTGGTCAATAAATAACATTTAATTCCTCTTTTCAGGTGAAGTGTGTAAGTTTATTGAAGATCTTGGTCAATAAATAACATTTAATTCCTCTTTTTAGGTGAAGTGTGTGAGTTTATTAAAGATCTCGCTTGGTCAATAAATAACATTTAATTTCTCTTTTCAGGTGAAGTGTGTGAGTTTATTGAAGATCTTGGTCAATAAATAACATTTAATTCCTCTTTTCAGGTGAAGTGTGTAAGTTTATTGAAGATCTTGGTCAATAAATAACATTTAATTCCTCTTTTCAGGTGAAGTGTGTGAGTTTATTGAAGATATATTTATTCCTGATGACAGTTTCATTCTCATCAAGCTGGACATGGCAAGGATCACTTTGTTACATCTAGAAGTTGATATTGATTCTATCCGATACTCAATAGAAAAAACGAGAGGTATCAGTGGTAACATATCGGTCAACGGACAATCATTCATAATTATTAAACCCAAAGATAGCAGCAAGTCCTTCAATTTGAAAATGTATCAGATGAAACAGATTCTACCTAACATTGTTATCAAAGGAGTGCAAGGTATTGAATCTAAAACCATGTTAGGGCTTTCAGACATAGATTAAGGCCGGGTTAACTTCTCGCGAGGCTTGTGACATTTTAACCATGCGAACCCTTTTAAGTTGGTGGAAATAGAGAATGTTACATACAATTCATACATATCACCATACCCTAATGCCCTCAATAATTAGCGCTACAGAAATTGCACCAAAGATTTTGCGTACATCTGTAGCAAAAAAAAAAAACACAAGCGACAACGAACTAAAATGAAACAAACGTCAAATGGACCATTTTAAATTTACTAACTTCTCTCGTATTCCTCTTCACTTTCTTCTTTCATAACAGAAGTCTAGCGCGGTGCCTAGAAGTCTGGTGTCGGTGTCAAACCTATCCTCGGCCTTGCAGTGTCTACCATCTAGTCAGTCTTATTAGCTACTTTGTTACTAGGGGTAGTTCAAACTAATACAAAATTTTTGGGCGCCCACCTAAATGTACATTGTAAAACCGTTTCTGTCTCCATGTGGTAATAACTTATAACACAATTTATCCTTTCCTTAACCATGTACATACTTGAAAATAAGACCTCGCGAAATGACATTTTATTGTGACATTGACAAGTGGTAGCATTGTAAGGTAAAGTGGCTTAGTGATATTGGAGTGAATGTTAAAAACACCTTGTAATACTATGATATCCACAATAACATAAAGAAATTAACATTTTATCTAGGGTAAATTTAAAAAGAGCGAAGCCCCACAAAGCGCGAGGCGCGATAGTAATGCTATGGGATAGTTATTTTCTTTACTGATGTAAAATAAAGACCCTGTAAATAAGGCGGATTTTTTTTTTTACTTGTCTATGTTTTAGGTATCAACAGAGCTGTCATTCACGAAGAAGATGTAGATGGCATCACCAAATATAAACTTCTAGTGGAGGGTGATAATTTAAGGGACGTTATGGCAACTTATGGAGTAAAAGGTGCAAAATGTAGTAGCAATAATACCTATGAAGTGGCCAAAACTTTAGGTATAGAAGCAGCTCGAAGTACCATTATGACTGAAATCAAACTTGTCATGGAAAATCATGGAATGAGTATTGACTTTAGACATCCAATGTTGGTCGCTGATTTGATGACAAGTAAAGGAGAAGTATTAGGTAAGACTTGTAGCTCCCACCAACAGTTTACCCAATTCTCGAAACCTCTTTGGATATTCCCGTAATGAAGAACCCGTGTAGACCGCATATTCCATCGTTATACAGGGTGGCTTAAAAAAAGGAGCGGAACACAATAACTCGTAAAAATAACGCTTTTAGCTATGGCCATAGGAGGTCAAATTTGGATTTAGGACCCTACCCTACAGGGTGGTCAATTTTAATTTACGGAGTCTAAATATCTCCAAGTCCGTTGGTAATACAAACAAATCTGTCAAGGTCAACTTTTAAAAATGGAGAGAGAGAAAAAATCAATATGCCTCGAATTATGAAACCGTACTCCAGATATAAGACCCACTCGGGGGGGACCCATGAACTTTTTTCCAAATTGGTTTCTTGTGAGATCTTAAATAATCTCTCTTTTTCCTTGCGATTTTCAAAAAGGGGGTGGTTCCATATAAGATTTCAAAGATAACCCCATACCCCACAACTCGCCTTTGTGACACATGGGTTTATTATTTACTGGCTAAAAAAATAACCCCCCCACCACCACCAAAAGTCCCTAAATTTGACATACATACCAAATTTCAAGTCTCTGACTCTTACCATTCTCTTTTTAGGCAGGATTAATGAAAACCGTTAAAAACCGGCAATAGTATATTCGATAGCACCTAAAATGTGTTTGGCACAATAATACTCCAAATATGACATACACACCAAATTTCAAGTCTCTAGCTCCTACCATTCCACTTTTAGACACGACAAAGGAAAGCCGCTAAAAAGCGGAAAAAGCGCCAACGGTACATTTAATTGCACCCAAAAGTTCGGGGCACAATTAGACCCCAGATGGGACCTATATACCAAATTTCATCCAAATTGGTCAACGCTAAGTGGCAAAAGTGTTCATCACGGCGGACGGCGGGCAAACGGATTTTTTTATTCGATTTTTGGATTCTACGTACCAAACACAAAATATCAAATTTTGAGGGGAGGTTTTTTTTTTTTTCTTGACGATTCCAAAGGTTCATTATTGAAAATAATAAACCGAAAATGGAGGGGGAATAGTAATTTCCATTGTAATGTCAAATGTTAGAAACCTCGGAAACCCACTTAAATAAGTAAATTATTTTTAAAAAAATGACACCGCAAATGGACATTCCCTATAAACTGTGTTGTGCTCTCGCTTGACTCATCTGGGTAAATATAAAAACATGTTTTCGGAGAGCGATCCTTTTATATTAATAGCACTCTCATGTTTTCAGGAATCACTCGACATGGATTAGCCAAAATGAAAGAATCTGTATTGAATTTGGCATCATTTGAGAACACTTCAGATCATTTGTTTGATGCAGCTTTTTACGGTCAAACTGATTGTATTTCGGGCGTATCTGAATGTATTATAATGGGACTTCCCATCAACGTTGGCACTGGACTTATTCGATTATTGCAGAACGCTCCTCAAGAACCATTAGCACAAAGGAAATTAATTTTTGATAGTCCTGAATTTCACACCAATACACTAGCAGCATAGTTTCTACAACGGTTTCATTTTTCTTGACGTTTCCATTGCTCAACACAAGTCTTTCTACCGGCACAAAACTATCAAGCTACTACAGGAGCTCCAAATGTAAGCCTTCTCCATTCTAAAAATAGCAATGCCATGACTGTGAATGGAGTGCCCTGAAAATATGCGAAAACGGCTGTGGGGATAACTTTTAAAAAAATGCAGTACCAAACACAGTACAGATATCAGATCTCGGTCTTAAACGGAATAGTTCGACTTACCAAAGATGATGTTAGCTCATCTGGTAACTCTGGTACTGCTCTCAAGGTGAAACTACCAAAGCTCGTGTATGGATAGGTTATATTTTTTAGCTTACTGCGTGAACGTAACGAATCCGAGGGGTGCAGGGTTTTTCGATCGGTAGCCAGACTCTTGGGAATTCAATCGCTATGGAGCTTTTCCCGGGACCGGACCGCGAGCTTTACAAAAACGGTGGTTCGGTGACTAGCTCATAGAAGATTTTGCAATATTCGACATTTAAATGATGCGCCACACGCCATGAGAAATTTTACTGTTCGATTAAATATTATTTTTCAGATATAAATTCCCAAATTGTGAGGGATAAATTAATGAACATTTTTCGATTACGTCTTACTTTCTTATGGATCCACTAAATATGAACTTTCTTTTGAGACACCTTGTAGGTACATTCTGTAATTCTATGCGATGTCTGTGTTTTTAATGTCATTTTTGGTGGTATAACTGTCCTGTTTTTTTTTTCAATTATTTTTTAATTTGGCAGGATCGCAATTTTTTCCCCCAACGGATACAACATGTTAAAATTTTGGAGCAGCTTTGGATAGCACCCCCCATTTTTACAACTAGGTTAACTATGGTAGTCTCAGCTGTTTTTCTGTAATCAAAAATGTCTTCACGAGACTGATTGCACCCCGAAAAAGCCAACAACACGTGAGGTCTTCAAGCGAACTCCAGTCACGAGTACTCAACACGGCCGACGTTACTTGACGTGATGAGCTGTTAGCTCCACAGTTTTTAATATGGAAATGAAAAAAAAAAAACACTGAATTATTATTATTTAGAAAAAGTAAATTTATTTAATGAATTCATAAAAATAATCAAGCTTATAATGAAATAAATAAAACAATTAAATATACACATTACAATATTATAATAATTATTATTTTTAATAAAGTGAGGATTAAAATAATCGTTAACTACTAATTAAAAAAATAAACTCTAAAAGAGATTAATTGATAATGAATTATGTAATCGCATATCAAGAAATTATTAATTAGGCATGTAATCCCAAATCAACATTAAATCAATAATCTTAGATGTTTAATTGATATGTTCATGTTTAAAAAATCTTAAAAATTTGCTGTTATTAATTGAAACAAAACCAACCTACATTAACTGTTTATGTTTGGCTACTGCCGCTACTTGTTTTATTACTTTTTCGTGGAGAATTCAAAAAGTCCTTGTCAGATGAAAAAAAAAAACTTTTTGAAATAATGAGACCAGATAAAATACTATATCTTCTCTTTAGCATTTTATAAAAATTTTAAGGATGTTAATTAGTTTCACAGTCAAGGGAAGATATAGTATTTTATATGTCTTGTTTTTTGCCGTACTGCAATACCAGAAGTAATTGCCAATTGCTCATATTTCTTTAAACGCGTGCGATTTTTTTTTAATTCCGATTGATTCTGCAGATAGGAAACACAATAGTATCTCAGAAATTCAAATAAGAGGTCAAAATATTAAATTTTCATGTTCAAGAGATATTAGTTGAAAATGACTGTTCAACAAGTATAGATTAATATAATATATGCAGGTGAAATCGAATTTGTGATATATAACTATAATAGAAAATACTAGCAAGTATACCCCGTGCTTCCCCCTGGTTCAATTTAATTTTTCATTATTTGTTTCAATCATATTTAACTTTGTCTCTTTGAGTTGATACATTATGTTTTGAGATCCAATTACTACAACCTTAAACATAATCGTAGTACATGATTCTGAATTCGAAGATCGTGCTTTATAACTTAAAATAATATTTGTCACGATTCCAAAATTTTGGCATAATTTATTTGATGTATATTTGTGCGTTTGGGTATATATTTGTGCCCCTATCACCACACTATTTGATGAGACTTTGAAACAAAATTGTTTAAGATTTTATTTGTTGTGTATTATATCATAGCAACCAGATATAGAGATGTGTAATAAATAAAATTTTGATATTTTTTATTTTTCCAAAACAATTTCTAATCGAAAGTTAATTTAGTTTTTCTTTACTTGTGTATTTTCGATAATTGAGGACTTGTGCGTCCATAGACTCCTCACAAATATTTTTTAAAAGTAAGATGAATGAAATAGTTTTCAAAAACGACCAAACAAGGACAAACGTGTTTGTCATGCGTTTAAACCCTATCAGACTATTTAGACAAAATGTTGGTCACTTTTGTGTTTTGATATCAAATACAATCAAATAGCGTATTTAATCAAATATATTTGTCGATCACACTGTTTGGTACTGTTTGAAGTAAAAAAAATGACAAAATTTGACATCATGACAAATCAACGAAGATTTAAAGAAATATATTTATCTTTTCAAAACAAAATCTGGGCTACACTGATATGGCAAGTTCAAATATTACGTATTATTAAATCATCTGGTACAACTATTTTTTTAAAAAAATCAATAATTGTTTCTTGTGATAGAAAAAATATATAGAGTGCAATAAGCGGCCAGTGTTAACAACCGAAAATGGTCTATTTTCTTAAACAATAATATTTAAAATACTCTCATAATGGTTTAAAGTTAAAGAATAATATTTTTGGTTCATTATTGGTTAGGCGTAAATTCTTGCAATCTATGTATGCCTTACTAACTTCGCATGAGGAAAAGTTCATCATACTTTTTATGGTGAGACTTTAGTAGAGGGTGATATCCTCACGGGCGAGACCATCTGAGCTGGTGGTGTAAGCTGTAAAATAACACAGATAATAACACTGCAATACGATTCTTGTGTTACTGGCGTAATTATATTGTAATTATTGACAAGGTTTTGGAGTCTATGTCAAGGTTTTGGGGGTCTAGCCTCCAAGAATAGATTTTTTTTTTTTATTATTTATTTATTCAATTTTAATTATTACAAATTTAAATTCAAAGGTACTTTTCCTAAGCTGATTATAGCTTCTAATGTAAGATAACAGTTAAAACTTTAGCTGTAAAAACCACTTATTTAGAGCTACAGTCTCATACATCTGGCTTCTATTGAACACGATGGCAGTCAGATGTATGATTGAAAAAATCCAGCGTTCCTTAACATCAGTGATCTGACGAAGACTTGTATATCCAACGAGGTAAATCGTTGGCTGCGAGACCTTTAATTATTACGATAGAAATACAACAGAAGTCTGGACTATTCGAAGCAAATGGTAGAGTCATATCATTACCGGACGCTCGAGTCGTGTTTTTATAATTCAAAAAAGAAAATGTGTTAAAGCTACTACCTACTAGACTCTTAAAAATTGCTATAAACGAGCTGGCCAAAAATATTGAAATAACAAAATCACACATCCTAATAGAGAGTTTTACTGTAACAGAGTTCCCCCTGCCCGCGTCTATGGCACGTTGAATACACCAGTTCCCGTTGGATCACTGAAGTTAAGCAAGGTTGTAACATGGGGGTGTCCACGTGGGTTCGCACCCTCGTATTTTTCTGGCCCAGCCCAGACTGGGTGAGGTCAATAAGGGTAGCTGGTTTGCAAATTTCCAGCGAGTGGAGGGTAAAACCTCCATCTCGAATGACCAATAGATGTTAAAGAGAAGTTAAGCCAAAAGAGTTCCCCCACCTTTGCTCTATTCACATAAAACACGAATATTGTCTTTTTCACCTTTATTGACTCAACCACAAAAAAAACTTCATTTATTTGTTTAAAATATAATGTAGAAAGTCTTTGCACACGGATAGTTTTTGGGTGCCATTATTATGTGGCAAATGAGGATATAATTACATGAGTTGGCTTGGGGTTTTGAACTAACGCTCTACTGTTTACCACTATGCCACCAACCCGTTATAAACAAGTTAAGACTGATGAGTTCTTTTCGAAGCCATTTTACTATCGGCAAACGTTGTAAACATTCGGAAGAGTTCTTGCACACATGGTGTTCCCTGCACGTACATAATATATACCCAATGTTAAAATCGTACGGGAGAAACGTTAGGTGGTCAACAAAACCTCATTCATATCTCTAAGATGATATGTACCTCTAATGGCGAGAAATGTTTCGTGTAAATATACACACTGCGTGTGTCGAAACTTGGCCCGTTGCACTTCCGAGAGCCTAGTTTTTGTCAAAACAAAATTTAATACATCTCTAATATTTGAATTCTAAATTGAAACTTATAAATAATGAAGGTACTTTGTACGTTCAAAATATTACAATTATGTATTTGATATTTATAAATCACTTCTCCCTTTCTATTCTATACACAAGAATGATTCACTTCACAAAGTTACAAATAAAAACGTCAAAGCGTTCTTTGTAATTACAAGTAAACTTCGATTAGAAGTGTCGATATTTGTTACCATTTTAACCGATTTTTTTTTAAAAAAATCTCATGTGCTACAATATATACGGCCAAGGCTATAAAACTCACCATGTCCTAGGATATAGAACTCACCATGTCCTACAATATATACGGCCAAGGATATAGAACTCACCATGTCCTACAATATATCCGGCAAAAGCTATAGAACTCACCATGTCCTACAATATATACCACATGTTTATTTTAAAAAAATCATTTGTATATTTTTTCCTCAAATTTTATTTTCGTTTCAATGGTTCAAACCATTTCCCTTTAGGATGAGCAAAAAGAAGTTTTGGGAAAAACAAAAATGTCTTGAAAACCAAACAAAAACGGACGGTATATGGGCATATTTATTGTTGGAAATTATGTATTCTATAGCATTTTCAACTTCTGCAACATATTGTTTTGGACTAACCTCTATAAACGCACGACTCGCAGTTCAAGGAGTACTCGAGTCTAAAAAAATTCAATTGTCACCTTATAAAGTTGACTCAGGAATCTACGTTACTGGCAAAATAATAAAACAAACATAAAGATAGAACATTGCTTGAGACTCGCAGTATTACAAAGAACGCTTTACTTTATCCATTGACGATTTCTATTTTAATAATGAATATAAAAATAAACATATAAGAAGATACGTGATATAAAATTAGTCAAATGTTTCATTGGAATAAAAGTTTAGAAAAATATTTTGTATTATTTTTTTATTGCTCAATATTTGATATTTTGTAATTGTTTAACAAACTTGTTAAAAGGTTCTATTTTATCCGGGAGCAGCATTTAATGACAGGAGAGCCGAAAAACATTGAAACTTGAGGAACGTATCGAGTTTTTCGTTTGTATACAGTGTGTTATCTTTCTAGCTATACCATAGGACTTAATATGGGATATTCTTTTTATTCCCATTAAGTACTGAAAGTTGAACGACTGATTATTTTTTATTTTTTTATCGAGAAATCCGACCAACTAACGGTTATGGTTTTAGAACCGANCCGAAAAACATTGAAACTTGAGGAACGTATCGAGTTTTTCGTTTGTATACAGTGTGTTATCTTCCTAGCTATACCATAGGACTTAATATGGGATATTCTTTTTATTCCCATTAAGTACTGAAAGTTGAACGACTGACTTATTTTTTATTTTTTTATCGAGAAATCGAATGAAACCATTTTCAAGACAATCCGACCAACTAACGGTTATGGTTTTAGAACCGATTTTAGTGCCATGAGATTAACACAGTGAATAACTCATTTTCTTTATAAATTTGTTTTTACGATTTCTCACAAATATTCAACATTCCTCAGTAACAGAAGTCTACGTCTAAAGAGGAAGGAATTGTAAATTGATGGGTATCAGATTTACCTTTTTGAATCTTTTGAAAGAATATAATGTTCATGCTTGATAATGGAGTAAAATCCGAAATACGCGTATCTAATAATATTTAAAATTGTAGAACATAAAGTCAAGTGTTATTTAATAATTTTTATTTCTTGTATCTTATTTTTTGGGAGGGGGGTTTGAACCCTTTAAACCCTATCCTGCATACAGGCCTGCCTATAACCCTTTGATTTGTAAAAAAAAACATTAATCGAGTTTGTCCACAGGCGAAAACCTGCTGATCATTTCGGACCACAATGAAATAAAGAAACCTAGCGCTCTGACAGTTTTTTTTTAAATGAGCTTTTTTGGCCTAAGCCTTTTATTTAGTAAAAAAAATAGAAGCCTGTACATTTCGCTGACAGGCAGTTCTGTATTTAAAATGCTAATAATAAAAATACAAAAATATAATTTTCCAATATTCTATTCTAATGAAAACACCAAGAGGCAAAACACACCAATGAATTCGAGGAGACTTCTATATTACATGAAATTTGTGCAGGCTGGTCAATTTATTATTTAAGCAGTGTAGAGACCACACTAGGCACTTATTAGACGTTTGAAAGCACATTTTTAAATTAAAACTTAATTTATGTTACTATTATAATGGTCACAATAGATCTAAATAAAGGTCGCAGTGATAATTGCAAACAGTATTTGTGGAGACCTGCAACCAGTTTTATAATAATAAAAAAAATATTATCACAATGCTTTTATACACAATGTGACAGATAGACGTGAGATCCTCCATACTACAACATGTTCTATGTATTTTGGGGAACGCTCGTTTATTTGTTACAAGAAGTGAGATCCCCGAGACTACAACATGTTCTATGTATTTTGGGGAACGCTCTTTTATTTGTTACAGGAAGTGAGATCCCCGAGACTACAACATGTTCTATGTATTTTGGGGAACGCTATTTTATTTGTTACACCCTGCATGTTTCCAGTCCGCTTGATTTCATAAACAAAAAAAACTCGCCTTTGGTTCCATGTGGATTGCCTCTTTACATTTGGTGCAATATGCTTTGAACTACAAATTGTATCATGAGATAATAATATGTTTTGCACTTTACGTTACCCATACAACTAAACGTATTTTTTACTATCGAAACATTAAAACAGAAGGGGAATTATGGTTTATTATTTTCAACAATGAAGTTTTGAAATCGTCAAAAAAAAAAAAAAAAAAAAAAAAAAAAAANTTTCAATGTATATGCAGAGTTAAAAATAATAAACAAAAATAAGATAGTCCGCCGTTCCGGTACGCCGAGGGTACGGCTGGCAAATTGATTTTTTGTTCGATTTTCAAATTCTACGCATCTTGAAACATATTTTATTGGGGGGGGGGATCTTTATAGACAGTAAACTAATAAACCCACATGTCACATTGGCAGTGTTTTTTTGGAACCTGCTCGCTGATATAATCCATTTCTTCCCCTCACCTGGCTGTTTAATGATCTTTGGAAGATTCCTTTTTTAGACATAGGTATTGGTTACACACTATCAACAAGAACAGGACAGAAATGTTTCGATAATATTTTTTATTTATTTTTATATTTCAAAAAGCGTTATTATATAAATATATTATTGTGTCGGAAAATAAATTTATTTAAAGTTTAAAAATACATCACACCTACATATTCTAATTATATATTAAGGTGAGTTTTGTTTACCTCGGAAATATTAAAATATTCAACAAAATATCAAAATAAAATGCGGACTATAGTTTATTTATTATGTATATAGTCCGCTTTTTGTTTTGGAAAAAATTAATCATTTATTTATTTAAAAAAGATAAAGAATACCTTTTAATTAATAGGTATTGTAATGGTGGGAAACACTAGCAAAACCTAGTACACAATATATGATGTATATCCAGGCCTCTATTGACCACATGGGATATAGGGACTACTTCTATGGTCATGCCTTGATTGCCTCAAGCCATGCGTATTGGAATAATAAAATCAAAATAACATGTCGTTCGCCTAATTAGCAAATCTCGTCACATTACGTAAATTTTACAAGAGGAAGAAAAAACGCAGTGGACATAATATATATGTCCAATAATGACAAAATCTTTTGGTTGAGAGTTTCTTATACCAAATTTTGTTGTATTTGGACATATTTCCACTGTGTATAACAGTTTTTTTTTCTATTCCTCTTATGGTTTACAAAATACGGCCTACAAGGTTTGCTACTTGGGTTCAAATTTAATAAAAATCTGTAGCAGAAGAATACCGTCACGACAGCGATGGAGACATGAAGGAGAATTTTATTGTCCTTCTACGGACAGTAGATTCTCACTGAGGATAGGACGCGGGAACGAACTCGTTAAACACTAGAAGAGACTGAGTGGGATAAACCGGACAAAATTTGGTACCGAAATATTAATTTTTCGTTTCTTCGTGTCATTTGTCATAAGACGATTGAACCAATATTAATGAAGAACCGGTCGGAATTTGGTACCGAAAGATTGATGTTTCGGTCTTTCAAGTCATTTGTTGATATGAGACGGTAGAACACAAACAGGTGATTTTATTCTATAACGGTTATTGCATTCGACTCTTGTCGCGTCGCATTGCTTTAACGACTTTCCTGCATAAGAAGAAAGATGCTAGATATATTTAGATTAACTTTCTTAAAAATAAATGATTGTAGTCAGCTTCTATGGCTAAAAGTTAAGAGCACTTGTCTTTAAAACGGAGGTCATGCATTCAATTCTCACCCAGAACCGGATTGGCCTTATCTTTTCCAATCTTCCTTGTCTCTCCGAGATGATATAACAGACGATATTATAAGCTTGGGCCCCTACTAAACCAAACGTACATCGTATTATATGATGTTTTTTTAAAAAATAATTAATTACTATCGTTATGTATTTTTTTTAATTTGAACTAAATATTTATGAAATAATTGTGATGATCAGTACAGAAAAGAAAGAGAGTTTTACAATAATTGTGATATCACATAATTAGTGCGATGCTTTAAATACTTTAGACATGAGTGGCACAAGCACCTTCCTATTATTCAATCGAGCGCAAAAAACACGAGAAAATTATTTTTGGCTTTATATCTTCCAAAAAGGAAATATCACAAAGAAAAATGAAGTTGAAATTAAATTGTTCAACCTTTACAACAAACGCACCAGTCACTTTAATGTCCAAAATAAAAGATAAGCACCTACTAAGAAGGAAGTCATTCATTATAATGAAGAACGGTCCATTGTAGAAAATGGATAGCAAAGTTCACAAAACATAACTTTGCATTTCACAAATAAATCAGACTTAATGATATTCTACTTACTTTAATATATAGATCTTCGAACCTTTCCTATGATGACTTGTCCTAAACACTATTTGTCATGATTCCAAAATGTTGGCACAATTTAGTACGAGGGGTGTTCAAAGAGTAAGATTCCCATACTGCCGTTTTGCCCCAGCGCCATCTAGCGAGCTGGGACCGAACATAGTTTTAGTTTACGATATACCGATAGAGCGGAACCGGTCTTAACTGCCGATTTTTTTTTTTTTTTTCATCAGTACCGGCTCGGAAACCATGGAGCTACCTGTGAAAAACGTGTTCACTTGTGAGTTGCGTGCAATTATTCGCATTTTGACAGCAAAAGGGCTTAATGGCAACGAAATTCACACTGAATTAGTGCATATTTATGATGACAAATGCATGAGTGTGCAAATGGTGCGTCGGTGGCGTACAGATTTTCTCGAGGAACGCGGAGAAGTTCATGATGAGCAGCGCGCAGGCAGGCCAAAAACCGCCATTACAGATGACACAGTGGCAGCAGTCGAAAAATCATTTTGGCGGATAGGCGCTTTACAATTGACAGAATTTTGGACTCAATGCCTCCTGAAATCGATATTTGTTGTCATGCATTTGTCACCATAATTATGCATTAATTCAGTGTGAATTTCGTTGCCATCAAGCACGCAACTCACAAGTGGACTCGTTTTTCACAGGTAGCTCCATGAATTCCGAGCCGGTACTGATGAAAAAAAATCTCGGCAGCTAAGACCGGTTTCGCTCTTATCGGTATATCCTAAACTAAAAATAAGTTCGGTCCCAGCTCGCTAGATGGCGCTAGGGCAAAACGGCAGACTTGGGAAACTTACTTTTTGAACACCCCTCGTATATTTGTTGAATTTGTGTGTTGTATATTTGAGCCCCTATTACACTATTTGATGAGACTTTCAGACCATAGCAACCAGAAATTTATCTGTAATAAATATTATTTTGATATTTTCTATCTTGGTTTATTATTTTCAATAATGAACCTTTGGAATCGTGACGAAAAAAAAAATCCTATACGATTTCTGATCGAAAGCTAATTTGGTTTTTTCACTTGTGTATTTTCGATAATTGAGGACTTGGGTGTCCACAGACGCCTCAGAAATATTTTTTAAATGTAAGAATAATGATATATACAGTTTTCAAAAACGATCAAATATGATAAACGTGTTCATCAACCCTATCAGATTATTTAGACGAATTTTGGTCACTTTTGTGTTTGATATCAAAGCAATCGAATAGCGAATTAAATCAAATATATTTGCACTATTTGTTATGATTTGGAATCATAACAAATAGTGTTATACCATCTTAAATATGACTGATATCTGAGAAAGCTGAACTCTACATATGTCCAACAGAATATTTCTCATTTAAGTGTTACCTCAACACGCGAGCACTAGAATGACCAAAACGGTCGAGGGTCGCGCACAGAACCTTCTGCTTGATTAGCAAAAATCTTACCAAATGAGCTATGAGTTACTGGCCAACTCTTCAGGCCAAGGAACTTACACTTATATTCATTGGCCTTGTTAAGCATCTGCATAAAAAAACATTCACACCACACAGTGAAAGTGTAAGTTGACAGAGTTCTCCGACGCCGCAGCGTGATCTTCACAGCGATTTGACGTGAAAATATCTCCATTGTCTGAGCACGGAGAAAACACGGAGGGGTGTGTTATTAAAATCAAAACCACTGTGAGATCACGGTTACTGACACTTTCACTGTGTAGTGTGGATGCTCCTTAAAGAAACAATCCAATTTAGTTGAAAAATCGTAAGATGTTTAAAAATATAAAAAAATTGACATCATCTATTCAGAGTTAATCGTTAAATTTAAAAAAATTAAATTAATAATTCATGTTGGTGAGCTTTCACATTTCGACAGTACTCACACTATCATCATCAGACCAGCGTTATTATGGAACGATGTAGTCACTATCACAACTTACATTATTCTTATATTTAACTAATTAAACTCTAATTTAAAAGATGATATTTGGTTTAATTGTCCAATTAAGGATGTTTATATGACTCCCATTCTATTTTTGTATTTAAATTGAAATTTATAATTAAACTCTGAGCGATATTGTCAATTTTTTTTATTATTTTTTACTCTAATTTAGGAGAAGTCTTCACAAACCAGGTTCCAGATCACACAGAGGGGGACTAGTATTGCTTTACAGTTACAAGGTTTTCGCGAACAATTCCCTCTTCAAGAAACCTTTGTTTAAACAAAACACAAATTTATTACATAATTACTTAAACCTACAAGATGAGTAAAATCAAGAAATTGTCATACAGCTATGGGCATTAATTTACATTCATTGAAAAAAAATATTTGCATTGTAAAATACTCTTTAAAATGGAAGGCTCTCTAAACCCTAATTCGACACCACATCGCTCACAAAAACCCAATTTTAAATGAAGTCGTTAATGAGTTTGTGTTCAATAAAGGTGCGTTTACACTGGTCAAGTTTCTTGATGGAAGAATCTTGACTGAAAATGGTAACACACTCGGGAACACCCTGTATTGCAATTTGAATTCAAAATGTCACTATAAAATGAAGTCATTAATGAGTTTATGTTCAAATTAGATGCGTTTACATTGGTCAAATTTCTTGATGGAAGAATCTTGACTGAAAATGGTAACACACTGGGGAAAACCCTGGTGTTGCAATTCAAAATATAACTAGATTTAGTTATTTTCTGAAATCAAATCATCATCAATAAACTTTGATTTCAAATCCATTTGCAAGGTTTGTTCTTCTGAACGGAGTTCACTCATTTCATTTACCCTATTCTCATTTTTTCTCTTTGAATCATTCTCAATTCAAAGAGAAACAAGACCCCACCACTTTTTAATTCAAAATTTTCAGAAATTAAATAAAAAAAATCTGGTGTGAACATCACACGACTTTCTTTATCTATAGAAAGTATTGTAATGGGCTGAAATTTTCGATGTCGAATTTTCAATGCCAAAAGAGCGGAGAAAGAAAATCTCTAATAATCCAAAATATAGGTATGAAGGTACCATTAGTACATAGGTACTACTTCAGATATTCAGTTTAAAAAGGAAAAATGCTACAAATCAAAAACTTTTTCAACATAATATTCAAAGATGTATGTGGGTATGAATTATGAAACAAGAGGTTCTAGATATGACTATTTTTCATGTGAGCCTTCAATATTCTGTTTCAAACTGTTTTTCCATCAATTTTTTTGAAATAATTCCAGACATCATTTTTATTAGGAGCCATTTTTACTCCTTAAATTACAAAAAATCGAAGAAATGCATTATAAGAAAAAGGGTTTTGTCTTTTCATAGTGTTTTGTCTTTTATTTTTCTTTTCATAGAGAGTTTTCTCAGTAGTTAAAATATTTTTTTACTAAAAAATATCAAAAACCGATATATCGAAAGAAAATATCAATATTTTCGATACTATCGAAAACATAAAATATCGAAAGATTTTCCAATATATCCATATCGACAACCCAACCCTCCCTAATCATGGCTTTACACTTTTTCTTATAATCAAGATAATTGACCAATATAAATCTTGCTTAATGCCCATACGCGTGCCCTACACAGTATTATATTTTTTCACACTACACACTACCACAGTTTTTGTTTTTAATTTCTAACCATAAAAACTATCCAATAAAAAAAATATATATATAAACAATAATAAGTAATATTTGTAACACCATTATTATAACATTGTATATTGGAAAATAAAATTCAAGTACAGAGTGTAACTTATCCAAGAGCATCAGAGAAATCCAATTAAATTGACAAGGATTTACAAAATCATAAATGCCGATTAAAAAATATATCAATGGAGGGAGGAATTAAACATTATGTCCGAACACTTGTAAGGTCATTTTTTTAGCGAAATGAAATTTCAGACAAAAGCTGTGAATACTTAAAAGATAAACTGGCTGAAATTAAATATTATTCAAAATATCACATGAATACCCAAGGCTGTAGCATACTTGATTTTCACGTCATGTTCCATATCTCCGTAAGGAGGCATTTACGGGTGTATGCTTGGAGGGTAAAAAGTCTTATTTAGAACTCCTAAATTGATGGTGAGTCGATCTAAAGAAAACTCACCCTGTGTATCATGTTATTGCACGTCTTTGGAAATTGGTCTTTCATAGTCGCTTCCAAAGGCGATTTTTTTTTTTTTTTTCAAAAAAACACGTCATTCCCACTCGTAGACAACGCTGAATGAAGTTCGCACGTTTCTTTGTGACTGAAAAAAATTGTGCATGTTTTTCTCAACCTACCTATTTTTCCCCGTCAGTCATTTTTTTCAGCACCCATAAATTTAAGACACGAAAAGTCAATGGGTGTTTGGAAAAAAATTAAAATTAATCACATTTTTAAAATTGCAACATCCTGATTTTTACAATTTAATGAGATGCTTCAACCTAACTTGGATAACACCCTGTACATTATGTCAAAACAACAATCACTATCATTTTACTTTATAATACAAAATTATGTAATGAATACAGTATCTACTCATTCATTATATATAAAATACAGTATATACTCATTAATTATGTAATGCACACAATATCTACTCATTCATTATGTATAAAATACAGTATATACTCATTAATTATGTAATGCACACAATATCTACTCATTCATTTTGCAATGAATACAGTATCTACTCATTCATCATGCAATGAATACAGTATCTACTCATTCATTCATAAACACAATAAGCGTAGGTATGTAAGAGGGAAAATAACATTAAAGAATATGATTTCAATTAGAGATGGGTGAAGATTGAACGAAGCAAATTTTAGAATATGTTCCGTCATGTGAACGATTCTCCAAAAGAACCGTTCAGTAATTAAATAAGTTCACTCATTAAAATATGTTCACCAATCCTAGAGAAGTAATTTCTTTGTAACATTATTATAATTTAAATGGTCATAAGGATTGAAGAAGGTTGATTGAATCCGTCAATCAAAATATTAAAAGAATCAAATTAACTGGCCACAGTTAAATTTATACATAAATTCTGAAATTCAAGTACAATCAATTAAAAATATGAATCCTACAAAATCAAATTGAAAGAAAGTAAAACTGATCTTTACAGAAGAGTCATTCACTTATATGACAGAGCAGTGAACTTGAACTGTAAGAGCGAATCCTTGAAGTGAACTCTTACTCATTTCTAGTTTCTATGCAAGCCTTTTATTTTGATTTAAAAGAAAGCACTTCTCTTTTCTCTTTTGTAACCACAAAATATATCGGTGTCCTAAATTAAAGTCAAGAAATAATATCTAGGTATTCTATTATATTTATTGCGAACAATAAAGATTTCTTGTTTTTTAGGCCTCGTTAAAATAAAATGAGATCTAAATATTTGAAAATTAACTTCAGAAAAGAGAGAAAAAAAATACTCAGATGATTTCAAATAAAATTTGGTATGGTATCCCCATATCCTCATCGGCGGACAAAATCTATTTTTAAACTTTCGTTGATAGATCTAACGATAGCCTGGACGTCCTCCCGATGGCTAGTTCTTCGCATCAGGAGGACCTGGAACACATACCATCACAATTCCAGTCAGGGGGTCATTAGAACCTTTTCTTTACGGTAACCTCGTACTTAACAATCTATTTCTATAATTTTTGGAAAAACATGAATCCAAAAATGAGCATAAACGGTGATCCTCTGTTTTTGTTAACTTATAAAAACGATATCGCAATTATGAAAATAATCAATTTTCAATAAAAAATATTTGTAATTAAGTGGACTCGAACTGTCGAACCTTTAGTAGGGCACCTAAACATCAACTGACCTAATCGGACCGTGAAATCAATATTCTTTAAAAACGAATCGATATTCCCTTTTAAATATATTTGATGAATTTGGTCTTAAAATAAAGAATAATCACTGAGCATTGATCGTGGAACGGTGCCAAGTTGATTAAAAGTGTTGTCATTAATTTAAACTACGGCAACTAATCAATGTTCGTACCTTTGGAACAATAAAATTAAAACAATATAAGGACTTGACGAACAGTGTGCGATAGAACGGATAGTTTTGCATCGAGGGGATATAAAAACAACTGGCCATAGGCCACTTGAATGGGGAAAAATCAAGCTATGCGTTAGTTTCAGAACGCCAAGAAAAACTAATTGAGCGTGCTATGCATACGCTAAACATGGTTTGTAGATCTTAACTTTCAATTCTGACCCTCTTAAACTAAATATTTTAATTTAAAAAAAATAAAAAAATTACGAGATATATATTCCTATATTCGTGATCTAAACGCACCTAAGCCTTTACTTGGGTTTTGTGCCGGAAAGTAGCTTAACATACTATTTAACAGATCTGTTTTCTCTGACGCAACGTAGCGTAATTATGCGGTCTGCTTGACGAAGCCTTTAATTTTATACTAATCAGATAGAGGAAGTGACATTTTCTGTTAATTCTATGAAAATATCAAAAAATAAATGAAAATATTAAAATTTCACTATAATATAATTGAAGATCTCCAACGTAGGTACTCAAGAATTAAGTACTTGTAAGTCAAACTAAAAGGATAAAATTCATAAAAAGTTATTTTAAAATGATATATGTACATAGAATGATAATTGGACATGTTATTAACATTAATGAAACCAGAACAAAGCCACTTGGTGGAGCATTTCACAAAACTTTCAGTCTTTTACTAATGAGCTTACCTTTTTCTTGTCTTTTTGTACTGAAGCTAAAGACTGCTTGGACAAAATGACAATTCTAGATGTCGCTTTAGTTTTGTTGTGTTTATCACAGTTTACTTTCGTGTCTTTACTTTTCACTTTGGCGTTTACATTTTTAATGAGCATTTTTTTGTTGACTTTGCTGCTTATCACTTTAATTTTTTTATTTGTAACTTTAATTCTGATGGTTTTTACTTTCTTATTTTTCACATCTCCTCTGGATTTACAAACATTCTGGCAACTCTTTTTTGGTATGTTTAAATTTTTGCATTTCTTTTCAATCAGAATATTTTTTGCATTCTTATTGACGGGGACACTCTTCAATTTACCAACACTGTTTGAATTTTCAACAGATTCTGTTGACATAATCTTTGTCACGTCAACTGTTTCCGCTGATTTGGCCTTTGCCTCTTCAAGAGTTTCTATTGACTTGGTCTTTGCCTCCTCAACTTGATTTACTAATTTGGTCTTTTCCTTGACGAGTTTTACTGACTTTGTCTTAGCCTCCCCAGCAGGTTTCGGTGACTTAGTTTTAGCCTCTCCAATAGGTTTTACTGATTTGGTGACTGTTTCTCCATAGACCAATTTGTTATTATTAGTGCCATCAATCCGTTTGGTTTTGTTGTATTTTCTTTTCTTCGGTGCAGGTTCACCATCACAACATTTGTTTTTCAATTTCTTTTCAGTAGGTTTTGGATTTCCCAAATTATTTTTTTGAGTTTTCTTATACCCGCCTTCTTTGGGTTTACCTTTAAGACCATTTGGTTTCACCATTTTCACTTTTTTAGTATTGCCTTTAGGATTTTTTAACTTTGGAACTTTGGACATTTTCTTTACAGCTATTTTGATTGAAACTCCGTCAATACTTTTCACTTTCGGAAAATTAACTTTGTTATCTTTCGCACTTAAACTATTTGATTTTAGAAATTTGATCTTTTTCTGATTTTGGTCTAACTTGGATGCTTCATCAGAGTTATTGAGTTTACCTACTTTCAACTTTTTGTCTACTACCGTTTTATTTAATTCTTCAGTCATTGTATTTTTCACAGATTTAGCTTTGATTTTGGTTTCTTCACTTAAAAAAGGACTGGTATCAAATGAGGGTGTAAGCTCGGGCCCCGGAAAGATGAAATTAGCCAAATAATCACGTATGGAGGTATAGGAATTGACACCGCTAAAACCAATTCTCTCCAAACTGGTTTGCATTTGTTTCAAGTCTTTATTATTTTTGTACTGTAAAGGATCGTAGCGCTCGGTAGTTTTTGCCAAACGTTTGCTAGGAAGTTTGTTGAGCATGTTAAACACTGTTTCACTGTCGCCGGGCTTATTGATTGTCTTTTCCAACTGAAGTTTGTAAGAAAACAGAGGATCGTCCGGCACTTCACGCACAACCCCTGTGATTGCCATACGTCTACGCCGGGACTCCGAAGAATGATTTTCTTTCTTATCAATAATTCTTGATAAAAAGCTAGGCTTACTCTCTGAATGTCGTCTATGTTTGTTGGCACATTCCAGCAGGTGATTGTGAAAATCAAATGTGTTTCTAGTTTCAAACATACAACATGAACATTTGTGATCTTTGGTTTTATGATTTAATGTTTTATACGCTGAGCTGGCTTTCGTTTTCACCAAACCTCGACTGGACAGATCCCAAAAATTTTCGGGTATATCGTCTTTGTCGAATACATAGTAACTATTCTGTATGTACGGGTGCTCAGAAGTTGTGTGTGTCGTCATGTCTGACAGATCATTGAACTGTACACCGCATGCCTTACAAATATACACGTTCTTCTCTTGAGCGGATGAAAAAACGGGGCAAATGAAGTCTTCCTCGTCCACAGGACCTGACAAATTGAACTCAGATTTCTCCACGTTGATCTCATTGAAGAGATCACATTTAGGTAGTTTGAACATGTCAGGATACAGCTTGGCATTCTCCCGCAACACACGAACCTGCTCTACAACATCGATCTTCATAATATTCTTCAGAAAGATGGACTGAAAATGTTTCTCTTGAACACTGAGATACTCTTTAGGGAATTTAGTCTCAGTGACGGGATCAGATTTTTTTGAAACATCAGTTTTTATGTCACGGGACTTGTCCGAAACATTACTTGAACAGGAACTCGAAGGTGAGAGGGAACAACGTTGACCCGTTGCCGAGGGCCAAAGTTTAATATGTGAGTTGACAAGTTTAAGTGAGTTCGGATGACTGGCAGTATGCACCATAAGATCATGTGCGGTCTTGAACCGTTCCTTGCACGGCAAACAACTGAAGTACACATCTCTATGCTTTGATGTATAATGTTTATAAAGCTCACACATTTTTTTACACTTAAAAGCACAACCAAAAACACACTCTTTATTTAACTGGCCGTTGGAATAACAATGAACATCTCGTGTATGTGCGGACTTCTCTTCCTCACCCGATGAAACTATTGTAACGTCTTTGCAGAACCGGCAAATATGATGGATAGGAGATCCATTATAAGCAGTAGATACATAGGGGAACTTTGGTTTCAAACAGTTTTTGACATGATTAGCGAGCGATTTGCTTTGGTGGAACACAGCCTGACACGTTTCGCATTTGAGAACATTTGTCTGATTGTGTTCAGAATTATGTTTAACCAACAAAAGTTTCTCCGCGAATGAAACGTTACAAAAATGGCATCGATACAAATGATTTGTTTTTATGCTATTTAAGTCGTTGTCAACAATCGAGCAAAGAATACGATCTTGTACGGAGAGAAACTTATAATTGATATGACATTTCAAGTAGTGAATTTTGAACTGCTCTTTAGTTGAAAGGAGGAAGCATTGTTGACAAATATCACACTTGAAATGTTTCACTCCGTTCAGGATGTTCAGCATTCTTTCAGGAACAAATTTGAAATATTCTTCCTCAGACACGGACCGCTTCATACGTTTCGTGCCCTTATAGGTTTCTGAAGATTTTCTTTTTGCCTTGTTTATGATCACAGTTTGCTTTTGATGGTTCTTGACAGTATTGGGAGGTTGCGGTGCACTTTTTGAATTGTGACTCATCAAATGTACCTGTAGATGAGTGTTTGATATGAACGCCTGATGACACTGAGAGCAATTCCACAAATTGGAAAGTTTGTTTTTACACATGACTGAAGATGGTGAAGAGGACTTTGGTGGCAGAAATGAAAGAGTATACATGTAGGATGATGCGTCATCAGAACCGCGATTTTTTCCGTTCACAAATCCCGAGTTATCACATTGTTTATCGCCCACTGGTTTCTTTCGGTTTCTCAAAGAGCTTCTAATGACACTGGCCATACAAGATTGTTCCATCTCATTGTGGTTCTCAGGAGCATTATCTGATAGTAGGAGTACAGGAGAAATTTGTTCTTTGCCGGAGAGTGCTACTACAGTATTTGCTCTTGAACAGTTTGCTTGCGTGGAGTTTCCAGAGAGTACCATGGTCAACCTTTGCCTGTCAAAAACAAAATATTCTTTAAAAGACAAGTTAATTTTTACCTATAATCCACCCAAATGAAGCAAATTTTGTGACATAATAGCGGAAGTATTGATTCTTTGTTTTTCAGAAATATTGTTTGGGGGAATCGGATGATCATAATAAAAGTCCACAAGGATGAAGGGGGGGGGGGTGAATGAAGGTATCTTTTTTGTTCCTCTTTCCTTTAGCGTCCTTAGTTTGGTGTTAATTATGGTGTGTGACAAAAATGTGTTGATAATTTTTAGAACCGCTTGCGCAGCCCAGAATCAGTTGTTTACAAACGAAATATGTAAATTTTAACTCTTTTTGTTGACCTTTGAGGCTGGAAGGTTGTAAAGAGATGAAACATAATTAATGTGCCCATGGATGGGGAGTGAAAAGAGATCTAATTTATTCATTTTTGTTTGTTACCAGCTGTTTCTAAGCTCCGCAAACGTTTCTAAATCAAATATCAGGACAATTTTGTGAAACACCCCAATGTTCCAACCCAAATAGAATCACCAGATAAGGATGCTGGAGAAAAATGAGCAGTTTAAACCATTTATAAGATCATTAGCAAAACTACAAAAAAAAACAACACCCGGTTAACTCCCACATCCTTGAGGACTGTTAGTATGCTCATCAGCACCCCCCCCCCTCTCTCTCTCTCTCTCTCTCAACCGAGAAATATTTCAAATCTTTCGCAATTATGTCCATTAAAAACCCTGATTGATCTATCCTACAATTCAATTAGGCTGTAATAAGAAAACTTGCAGCCACACAACTCAGGGTAGAGGAAAACAATATTACATGCCGCACCATTCCACTGAGATTAGTGTTAATGTTTCTATCAACAAGGCATACCGGGTGTAATATATCGATAGCAATCCGTATTCTATAGACTAAAACAAGATGATTTGACTCTATAAAGCCATGTCCGAAAAAAAATGCTTCTCCTAAAACCTATGTGGTTAACAGATTGACATCAAATTATCTTACACCCTGTACATAACCATATATCACATGTAAAATTTTGAGAGCAGGGTTTTTTAAATGATCAAAATTCGGCTTGCCTCGCTTAGATGAAAACTAATTCATGAATGTATATGATTAGAAAACTTCACGGCCATGCCTCGATAAAATCTTAAATAATTCTCTAAGCTTTTGGTTTATTGTTTTCATTAATGAACCTGTGGAATTGTCAAGGTTTTTTTTATTTTATTTTTTTCAAATAAAACTTTTTTTAAAAAAGTTTATTTTTACAATGACGCCCAAAAAACATATAGCTCTACAGCGCCTATAGCCAACCTTTTTTATACTGACAGATTGATTGACGTACCTACTACTTGAAATTTTGAACAAATTTTCCTTTCAGTATGTAGGTAGGAAAGAAAAATCGAAGGTTCAACTGGAAGCTGGTCTAGTGGGTATCACACTGGCATTGCACTTCGGGGACCCGGGTTCAATCCCCGGCGGGGTCTGAAAATTGTTCGACTTAGTGCTTGTGATTAACCAGACTAAAAAGACTAGAGGTTTGAAGAGATAATTCGTGCGGGAGGCTCTTGGTAACGATGTGATACCCACAAAAATTGTGAAAAGACTAGACGTTTGAAGAGATTATTCGTGCGGAGGCCCGCACGAATGTGAAAAGACCATTGGGCCTTACCACAAAGAAATTTTACATTTACATTTTTTTACTGCAAGAGATATCAAAAAATTATCGGGAATGACCCCCCCCCCTCCATCACTACAAAAAAAAACTTAAGGGAAAATATAAAATCCACCCTATCTTGTTTCGCAAACCAGCTAAGGAAGAATTCCCGATAATTGGTTATGGAATAAAAAATGGATTGAATTATTTTGGCCATAAGTAAGTACTAAACCCACGGTAAGAACGCTTACAAAGTTGCGGACATCAGCTAAGTAATCATAATAATACTGAATTCAGAATTCCGAAACATAATCTAAAACCTTGAAATCACTTTTAGCGGAATAATGAAACATACGGCGCCATGTTAACTAGAAACTGAGTTACTAGTCTGATATGGCGTCATAGGTTTAAATCCACAAGATGGGGTACCTATTTGAAACAAAAAGTGAGTCATGTGACTGATATGACTTTTCAATTTTGAATCTCATATTTCTCAGTGATTCGGACAATTAACGAAAAATCTGTAAACTTGATTGACAAGTAAAAAAGTGGCTTCTGTCAACATAAAAAAAAATCATCGTTTCAATAGAGCATTACATTAAATAGAAAAAAACTGTTTCTTTGTGTTATTATGTCAAAACTTTGGTGCTCACTGCAGCAGTGTAGGATTTTTCTAATATCAATCATTATCCAAGTCCTTTGAATATTTCTATTTTACCTACAATGCTGGCACCGGATCGCTATGCGCATTCATCTCCATAGATACTTATTGTCCTGAGTGGGCCCCGAAAACATGTAAAACACAGTGACAAATTTTTGCCCTTACCAGGTATCGAACCTGGGTCTCCCAAGACTAGAGCAATGACCACTAATATTTAATAGTCAATGAGACGATAAATGTATGTATTACGACAGTGTATTCTTAAAGCCCCCGTCGCAATTTACGAAACCATTTTTTTCTTCATCTTTTACCAAAGAAAAATTTCATTTTAATCATAACGAATGATACATCAATCAAAGCTCATTTTAAAGGAAGAAAATTACCGCAAACAGGAACTCTTAATTTTTTGACCGCCATTTTGTTCTCGTAAAAGATTGTTTTGTTTTCGCAAAAACAAAACAAAAAACTTTTTTGTAAAGATAATTTGAATAAAATTCAAAAGGGGGTTAAGGGGGACATGTTATTTAAGTTTTTGAAGTTGGGCGGAGAGGTCCGGCCGTAAAGGTGCCCCTCCATCTTAACAAAATAGAAGTTAAGTTATAGCCGTAAAAGTAAATGTGCACAAATGAAATAGTGCTATTGATATACAAATATGTCTTTTTTTTAAAAAAAAAAAAAAGCAGTCGAAATTCCCTGTAAAAAAATAGTTCGCTTAGTCCTTGGTTCATGGGTATCGAACAAAATTCGTCAGGCCAGAGACGACTTCATTTTTCTATAGAATGTATTAAACTAGAACTTATACATGTAACTGCATATACGTTTTTTCCTGAGGCTGTAGAATCCCATAGCTGGGATACCAAGATAGACAGGGGCGTAGCGACTGGGGGGTGACACCCCCCCTAACTATCTCCAACATTCATCAGTCGGCAATTCGCGGATTCTTCATCCATAAAATTGTGAATTTTTTCGGTTCATGGAGATGAAATCGGATATTTTGAAAAATTTCCGACATTAATATTGGAGAATAAGACGTAAATTTGGATTTCAAACAGAGTATATATTGTTCTTACAAGATTTTTAAAATTTTATCATCAATGTCAAAATCAGTTCCTGTAAAGTCAGCATCTTGTGAACGGTCATTTAGTAAATTAAAATTAGTTTTATATCATTTGCGAACAACAATGGGAGATTGCCGTTTGAATGCATTTTGATGATGCTATATTCTTCGAAAGATAAAGTTGACGAAATTAACGTCCATGAAATCGTTGAAAAATGGTCGCTATTAAAACTTAAAACACCGCAGAATTCCAATCTACCGTTGAAAAATCTGTCTACTCGAAGCACATAGATTCATGCATCAATATTTCTACATATTGTTATCCTGTTATGTAGTTATGCCATTAATTTGCTGTAATGAGTACAAGGTAAGTTAAATAATACTTCAACCACAGCCGTATCCAGGATTTTGGTCAGGGGGGGCAAAATAAACAATATAGATGAACTATAAAATAAATGGTACGGAAAGCCGTACTAGAATTTCTCTACCTTAATCATTCTGTCAGACTACCATCAAATGTAGGTGCTGCTCTCCTAAAGTTTGAAGTCTTTTAGTGATATTATTATCATAATTTTTTTCTGCTGACGTTGATCTTTATTTTAAAAAGATGTACAGCCTTCGGCAGTGGACTTTGCTCTTTAGTGATGGTATTATTTTAAAAAATTTGGCAGTCTACCAAATGTAATCAAAATTGGTTATGTGGTTTGGATTTTAGAGATTTAGTCCCAAAAAAGATTTTCGGCGCCCTAGGGGCGATATCGAGAAAAAGAAAAATATGGGTCGGGCTTTTTGTCCATTGATCGGACCAGCGATTTGGCTCCCAGAGCTCTGCACACGATTCCGTACGTATGCCATACGTCATAAGTGGAACGTCGGACATATCGGTGAAAATATGGCCTCAAAGCAATAGGAAGTGACATATTTGATCTCTATTTTAGGTTTCGGGTTCCGTCAAACGATTTTTTAGGCCAAAATATGTCCAATTTTTTTGCACGATTACTATACTTTTATAGTAAGAAAAATTTCAGAATAAAAAATATAAATAAATGGTACGGAAAACCGTACTAGACTTTCTTAATCATTCTGTCAGATTTCATTCTGTCAGATTTCAATCGAATGTAGATGTTGCTCTTCTAAAGTGCTGACGTTGATTTTTAAAAAGATTGTGCAGCCTTCGGCTATGGACTTTGCACTTTAGAGATGGTATTATTATAAAAACATTAGGCAGCCTTCGGCTGTGGACATTGCTCTTTAGTGATAGTATTAGTTTAAAAACATTTGGCAGCCTTCGGCTGTGGACATTGCTCTTTAGTAAAAGTATTATTTTGAACGATTTTGCAGCCTTCGGCTGTAGACTTTGTTCTTTAGTGATAGTATTAGTTTAAAAAGATTTGGCAGCCTACGGCTGCTGTCGTTGCTCTTTAATAATATTATGAGTTTCAAAAGATTTTGCAGCCTTCGGCTGTGGACATTGCCCTTTAGTGATAGTATTATTTTGAAAGATTTTGCAGCCTTCGGCTGTGGACTTTGCTCTTTGCTGATAGTATTAGTTTAAAAAGATTGCCGACCTTCGGCTGTGGACATTGCTCTTTAGTAATAGTATTATTTTGAAAGATGTTGCAGTCTTCGGCTGTGAACTTTGCTCTTTAGAGATAGTATTAGTTTAAAAAGATTTGGCAGCCTGCGGCTGCTGACGTTGCTCTTTAATATTATTACGAGTTTCAAAAGATTTTGCAGCCTTCGGCTGTGGACATTGCTCTCTTTAGTGACAGTATAGTATTAGTTTAAAAAGATTTGGAAGCCTACCGATTTGGTAGGCTTCCAAATCTTTTTAAACTCTTTAGATTTGGAAAGATTCATTTGTGGGCCCCAAAACCAAAATTACTACAAAATACCAAATGTTGTCCATTATAATACTTGACCAACTGTCCATACCAATTTTTATCAAAATCAGACAAAATTTATGTTTTATATTTAGAACCCTACCGGGGCCCCAAATCCAAAAAATCTACAAACACCAAAAACTGTCAAATATAATACTTGGGTGGATGTGCATACCAAATTTTATCAAAATCGAACGAATTTAATTTTATGTTTTTATATTTGTGGGCCCCTGCCGGGGCCCCAAAACCAAGATTACCTCAAAATACCAAAAGTTGTCAATTATAATACTTGGACGAGTGCGCATACCAAATTTTATCAGACAAAATTTATGTTTTTTTTTATATTTGGGGCCCTACCGGGGTGCCAAAAACAATAAATCTACAAAATACCAAAAAATGTCAAATATAATACTTGGGTGGCTTGCATACCAAATTTTATCAAAATCGGACGAATTTTAAGTTTTTTTTTCATTTGTGGGCCCCTGCCGGGGCCCCAAATGCAAAAAATCTACAAAATACCAAAAGTTGTCAATTACTTGGACGACTGCGCATACCAAATTTTATCAAAATCAGACAAAATTTATGTTTTATCATATATGGACCCACATCCAAAATTACTACTAAACACCAAAAATTGTCAATCATAATACTTGGGCAACTGCGCATACCAAATTTTATCAAAATCAGACGATTTTTTTTTTTTTTTTCATTTGTGGGACGCACTGGCGGTGCTCCTGTAAACAAACTAATGATCTATTTACCTACCCATTTTAAATTTCATCCAAATTGGTTGTGTGGTTTGGATTTTAAAGATTTGGTCCAATTGCGACGTTCTTGGTCTCAAACCGATGGGGGGAACTCCGAACAAAAGTTTAAAAACAGTGGTTAATTAAAATTTCCAATACTTTGAATGATCCCTGTCGGCTCTAGATATTATTTTTTAAAAAAATTCAGGTGAAATTACTTATCTGTTTTTTTAAAAGGAATTTCCATTTTAAGGACCATTTTGGCTCCTGGCGGCACCCCCGACAGGGGTACACCCTCATGAGACCATTTATTTTAGGTAAAATGATTCCATAATTACTGATTTTAAATTTCATCAAAATTGGTTTTGTGGTTCGGATTTTAGAGATTCGGACCCAAAAAACCTGTTCGGGGGGATAGGACCGCCCCTGGGGGTGATATCGAGAAAAAGAAAAATATGGGTCGGGCTTTTTGCCCAAGATGACCTGTATCAAATTTCATCAAAATCGAAAAAGCGGTTTGGCTTCCAGAGCACGATTCCGTACGTACGTAGTACGTCCCACGTCGGAAATATCGGTATTTTGGACCCCATGGCTCCAAATATTTCTAAACTTCAAAAATAACCCGAAATAGTGAAAATATGGCCCAAAAGCAATAGGAAATGATATATTGAAACTTTATTTTTGGTTTTGGGTTCCCGTCAGACGATTTTTTGGGCCAAAAAATGTCCCAATTTTCTGCACGATTACAATACTTTAACTTCTATAGGAAGTGAAAGTAAAAATACCACTAGAATGGGTAAATTTAAATAGTACGTACCTACGTTGTTAATTTTAGCTTAGTATTAAGTAGCTAAAAACAAAAGACGGATACAGGATGATGGATTCATTCATTTTTCATCTCCAAGGGGGGGGGGGGGGNCACAGGGGGGGGGGGGCTTAAATACGGCCGTGACTTCAACTACAGCATTCTTTATATAAATCAACAATTTCACAATAAAATTCAGTGATAATTCATATCCACAAAGATTTTATTAAATTTCATTCCTATACATGGTATTTATGCAGTCGGCAAATTGCAGTGGTGAGTCGGCATTATCATACACATTGCCCCCCACAGTTTCCACCCTCGCTACGCCACTGAAGATAGAGTATATTTTCCCTAGAGGTTTTATGAAGGTCCATTCCGGGCCACTTTTTGATATCTCTTGCCGTTTGGTTTGAGTAATTATACGGCTGAAAAACGTCATTTAAATCCGATAACTCGCCTTTGCGTGGAAAACTTTTTCTGGTGGTTTTCAACTACTTTAAAATTTTAAATAAAACAAAAAACTACTTAAAAATTTTAAATAAAACAAAAAAAAAAAATTCTAGATGTATTTGAGACCTGTACTCAAAACGGGACCGAAGTTATAGCAAATCTAAGTTGTGCTTTTGAATAGTTTTACAAAGCCATAACTCTTCAAGTTTTGCTAAAAAGGTGAAAAAAATCTCATCCCCGGAAGTAAATCTAAACGTTTTCAGCGTTTTTACAACTTTGACAACTTACTCTGGATATGAGCTCCACTCAAGGTTGAACCAATGACCTTATTGATAAAACATCGTCAAGAAGACAATAACATTGGAGTCACATATTGCCCAAAATTTAGACTTTAATTTTACGCAGAACCGGAGTTATGAATGAAAAAGTGTTTAAGCACTTCAACCTCAACATGGAACCGGAGTCATGATTAAAAAGTTATTAGGAGTTCAACCTGTTTTGAGTACCGATCTCAAAATAATTTAATTTTCATATTTTTCAAAAAAGGATTAATATTAAAGGAGTATTTCCATTTAAGATTTCAAACTTGATTGATCCCCCTGAAGCTTTCCCTGAAAGTGCAAAAGCTTTGAAAATCACTAGAAGAATTTTCACCTTTTGAATAAGGAAATAAATACGTGTTTCACCCTTTGAATAAATTCAAATCCTTCCCCCAGATATCGAGCTCCGCTACTTTGTTTGAGACACCCTGTATATAAAAAAAAGTTAATAGAAACAAAAGATAGCTTACAGATAATTGAATGTTTTCTCCAACGCCGTTGTGAAAGACGCCACCTTGTTCACTTATTCTAACATAATGTTAAAACTGCCGAGAACAGACGAAGTGAATTGAATGATACATCATCTGTAACAAGTAGAAATTTCAGAAATATGTTATGATCATGCGCACAGGTGGCTGAAATAAACGGACATCGTACCAAGTTAATCACTTCTGGTGAACTCAGAAGCGTATACAGGGGGGCGGTAGGGGCGATGCCCCCCCCCCTCAGCTTAGCCCCACGCCCCTCGAAAACAGACTTTAGACATTTGTGTACAAAAAATGCACATGTTATTATGATCGACGAACATACTAATGCACCGACTTGAACGACATCAAAATAATATTTGATACCTCATTGTTGCTTTTTTAAATTTGCCAATAAATATCGATAAATGTGTCAGTACCTGACACAGTCAATAAGCTTAATATGAAGAAATTTGAAATAGAAAACAAAACTTTCATTTTACATATTTGGTATGAAATATTCATATTAAAAAATTACAGATTCAATTTCATTAACGAATATGGCTCATTGCGAAGTCTGTTAGTTAATGACCCCCCCCCCCCCTAACTGAAGACCTGTATGCGCCCCTGGGTGAACTTTTATTAAATGGCTGGGAATGAAATGAAGCAAACGCTTTTACTGTAGCATTTGCTTATTTTTTATGCATACTAAATTAGCAGATAGTAAAAGGACAAATCGGCCACATAAAACTTACTCGTTTTGAGTTTATAATGTTGTCGCGACAAAATTTAAGATATCGGACGGTGGCTTGCCATGTTTGGTCAATCAATTGGAAATTTGGCCGTAAATTGAAAACCCTTGACATATTTTAGTTATAATTCTGTTCCGGACGTCCTAAACTATTATTTCGGGGGAGTCCATTCTCATATTTTCTTCGGCATCTGCTACCATTTGGACTGTGCGTGGTATTGGAACAGAAAATTCTCATTTAGATCAGAGTTCCCGCAAGCATATTCTTAATTTTCTAATTCCACAATATTTCCATTTTCAATGAGCTCCTCATTCCAGGAATCAAATTTGAGATTTTTCTTAAAAATAATTCCCTCCGTGGCGGATTCCAAAGTTTATTGAAAATAATAAAGCAAAAGGCGACAATATGAAGTCCATTTTGGTTTATTATTTTCAATAATGAATCTTTGGAATCGTCACGAAAAAAAATGAACCCCCTAAATTGTTTTATTCATCTCACTATGATTTATTTCCAGAACGATAATCCTTAACTATTAAATCTTTAGATTGTTCATAACATTGTCGTAGCTTTATCGTCATCAAATATTTATTAATGAAAAAAAAAAAAAAAAAAAATAGAATTGTTAGAACCAAATCATCTATACTAATAATGTATTTTATTTCAAAATTAACAGTACTTGTACCAATAATAAAATAAATTAAATATGTGTACATCAAATGATAAAAACAAAACTTGTACCAATAATAAAATAAATTAAATATGTGTACATCAAATGTTACAAACAATACTTGTACCAATAATAAAATAAATTAAATATGTGTACATCAAATGTTACAAACAATACTTGTACCAATAATAAAATAAATTAAATATGTTTACATCAAATGTTACAAACAATACTTGTACCAATAATAAAATACGGTTCATAGAATATACCACGCAGAAGGAGCGTGGTATATGAACCGTTGATTTTTTTGTTGTTTTTAAAAGAATAACTATAGTGTATTTGTTAGGCAAAATATTTTGAAAAATCTTTCACCGAGGTTCTTAAGGAAATCTCATTCAATTTTTAAGTCGGAATGAATATCTTCTATTGTCGTATATAAATGGGGTAATTGTCTGTAAGACAGTTGTTCTGCATAACTTGGAAATTTTTCATGTTGGTTTGACACGTGTTACTCCAAACTGGGACTCGCAAGAAATTAAGGATCCCTCCATCTACACTTATATTATAAAGAAGAAAAATATGTACAATAAATGAATTTGTTTAGAATTTTTCACAAAAAAAAAACATATAATTTGTGAGCGGGTCTATGTGAAACCGCCATCTAGGCAAATTGTTTTTCCTCAAATTTTGAAATACCGTTTAAGTTATTACGAAGAATTTTTTGTGAGATGCTGTGCGTATGTCCCTCAACGGTTTCTCAAATCAAAAGACCACCGTTTGTTGGTTACGACATGCTGGGAATAGTATTGTGTTAGGTTCTAGAAAAAAATGCTTGTTGCAGTCTGCGTGAGGTTATATATATGCAATATGTAATCTATGTTTGGTATGGTCAGATTAAATACTAATGTTAAAATCACATTCATTCTAATTTCTTTCTCAACTTTCCTCGAAACGATGTTCGGGTACGCACAGCTAGTATTAAATATTTGAAGATTTAATATAAAAATTTCCCCGATTACTGGATAGGTATTTTTTGGTCACATTGCATTCAAATGTCGATATTTCAAATATTAATGAGCACGGGTCACACCTTTAAGTTGAGAAGGACGACAGATGTTTTTTGACTTATTTTGATCAATTATTTATCATTTAGGATTTTTTTTAATACATTTTTTGTTTTATTAGAATTTTTTAATACATGCTGTTGTTGTAGTAGCGGTGTTCCTCTCAAAATCAATTTCTACAGGATGTTTGGCTACAAATGGGACCCCAGAATATGGTGGGTAGCTGAGATCAAATGGAACATTTTTTACGCATTTCGTTAGTCAGCCAGGCGAAGCATAACCGAGTTACAGGATGGAGAATGTTATTTTTGAACAACTTTAAACGAGGTTTGGTGAGTTCTGTGTGACCGAAAAAAAAGTTGATGGACACTAAATTCTAGTTTTTGATGGCGGTGATTTCAAATATGCCATCAAAATTTTAAAAAACAAAAGCAATATGGAGGAAAACATGAAATGTAATTCGACATAAATATGAAAAGTGCGTCTTTTTCTAAGAATTTTTGTGTAAAAATAATTTAAAAATCGAACAAAAAATTCAAACCCCATGTTAAGAGAGAACCATGAAAATAGTCCGATTACGATAAAATTTTAGAAAGAAGTTCCAATTAAAGACCTGAACAAAACTGAGTAGTTAGAATTTCGAAAAAAGAGCGTAAACCAAAAAGACAGCCTTCTAAGTTCGAAAAATGTTTGATTTAAGGTATTTTTTTCTTTCTTTTTTTCTCGTTTGATTTTTTAGTCTTTTTTTCTCTTAAGTGCCTGTGTTAACAAATGTAAGTATGAGTTCAGAATTTTTAAAAAGATAGGTATCATAAAAAAAAGAAAAAAACAATTTGTGAATTCCTAGAATATTTTCTGATTGAAGTTAACATGATAATTGTGCTAATTTAGAAGACGTTTTTATGCAATTTATTGCATAAAAATGTCTTAACGTAAATTAACGATGTTTTTAAACCGGGAAAAAGATATGTATTGAATTAAAATTTGGAAGGCTGCATTTTGGTTAACGCTCTTTTTTAAAAAAATTCTAATTTCACAGGTGTGTCCAGGACTTTAATTAGAGCTTACCTATATCTAAAATTTTCGCGGTTCTCTCTTAACATGGGAATTGAATTTTTTGTTTGATTTTTTAATTTTTTTTTTTTTTTTTTTACATAAAAATTCTTAGAAAAAGACACACTTTTCATATGTCAAATCACATTTGACAAAAGACAAAAAAAATTTATCACTTTTCAGGTTTTCCCCCATTTTGCTTGTTTTTTATAATTTTGATAGCATATATGAAATCACCGCCATCAAAAACTAGGATTTAGTGTCCATCCACTTTTTGTTCGGGCACACAGAACCCACCAAGCGACGTTGAAAGTTGTCCAAAAATAACATTCTCTACCCTGTAGTTCGGCTATGCTTCATCTGGCTGACTAACGAATTTCGTAAAAAATGTTCCATTTGATCTCAGCTACCCACCATATTCAGGGGCCTCATTTATAGCCGAACACCCACTGGATTCAGGTTTGGAAAAATGGTAGAAATAGATTGATATAAAGTTACCGAAAAGGGTTTGATGGTCCTTGGCTGGAACTGTGATGACATGCGTTCCAGGTCTTCCTGGTTCGTATAATATTTCCTCACCACAGATACATTTTTACTAGGCAACCCAAACGCACCAGGACGACCTGGAACGCATATCAGGTCACCCCAGCCAGAAGCTATCAAAAACTTTTCGGTTACCTCATATAAACTCATTTCTACAACTGGGTCGGAAAATGGGGGACCCTTGTTTGAAGAATACCACTACAACAAGACCTTCCCGCCCCCCGTCCTTGACCCCGGATAATTATTAGACAAGTAAAAGCTACAAGAAATCGGAGGATAGTAGCCAATAGAAAGTGGTACATTTTTCATTTCAAATTAAATTTGCGATGAAAAAATCGAGGGAATTTCCTTTCCTTTGGAAAACCTTTTTATATACTTCAACCGTTATAATTAACAACTTTCTGCGAGTAAAAATTTTTTTGAAAAAATATGTAATGTTTTGAAGCTAATTAATAACTGTTTTCTAATAAACCCGTAAATATCTCGTAATACCCATAAAAAATCCAGTATAAATTGCTAGCCAAGATTAAGATTATATTTTTTAGTTATTTGTGTACCAAAGGAAGCGAGGGATTTTTTGAATAGAAAATCTAATGTGTCCAGTAGTTTTCCACAAAATTAATGAGACAGCCTTTCTTCGTTTTTACCAAAATACACAATTTTCTTTTTTTTTTAATTAAAATAATTAAACCAAAAAAAAAACAAATTAGTAGGTTGATCTCAGAATGGTGGTGCGTACGTGACCATGAGAATGTCGAATGTGAGAGCTAAAATTATTTCTCTTATAATAAAATTTTCTCTTTATTCAATCAAGTCAACTCCACTAGCTTGCAAGTATGTAGTCATACCTTTAAATATAAAATATATATGGACAGGATTAATAGGACGTTTACAGCAAATTTAAGATAAAAAGTAAATAATTAAAATATTTATAATCACATAGGTACTAGAAAAACGATAAATAATTGAAAAATGAAAATTTCAAAAATTGGAAACCTGAGAAAAATCTTTTGTGTACAAAAAATTATTTTCTACCCTTACCTTGCCCCAAGTAGCAGATAGCAATAGCAGGCGTTGATTCACAATTTCACCATAGTATCAATTTCAAAAGTTAAAAACATAAAATAAACACATAGCCCCATGACTACACAAAAACGTTTTTAACTTTATATAACAAAGTTAAATAATTAAATATGAGATTTATTTAAGAGTAAAAGTTTAAAAGCTCGATTTATTACTAAAAAGATTTTTTTTCTTAAATCTTGATTTAAAAAAAAATGGAAATGGCCACACAGTACACTACGCTATGAAAATACAATAATATTTTATTTTCTTTATTTACGCCTTGAGTTTTTAAGGTTATGCAATAAATTTAAGAAATCTTTTGTGAAAAGTTTTTTATTTTGATAGGCATTTGAAATTTTCGCTTTTCATTAAAATTTTAATATTAATACAATTTTGGGAAACCTTGAATTCTATTGATATTAGTTAGTCGTATTTCAAATGTGGAAATATTTACCCAAAAATATTTTTTTTTAATTTGGCTTAACGTGTCTTTAACATCAATAGGTCATTAAAGCCGGAAAAAATATATGTATTTTTTTTAATTTGGCTTAACGTCTCTTTAACATCTATTGGTCATTCAAGACAGAAAAAATAATATAAATTTGATTTATGTGGCAGTAAAGGTGGTATTTTTTGGACTTCAAACAGTGTGTCCGGAAAATATATTTGATTAATTCGGTAATTGATTATTTTGATATCAAACACAAAAATGGTCAAAATTTGTCTAGCCCTAAATAGTCTGTGCTATGGTGTAATACACAACAAAATTTTAAAGCAAATAATTTTGTCTGAAAGTCTCATCAAATAGTGTGATAGGGGTACAAATGTATGCCACACACACAAATTCAACAAATAGATATACATCGAATGCATTGTGCCAAAATTTTGGAATCATGACAAATAGACAACCTTAAGTTACGCATACGGCCAGCGTCTATGTCGCGTTGAATACAATAGTTCTTATTAGATCACTGAAGTTAGCGAGGTATTACTAAGTTAGTGACTTCACAGGTTCCCTCTTCTTTATTCGTGGCTTTTCGATCCCAACCCAAGCTGACTGAAATCAATGTTGGTAGCTGGTTTCTAGCGAATGAAGTCTCGAGTAACCTTTAGAGTTTAAAGAAACGCTAAGAAAAAGAGGACCTACTTAATGTTTACCTACAAATGTTGGGATAAAGGAGATACGCGCTTCGATTAGAAGTTATATCTATCTTTATAGCGGGGAAAACAGTCACCAAATCATGATTACTTTTATCAATTTTTACAAAATATTCATGGTTGGAGGCAAAGAAACGTTGACGAATGGCGACGTTACTTTTCAATGCATTGATGTACGTGTGATCTGTAGACCTCACTTGAACAATAATTAGCTCTAAACGAAAAATCAGAAAAAACAACTTTAAAAGATTAGAAACAAACTTATATAAGTAAGAAGGTGGATTTCAAAAATGAAAGGATTGATCAAAATTGTTCGTGGCTGCTTTCAGATTTGATACAAAAATTTCATATTAGGAACTCGTACTTCATCTTTGTTTAGTGTGTCATAAAGTGTTGCACATTTTTCACCAATCACAGTGAGCTGAGGGGTCCACATATAATTATGTACGCACAGGTAATATTTTACACTTCACCGACGTTGCATTTATTGGTCGAATGAGGTCGAAGTGAAGTCTACAGTTTGAATTACGGGAGTTGATACACATCTGAAATACGCTCAGAACACAAACATATTGATGGAGGGGAGGCAGCGTTTCCACTCTTACTTTTCAAAAAATGGCAGGATATGTTGCTCTCATCATCTACAATCGTTTTTTGTCAGCTATCTCAACTTTCGTGATTATTACCGCTCTTTTTTTTATATCTGTTAGTTTTTTGCCTCATTGGCCCCCTCTAGTTTGTGGCAAAATTAACATCTAAGAGATAGCCAGCGTCTATTGCACGTTGGATACACCAGTTCCCGTTCGATCACTGAAGTTAAGCAACTTTCAGCGAAGTTGTTCCATGTGGGTGTCCACGTGGGTTTGCGACCTCGTGACTCGTGATCCTGGCTATTTTTTCCGGCCCAACCCGGACTGGGTGAGGTCAATGTGGGAGCTGGTTTGCATGTTTCCACCAAATGTAGGGTAAAACCCCCATCTCGAATGACCAATAGATCAAGCAAAACGATAGTTTTACAACGCCAAGAAAAACAAAACGAGCGTGGTATAAGTATTAAAGAAACGTTAAACCAAAAAAAAAGTAAGGTTCCTTGCGCGAGAAGTGAAAAATTTTCATTCGATATTTTTTAGAGAAATTATTTTTATATTGAAATACATCTGCTTATTTTAGGGTCTGGAACCTGGGAGGAGTATCTGGCAACTCTTTTCAAAAAAATATTTTTTTTAAAAAAAAATCGCTTTTTTATTTGCCATCATGGGTTTATGTTGGACGGTTATACATAAGCAATAGAGGCATGGCCGTAAAAACGATTCCTAACCTCTGTAATCGGATTAAAAAAAACTCAAATGGTTGTCAGACACTCCTCCCCGGTTCCAGAACCCTTATTTATGATGACTAATCAGAGCTATCTTCACAACAATGTTATCAGGGCTTCATAAACAAAAAGTAGAACTCAGAAATTGTGGCTCATGAAAAGTTTAAACGATTTTTAGTGGAGGTAACAAAACTCTTCTCATTGAAGAAATACCTACTTGAACTTTTCTTTCTACCTAAAAACTTTGAACTTTATACCTAAAAAAATCAATGTTAAATTTAGTCACGAATTTCCAATTAACCTGAGAAGATAATGTAGTTATTCCTTTCTATATGTGAAAAATAAGGATTTTAATCATCAAAAAAATTACTATTTAAATAAGTATGTAGGTATTATCTACGGAAGTAAATATTTATGCAACGATACCTCTACTTTTGTTGAAATCGAATTTACGTTAGTGTTTTTTACTTTCACTTCCTATAGAAGTTAAAGTTGGTACCTACTGTACCTAATCGTGCAGAAATTTTGGACATTTTTTGCCCTTTTCGTGGTTTTCACTAATCCTGTTTTTTTATTATTATTTTATTTTATTATTATTACCAACGAAATCATGTGTATTAATTTACTTATTTATATTTCATTTTGGTTGCCCTACTAGTTGAATACTATTAAAGTTCTTTTAATAGTCCCTGTGTTGAGTTGGGGTAAATCAATTTTTAGCTCTTATTTTTAATCATATAAGAATATTAATTTAATGAGAAAAATAATAACACTCTCATCATACCAATCTCTGTAGGACAGTGGAAAAAGAAATAAAACCTTAAAAACCTCAAAAACAAAGCTTAAAATGAGAACGGTAAGAGATAGATAGAACGTGAAATTTGTGCCTATTTATATCAATGTTATGCATGAAATGCGTAAACAACACTTTTGGTTTAAATCGAATCTCTTTTTTCCTTTCTTGTTGCTATTTATCGGTTTCCTACCATCTCAAACACGTTTTGAGGTCCTAGGAATTTGGTATCGAAAATTGTTTTAGTCCATTATAATATTTTGTTCTTCCATTTATGGATGACCAGAGTGTTCATACCAGATTTTTTTTTGTTCGACATAATATCAACCGACGTTGATGACATATCGTGTATTTTCTTTTTAGAACTGAAGAGGAATTTAGTTGAACAATATATATATATATATATATACACTGGCTGTTTCGCCCGTGCTTCGCTA
>CM022878.1:12172835-12256523 GCA_012654025.1 Pachypsylla venusta | reverse complement strand
TCAAACCAAACATTGGATCTAGGGGGGGGGGGCTTATTTTTGCCATCTTTTTCACACATATATATATTTCCTTTTTTCTTTTTGGGCTTGTTTTTTTGCCATCTTTTATTTACACTTTTTTTTTCAGCCATCTTTTTTGTATACCTGCTTTTTAACCTAATGCAAAAAAAAAGAATATCTACCTCTACACGATACAGTAACATACTGGATGAGAAAGAACGGGGGAAGGGGGGGGGGGATGATTTTTGTGGAATATAGTTTCAGTTATTGCTACATTATTTTGTATTTCAAAAATTTGATTAGACAAAGCGACTGAGGTTATGATGTATATTTTGTTCGTAACTTTTTTTAAAGCAATGAGCGATTGTTTGAAATGTACCTATTTCAGCAATTAACCGTTCTTTCTCCTCCTGGTATGTTACAACCTAAAACTCTGTGCTAAGGGGTATGCAAAATGTTGCATGCCTGGCAGTTTCCATCTCTTGCTTTATTTATTCTGTACAGAAGTATCTGAAACTCTCCATGTCCAGACAGCATGCTTGCGAGATCTCTTGTGTGGACGGTGTCGTACTGGCCCGATCATATACTTCCGGTAAAACTTCCCTTGTGCACTTTCCTTTGTTTTTAGCGTTTCCATTGTTCGTTCCAGAGTTCTAAGGTCTTCTCTCGGATACTAGTTTTAATTATTTTACGATCATGTTCTTCTAGGTTGAAATGAAGATTAATGAATGTGGCAACACCGTATTTTCTAAACTCGCATCAGCACAACGAATTTGTCTCTTGGGAATTATTAAAGGATACAAAACCATTTCTGACGAAGCTAATAATGTCAACACGGTGACTCCATATACTACACGCATAGCTCATAATCGGTATGACAACTTGACAACTCCTTTGTATATTGTTGTAAGAGCGTTTCCAGTATTCCAAGTCTTTTTTATGTAGTGGCGCCTCTATTTTGTCTTGGTTCTACTCTTCCATCTTCACTTATATTCATGTGATCCTCGTCTTCATTCAATTCCTTTCCTAACATTTTTTCTCTCATTATTTTCCTGATGTTTGTTTCCATGTCTTGTTTCATTGTACAGCTAATCATTGTCTTTATTTTCTTCTCAACACTTCTAACTGCTTCTAGTTCTACTTCACTTCTAGAGATCATATTCATAATTCCGTTCCGAACTGACCAGTGATTTCTTTAATCGGGTCTAGTTACTTTGTCATTGCATTCTATATTCTATCGCATACAGCAAGTTATAAATGTGCAAGTTGAGTAGTTCCGTTCTTGTTATTACAATTTCCAGTTTTCATTTTTTCCTCATTTTAATTCTTCAGGTGACGAGAGAGATCTGGATCTCTTTCTTCTGACTCCCGAAGATCCTGGTGAATCATCGCGCTGACCGTTTCATCTTCTTCTTGCATCTTAAATCTATGTTCAGTGTAATATCTATGAAACACAATGTTCAATAATATTCAAATGAGTGCAGGCAGCAGCCTCACACAATCAAACACAAATCTTCTACATTTCATTAATAATTGTCATACAAAAATTAATATTTATACAATACAGTTATCAGCTCTATACACAACCAAAGCTTAGCTAGATGAGAGATGGGTACTATCTCTCTCTCTCTCTCTCTCTCTCTCTCTCTCTCTCTCTCTCTCTCTCTCTCTCTCTTGCCCAATTACTAGTTTCACGGCATGACCACGTGGTTTGAGGTTTGAGTAAAATACAATTTACTAACTTTACATTTCATACAATTCCTTCTTTTTTTTTAAACAATGATAAATTTTTTATTATTTAGGTACACCACTCTATATCCAAAAAATTGTAAACTTTACAAAAAATGTATACAATTTAATTGTCCAAATAAAAAAATTAATTAACTTTGAAAACACTATAAAATATTTAATTTTTACGGAGTATAAAATACCTAACTCAAAGTCACTTGAATGACATTCATACTCACATACAAGTCTAGCTCTGACACCATGATTTTTCTTTTGTTCGTCTGTTTGTCATTTTGTACCACGATAAATCTCGAACGACTTGAGAAGGACAACGCCGACGGTGGGGTTCCACAATAATCAGAGGTATCCTATTGTAACAGGGTTGGGGAGTTCGGGCCTTATTCGGCCACCTGTGGGTCCAAATTGTGGCCAATTTAATTGGGTGAGTTTTGAAGTAAATAGAAACTACTAATTTCCTGCTATTGTCGACTGGATAATACTTTTAATGGGGGATATACGTATACTTCATTCAATAAAAATCTAAAAAAATATTATTCTACACATAAAGAAGTGATTGCGTCATTAGTCATTATAAATATATCTACCTTTTCTTTACACGGAAATAAATAAATGAAGGCCCCATATAAAGTTTGTCTTCACACCACCCTCCCAAAAAAAAAAAAANAAAAAAAAAAAATCGCGTACCCCGCCCCCCTGAAAAAATACCGCGTCTCGCTTTGGCCCCAAAAATTTCTGATCTCCTTAGAGTGCCTTAGATAGGTACTAAACTCAATAAAAATCTAAAAAAATATTACTCTACAGATAAGAAAATGATTACGTCATTATAAATAGGTATCTACCTTTTCTTTACCCGGAACCGTTTGATGTTTCTTCGGGGCACTCCTTTTTACAGCCATGCCATTCCGGAAACGGGAAAATTCCATTTTCACTTCGGGTGAGATACAAAATCATAACCCCCGAACCAAGAGCCAATGATCTTAACAAATCGCCACGAAGAAACCTTTATACCTACCCTACATTATATTTAATTTGCCGAACGAAGTGAGATCTACTTTTAACATCACGATTTCTGCCCCGGTAGCTCTGTGGTTGAACGCTCGCCTGCTAAACAAGAGGAATTGGATCCAAACCCCAGCAGAGGCATGATTTTTCCTCATTAATTTAAAAGTATTTGACCACATAAAAATAGAGCTCCTACTCTAAAGGTTAGGTGTTAGAAAATGCTCAGACATTAACCTCGCCTAGTTGTTGTTAACGTTCTCAACGACTCCCACTGTGTCTCCAGGCCAAGAAAGGCGGCCTCTCCAACAGTATCTGTCCATAATGCTGACGGCTCTAGATTAGTTGGGTTTGATGGATAGTTGCTGGCTGCTCATGACGTAAATCATGAGCAGCCAGCATACATAGACGACAACGCTCAGATACTTCAGGGTTTAGCAAGGATCTATATACAAACTCTTTGAGGAAGTATCTGGAGCAGCGCGGCTGGTTCCAACGGAGGAAAAACACAGTGAGTTGTCGTCGAAACGGTGTTGATGGTCTTTGGCCGTGACCGAGGGCACGGGTGGCCCCGGTACGAAGAATCAAACATCTTGGGGGCCTACCCGAGATGGCCTACCCGTGGTACGAAAAGCCAACCTCGCCTAGTGATAACCTTCCACTCGAGTCTATTTTTGTTTTTTATTCATTTAGGTATTCTATTTTTCTTTGTTGTTTTTTCGTACCACGAGAACTCTAGAAGCCCTTGTCTGATTTTGATTAAAAATTTGGTATGGATATTAGAATTAGCTGCTTAGGGTTTGGACCATATTGGGCCAAATATTTTCCTGGGTACCTAAACAAATACGTACAAATTTATGATGTTTATGAATTATTCTGTCTGTTGTTATCTCTCTATTTGTTCATAGTAAGAAAATTTCATGCAGAAACATATTTCACAAGCCACCCAAGATTGTTGTAATCTATTCATTAATAATTGCTATGTTCATTTCATTGGCAAATTTTAGAAATTTTTGCTATCTTGTTTTGTACTGCAACAAGTATGTAAAACTTTTGATTGGTGCTAAGAGAAACACTTTTTGGGTAACATATTTTTCGGCCAACCAAATTGCTTGAAATTCTGAATTCTAAATCTCTGGCTGATGGTTCGTTTTTTCTTCGACAAGGTATCCTCTTGTATCTGTAAAGTGTCTCTCTCTCTGGAATTATTGCGAATTGTGAAGCCAATGCAAATTTTTACTTTGTTTTATTTGTCATTCTGCTTCTGTCTGGAGATTTCTACTCTGTTTCCTTTGTATTAGAATTGGCCTTTTTTTCATCCGAAGTTAATTAGATGTTTAATTAATTGCTGTCTTGAAGTGGTAAGTCACTGCATTTCTTTCAAATTCGTACACATGAAATTAATCATCTATTATCAAAATGAGTTTAAAAGTCAACCTTTGTTTTGCATAGATGAGAATTAGACAAAACTGAGATACTGAGGCCAGACAGTTTCGGAGTCGGCTTTTTCTTAAAAAAAGGAAACAAAAAACACAAATTGGTTTAATTTCGGTGTATATTATCCTAGTTAACAAACCGAATAATTAAAAGTGTTTTCTGATAAGAATTAGTGTTTCAGTTTTGATTATATTATTTACTATCAGAGATACAACTTTAATAATTTATATTGAATTGAGAACTAATTATTATTAAAAATAAAAAAAGTTTTACATTGAATAAAATATAAAATCCGTGCATATTGTAAGATTATGTGGGGGATGGGGTTATGCAAAGAATATACTTACTGCGAGAGATATGTGTTAAACCACTTTCTGATTACCATTACCATTAAGCTGCCGAATACTCAAAGGATACAATAGCTATGTTTTCTTAATGATGACGTTGGTCTTAACTTAAAAATGGCATTGATTTGTTAGGAACAGAATTATAGGTAATTTAGGCTTTAGATACAATAATTTCCAATTAGTTTAGGGGTACCAGACAGATACTATTAATTTTTTTTGGAGCAAGTTACAAACTTAAAATGTTGTTTAATATAATTTAAAAAGGCTTTTTAAACGTTTTAGGGGTGGAAAATTAATTAATTCACTTTAATTTTACTTTATTTTGAAAAAACCCTTTTCTTCCGGTTTTTTTGGAGCAAGTTACAAACTTAAAATGTTGTTTAATATAATTTAAAAAGGCTTTTTAAACGTTTTAGGGGTGGAGATTAATTAATTCACTTCAATTTTAATTTATTTTGAAATAAAACTTTTTCTTCCGTATTTATTGAACTATTTGCATATATTGAACTGAAGCCGACATAGTTGTGCCAATATGAAAAAAGTCCAGTGCAAGTTTGTTTATTTTATCAATATAAGCGTTTAGATGAACGTCCCCCCCCCCCCGAGAGGTTAGGAAACGTTTTGATCGGCCATGCCTCGATTAAACTTGTTCTTCTCATAAAATCGCTGCCTAAAAACTCTTGCGCTTTCTCCAAAGTTTCGTCGATTTTCAAGCAATAAAATTGGGAATTAAACATTTAAAAGTGAGTTTTCTCGTATTTTCCACCATTTAATCGTTAAAATTAACCTTCTATTTTTAATTAATCATATTTTAAGTTAGGTTAGTTGCTCAGAAAAAAAATCTGTATCTGTCTGTATCATAATAGTATCTGTCTGGTCCCAGTTTAGGCCGTAGATATGGTTTCTCAGGATGAAGATATAGCTTCGGACAAAATATATTTTACCGTTCTTTCATTGGTATTGATTTTTTTTTCAAAAGTCATGGAAAAAAGAGAAAAAGTGAAAATAATCAAATTATGTTTTGATTATTTTAATAATAATTGAGAAGGTACCTACTTGATAATTTGTTCTGTAAATCAGGAAGATACGATTTAGTCTAAAAATCAGTATAATGCAATCACCTTTTTATCCATGGAATTTTTTTATTTATCTCTTACATTTCATATTATCTCATGAGAGTTGTAACATACAGTAATTTCTATTATGTATTATGCAAGATCACCTTTTAAAAAACTTGATCTAGAAAGTTTTAATCTGTATTAATCTATCGACCAAATATTGAGACCTTCTGATTGGTTCACAGGGTTGAGCATTTCACAAAAGTTTTCTTTGATTGCCCCGGTTGTCCCTTAGAATCGAATGCGCGCGACTACACGCTTCAAGGAGACAAATAGAGTTTTTAGTGAATACTATATTTCAATATGGCTACAAACATTCTAAAATATAATATCTAAATAAAAAGATGAAAATTGTTTTTCTTTTTTTTTCAGTTTGGACAAACTAAAATGTCCAACTAATTTAATCCAGTCCCCCAAGGTTATGTCTTCAAGTTAGCAATATATTATGACATCCTTGTTCCCGTTCACTCCTCCAATTGTGAAGAAATTGCTCGGATGGAAAAAAGGCGATGGAGAAGATAAATATTCGGAAAAGGCTGTCAAAAGTTTGGTCAAAAAATTGAAGAAAGGCAATGGTTTAGAAGAACTAGAAAAGGCAATAACAACCCAAGATCAAAATACAAAGTGTGTCACCATATCAACGTAAGTTATAACATGAGAAAACCTACTGATCAAATTAGTGATAGAATATTTGAAAAATAATGTTTGTATCAAGTACTATAAGCACGGCTGCGGAGCCCGGAGCCAAGGAGCCGTGTGATTTTTTATAAAGGAGCTGGAGCCGGAGCCCCTTTTTCTTATAAAGAGGAGCCGGAGCCAGAGTTTTTATCGACGGCTCTGCAGCCAGGGCTGCGGAGCCCGGAGCCAAGGAGTCGTGTGATTTTGTATAAAGGAGCCGAATCCCTTTTTTCTTATAGAGGGGCCGGAGCCAGAGTTTTTATCGACGGCTCCGCAGCTCTGAATAAGTTATGGAGAGTTACGAAGTCATCTATTACGGCAATCTGTTAGGTTCAGAATACAAAGTTGTTGATGTAAATAATATTCTTGAAATATTATTCCACTATGATTAAACTACCTTCCTTACGTCCTTCACTAATGGACCCCTCACAAAAAGATAGAAAGACGTCTCCGTGGCAAGAGTGTGCTCGGCTTGCACCAAGGAGTTTCTAAGTTCGATTCCTTGACGAATCGAAAATTTGAAAAAAGGTTTTCATATTTTCCACTTGATCCGGTTGTGTATTGGGACAACACAGCGTTGTGTGTACAATTGAGAATCCACGGTAATAGCGCCAAGTGGTATCACTATAAGGTAAAAATCGTTAAAAGGTAGCTTAGGCTTAGTGATATTAGAGTGAATGTTGAGAATAGCTTGTAATGCTATGATGCCCATAAACATTGTGACATAATATTATAAAGAAATATAAATTAATTAAAATAAGGATAGAAAATGGGTTTTCGGTCAGATTCGTTTAAATCTTGATAAGGTCTTAGGGCGTGATGAAAATTGTCGATTGGCCGAATTCCGTAATATGGACTAGTTTTTAGTTTTTGCGTTATACAGGGATTCATAGCCTTTCAAAGCTTTGTTATCAAATGAAAATATTTGAAAGTGCGGCAGGTAAGTTGCTTGAAGAACGAAATTAACATACAGGGTGCCTCAGACCATGGGCGTAGGAAGGGGGGGCAGCTGCCCCCCCTAGAAATTTCCAAGAGTATGCAACTTAGAAGAGGCAACTTAGATTTACACTAGATAAAATGATTTTTGGAAACAAAAAAAGTCATCAAGTACCGAAATACGATAAATGCCGCATTTTGTCCCTAATCAAACAGCCCCTTTGTGAACTATCAAATGTAACTGTGGCAACCTTTGTCGCATCGTTGAATCGGATTTGGTAAATTTGGTGGGAAAATTCAAAAAAATTAACAAACGTTACAAACGTATAGTTTCCATTTGTTTTTTTTGTTTTTTTTTTCGGCTTTCCGTTTATTGTTCCATTGTAAAACCAATATTATTTTCCTTGTAACAGTAGTTCCTTGAGTATGTCAGAATAGGCATAGCTAAAGTGTTGATGGCTTTGAAGAGGTGCTTACTGTTTAACTCTGATCGACATATTCTATGTATTTATCAATGTATTCCTCAGTTAAAGTCTCTTTCGTATTTTTTTAGGTGTATCCCATTTTCGTTCTATTGAACATTTTGGAAAGCGGATTTAATGCCAGGCAATGGACTCAAAGAATCTCCCTGGTTATAGATGTTTGTTTTGTCGTTAGGTGTATGTTGGTGTTCCAGGATTGCATGATTTGTTGAAGGCATTCCGTCAATATGGGGTAGACTTTGTATAGTTGCAAGACCTTAATCTTAATTAACAATTGATGGGGTACGCTGTCATAAGAATTCTGGTAATCCACGTAACAACAAGATAGTTTTTTGGTTTTCTTCTTGACTTCTCTGAGTATTAGGTACTGAGTCTATGATAAGTTGCTCTTTACATCCTTTAGCGCCCTTCCGGCATCCTTTCTGTTCCTCACCCATTATATTTTGGTTTTCTTCATGTTTGTTTAAGAGATGAGTAAGCCATGCTGTCATGATCTTATAGATAGTCAGCAAGCACGTGATTGGCCTATACTTCAAGGGATCTCTGGTGAACTTGCCTTTTGGTAGTAGATATGTTTTGCCTTCCATTATAAATGGAGGAATCTGGTCTGGGTTTTTAATGAATTCATTGATAAACTGAGTTAGCTTGATATGAGTGTTAGTTATATTTTAATACCAATAGTTGCGAATTTTATCACTGCCAGGGCTTTTCCAATTATGACTTTTCATGATTATTTCTTTGAGTACTTCTTCTGATACCGCTGGTTCTGTCATAGATGTTATATTGGTATTTTCTTCTTTTTCTCTCTTTATCCAGCTAGTTTCAAGATCACATGGCGTCTCTCGGTTCCATATTGATTCCCAATATTTTGTAATTTGTTTGTTTTGGCAAACTTGATTGATGTTTTCTGCTTTGGAATACTCGTATGCTGGCTTTTAGGTGGATCCATTCCTTTGTATTTAATTTGAGTTATAGACAACAAGTCCTTGAGTTGTAGAGCTATCTAATCTTTGGCGTTTATTCTGTCATTGGTTGATTCTATTCTCGTTTCGATATTTTCTGTAACTTCTTGAGTGTCGATAACTCTTATGTTGTCACTTTGAGTTTCCACCATTGTGTTGTTTTGGTTGGTTTCAGATGACGCAACTCCTTCTCTTTCCAACTTTTCGCACACTTCTCTCTAGGTTGTCTCTAGAGTTCATCGGTTAAAAGTTTGTTGTTGACAATAGTTTGTTTTTGATTTGCAATTCTTTGTTCAGTAATCGTAACATTGGCGTATTCTCTGGTGTACTTTTTGGCGGAAAGCTGTTCAGTCTGTTTTGGGTCGTGTGATATAGTAATATGTGCGCATGAGATATGTGTTAATATCTTGGGTCCACTTCATACGTTTTCTACCTGCTAAGGTGGTCTCAGGTAATAAGACACTGCCTAACTGAGAAGCACTCCTAGCAGTCACAGTCCTTCGGGATGTATTTTGACTGTTATCATTTGTGTCGCCATTTTGATTGTTTTCGGGTACCCCGGTCGCAGTCTGCCGCATTCTTCTTGTCTCCCTGCGACCACTTCTAGCGGTGGCTCCAGAGGTGTCCTGGTGCTGTCCGTTTTGGCGAGGTCTTAATGAAAATCGTTTTTTCTCCATTGGGAGATCGCAGTTGATGTTCATGTGGTATTAAAATGTTACCAAACTACTTTCTGAGACGTTACTTTTACTTGTAACTATCCAGGGATCATCAACCACTTGTTCGGGCCCTGGGGTCGCCCCTCGCCAATAACTTCAGTCACCCCTGGGGGTTTATTATTAAATAAGTAACGATTTACTTTTTTCGACCCCCCTCCCTCCCAACATGAAGATCTCAGCTGCCCCCCCTAGGCCAGATGCTGGCTACGCCCTTGCCTCAGACAGCTATACAGTGGGTCTCAGAACTTTCAAACGACTGTGATTTTTTAAAATAATATATAAGTAAAAATTCCTAAAAAATATTGCCTTGGAAAATGACTTTCTGAAAAGCTGAAAATGTCTTGAAATCTTAAAAAGGGATCATATGGGAACCCTGGAATAATACCTCATTTACAGCATGCATGATTAAGTCATGTTGGTAAAATAATATTGTTGTGAATGACCTTTTGAAAAGCTGAAAATGTCTTGAAATTTTAAAAAGGGATCATATGGGAACCCTGGAATAATACCTCATTTACAGCATGAATGATTAAGTCATGTTGGTAAAATAATATTGTTGTGAATGACCTTTTGAAAAGCTTTTGATAACAAAAAAGAAAATGTCTTGAAATTTTAAAAAGAGATCATATGGGAACCCTGGAATAATACCTCATTTACAGCATGAATGATTAAGTCATGTTGGTAAAATAATATTGTTGTAAATGACCTTTTGAAAAGCTGAAAATGTCTTGAAATTTTAAAAAGGGATCATATGGGAACCCTGGAATAATACCTCATTTACAGCATGAATGATTAAGTCATGTTGGTAAAATAATATGGGAATCCTGGAATAATACCTCATTTACAGCATGAATGATTAAGTCATGTTGGTAAAATAATATTGTTGTGAATGATCTTTTGAAAAGCTGAAAATGTCTTGAAATTTTAAAAAGGGATCATATGGGAACCCTGGAATAATACCTCATTTACTGCATGCATGATTAAGTCATGTTGGTAAAATAATATTGTTGTGAATGAACTTTTGAAAAGATTTTGATAACAAAAAAGAAAATGTCTTGAAATTTTAAAAAGGGATCATATGGAAACCCTGGAATAATACCTCATTTACAGCATGAATGATTAAGTCATGTTGGTAAAATAATATTGTTGTGAATGACCTTTTGAAAAGCTGAAAATGTCTTGAAATTTGAAAAAGGGATCATATGGGAACCCTGGAATAATACCTCATTTACAGCATGAATGATTAAGTCATGTAGGTAAAATAATATTGTGGTGAATGACCTTTTGAAAAGCTGAAAATGTCTTAAAATTTGAAAAAGGGATCATATGGGAATCCTGGAATAATACCTCATTTACAGCATGAATGATTAAGTCATGTAGGTAAAATAATATTGTGATGTTCACGCTTAATTATTATTTTTTGATTACAGTGTGCGCTCAGAGAAAGGAGAGTTAGGAAACAGATCTAAGGGTTTGCCACACGTAATTTACTGTCGGCTTTGGCGTTGGCCACAGCTTCAGTCACATAACGAACTGCGTGCAATTGATAGTTGCACTTTTGCATATAATTTAAAACGAGATCAAGTGTGTGTTAACCCTTACCACTACCAACGTATTCAAGGACCAGGTAGGTTTCTTCTCCTTCAAAGGGAATTATTTTTAATGTATTAATAGACCAAACGAAGTGAGCTCTAGCTTTAGTTTTTTTTAAGCCAATTGTATGCGATTTGACTCATAGAATCGCTGATATTGAAAGTCAGCAGAAATTCATTAGTAAACCAAAAAAATAAACAATGTTTTTGCGTATCCTAGCATGGAATGCCAATGGACTAGAAGCACACAAGGACAAATTACAGATTATGCTGAATCAGCAAAAAATAGACATAGCTCCAATTTCAGAGACGCATAGAACATGCGAGTCGGTAATTAAGATAAAAAATTACGTTTTCTACAAATGTAATCATCCCAGCAATAATGCAAGAGGGGGAGTGGAATTTTAGTTAAAAAATCCATTTCCCATTATGGTAATATATCAATCCAAGCTGAAAACGCGCAAATTGCGACAATTACCGTTCAAACTAAAATATATCCTTTAACCGTGGGTAGCATATACTGCCCACCCGGGAAGAAAATCAACTGCGATGAATACCTTAATATCTTCAAAAGTATTGGAATTAGGTTCATCCTTGGAGGTGACTTTAACGCCAAGCATACGTATTGGGCGTCCCGCCTAATTACAACCAGAGGTAGGGAGCTTTATGAGGCTATCAAAACTTATAAAGNAAAAAAAAAAAAAAAAAAAAAAAAAAAAAAAAAAAAAAAGGCTGATCTCATAGATTTCTTTGTCTATAAGAACCAAATATATGACCATTGAGGGCACCAATGACCTCAGCTCTGAACATTTACCAATTTTACTCACGTTGAGTGAAAATATAATAATTAAGCCTCACAACCCAGTCCTTGTTAAAAATAAGACAGACTGGGCAAGCTTCAAAATCACTCTCGCGCGCAAAGTTAACTTACATTCTCCCCTAGAGACTGAGGATGAGATTAACTTTGAGCTCGAAAAGCTCGTCGATGATATCCAATATTCTGCATGGAAAAATACCCCTGTTATTAAAAGAAAGCTCAATGGAGTAAATTATCCGAGGGAAATTGTTGACCTCATAAAAGAAAAAAGAAAAGCAAGAAAAAAATGGCATCACTCCCGTAGTCCAGCGGATAAAACGGTCTACAACCGGCTCGTAAGTAAGCTCAAGGCTGAAATTCAGGAAATAAAAAAAGAGTCACTAAATAATTATCTAAGTGAGCTTTCTCCGGATTCACATACTGATTATAGTTTGTGGAAAGCAACTAAATCTATTAAAAGGCCAATATTGCAAGCACCACCTTTACAGAACGAGGACGGTGCTTGGATCAGAGATAATCAATCTAAAGCCACAGCGTTTGCTAAATATCTAGCAACAATTTTTACTCCTAATGAACCAGAGGAGGATACAGTACCCCTCGAGAAAGTGAATTACTCAGATTTAAATTATGAACTTACTCTTGCTACCACAAAAGAAGTTCTGCGTACTATCAAATCAGAAATTAGTACAAAAAAGGCACCCGGATACGATCTAATCACGGGAGATGTATTAAAACAACTCCCCCGTAAGGCGGCCATCAAAATAACTCAAATTATAAATGCCTCGTTCAAACTGAACTATGTGCCTCAGCTTTGGAAGATTGCTGAGGTAATCATGATCCCAAAACCCGGAAAGCCAACTGAACAACTTTCCTCATATAGACCGATATCTCTACTTCCGGTACTATCTAAGCTATTTGAAAAAATATTATTGAAACGTTTATTTCCCTTAATTGAAGAACGCAACTTGATTCCCAACCATCAATTTGGGTTTCGATCAAAACACAACTGTATAGAACAGGTTCATAGAATAACTAATATAATTGAAAAAGCCCTTGAAGAACGTAAAATATGTTCTGCTATTTTCTTGGACGTCACTCAGGCGTTCGATAAGGTCTGGCACGAAGGTCTTATTTTCAAGCTATATAAATACTTCCCCATGAACATTGGGAAAGTTTTGGAATCGTATTTATCGAACAGATACTTTAGAATTAAACAAGATGATAGCTTTTCAGAGTTAAAGGAAATAAAAGCTGGTGTTCCTCAGGGAAGTGTACTTGGCCCAGTACTGTACCTTCTCTACACCAGTGATCTTCCAGAAGTTGAAACAAACACTACTGCTACCTTTGCCGACGACACAGCAATATTAGCGGTCAGTGATGACCAAAATGAGGCAATTAATAAACTGAACAAATCTATCTCCAAAATTCAAAGATGGACTCAGCAATGGAGAATTAAATTAAATGAGACCAAATCGGTTCATGTGAACTTCACCAATAGAAGAGTTCAACACCTACCGGTTTATCTCAATAATAAGGTCATACCATTTGCCAATGAAGCAAAGTACTTGGGTATGACGCTGGACGCTAAATTAAAGTGGAAAGAACATGTTAAAAAGAAACGAGTTCAGCTTGGTTTGAAATATCAGAAACTTTACTGGTTAATGGGTAGATACTCTTCACTACCTGTCGAAAACAAGCTTCTGCTTTATAATCAGGTCCTAAAACCTATATGGACCTACGGTATCCAGCTCTGGGGCTGTACCAGTGACTCTAATAGGAAAATAATACAAAGATTCCAGAATAATGTTTTGAGGACTATCGTCAATGCGCCTTGGTACATTCGAAACGAAGACCTACATCGCGATTTAAATGTAGAACTAGTAGCAGATGTTATTAAAAAAAATGCCTCTTCCCACCAAGAAAGGCTCCGAGGTCATGTCAATCCTGAGGCCGTCCATCTCCTCGAGGTTGACAACCTATATAGACGTTTAAAAAGAAGAAAACCTCACGAGCTCACATAGAGCTCCATCCCTAGGTGCACCAAATTGCAACCACCTTCATAAGACGAGTCTGTTTATGTTATGTACATAAACTGTTTATTTTTTCTTATTTTTAATATTTCGTTAGAATAATATTGTTCATTAGATTTAAGTATCTAGATTGCAATTATAATAAAATGCCTTCATCGGCTATTTTATAATACAAAAAAAAAAAAAAAATTGGACCTTGATCTCGCACGTCTTGTTAGATTTTGTTGAAACTTGGTATGGGTATTTATTAGGTACTGTTAAGTTTTTGGGCCAACCAAAGTCTCATGGTGGTCAAGTGAGAAAGGTCTGCAATCCATTGGTAATGTACCATTTTTAGGAATCGCTGTCTTATCAAGTCCTCGCGTGTCCGGTTCTCCGCTCATAACAGTTTCAGTTAAGGACCATCAAAATTACAGTGTATGGTTATTATTGAGGGTCTCGAGGGTTTTAGCGCTCCTTTTTTTTTCTTCAATTTTTTTTGCGGAGGTTTTTTTCTTCAATAATCAGTTTAAAAACTCTTGATACCTCTTGTGATTTTATTTGATCTGCGATATTAAGCAGTCCCTTATAACAAGACTACGTTGGGATTAGAGTCGTAGAGTTAAGAGTTTTCCTAATTTTTCATAGAAGACTGAGTTAAATCTTATTTTTACAGCTTCCCAGCCCTGACTTGTAAACTGTAACTTGTAAACATTGATTTTTTTTTGGTCTTGGTTTGCAATGGATATTGGGGGCATGATGGTTTTGGTGATTTACCTACCCTTTAACGTCCACTTATTTCTACCATTTTTTTCAATCCTGGCTGTAGACATAAAATCAGTTGGGTTCAAAAAGCGATTACAAAATTGCTGTGTTATTTGTGGGATTTATATATTTGTACTTGCTGTTACCTACCACGGCTGTGCCTTGTTCCAACAATATATGCATCGATGTAAAACTCCAAATCCCAACAACTCGGTAATACAGAAGGCTCCACCATCAAGAAATATCCGCAATCTACTTTGAGAAGATGATATATTGGTTGACGGTATAACACCTGGTTATGAGATCTCAGACCATGAATACAAAATTGACATCCAAATAATTCACAGAAATGTAGTAAATGAGGCCACCACACACTATGTACCACAACGAGTGCTGAATATTCCACCACCTGAGATATCAGAGGAAGAAAAATAAATTCCCAGGAAAACAAGAACTACTTTGGCTCAACTAAGATCTGGCTGGTGTAAACTCCTTAACTCTTACCAAAACAAAGTCAACAGAGAGATGGACAATATATATCGAAGTTGTGGCCTGGGTCCACACGATGTACAACACCTGTTCTCCTGTACATCGAAACCAACACACCTGACTACCTGTAATCTGTGGTCTCACCCAAAGGAAGTTGCTGTATTCCTGGACCTACCTATCACGGAAGATGTTGAAGATGACGATGTCTGATTTCAAGGGGAACGTCGCTACAACAACAATATGTCCTTATTAGCAGTTATTATTATGACGTAAAATGCAGGTAATTTGGTTATGGATACACGGATAGCTAGACGGATAGGATACATTACAACACAGAAATCAACTGTTAGAGCGTTCTAATAATATATGTTTTAAATGTTTTCAGGTGAGTTGCCTGCTATAATGGTCCCTCGTTTATCAGGAGAAACTAATTCTGAAGCACCTCTTCTGGTAGATTTAAATAGTCACTGCGAACTTACTGCGCCTGAAAATACCTCCATTCCGCCTCAGTCGAGGGGAAGCATTTGCACATCGACAACGATGGACTCACCCACTTCTCCGCCTGGCTACATGAGTGAGGATGGAGATAATGCTGACCAGCTGAGCCTCAGCCCAAGTCCTGCCATTGCATCCGGTGATACACAACCAGTCATGTACTGCGAGCCCGTGTTCTGGTGCTCGATCTCTTATTACGAACTCAACACACGTGTTGGAGAAACATTTCACGCGTCGCAGCCCTCTATCTCAGTTGATGGATTTACAGATCCAAGCAATTCAGAACGATTTTGCTTAGGTAAATACACACAACCCTGCCACTGTATTTTGTTCATGAATAGCGTACGCTAGAAGCTCTGAAATTTTCTACGGAGGTTCCCTTATGGAATTAGGGCGGATGTTTTAAATACCACAAGGTGCATGCCCGTTTCTCGCGAAATTCAAATTCACCATTAATTTATGAAACAAAATAAAAACATTTTAAAGGAAAAATTGGTCCGGATTTTGGGTCTTATTAAAATCATGGACTATACATTTTTGGAACCTGTGGAATATTTTGAAAATCTGAAAAATAATTGTGGAACCAAATAATGTGTGGCCTCCTATTTGAGTCTATTATTATTATTAATTGTGGCGGTCTTTCCTTTTGGAATTCCCTGTACTACGTCCACTGTTTAGGGGTATTGCACACAAACATACTTGAGTCTAAACATACATATTCCTCGTATCCTATCATCGGTAAACATGAAACAGAAATATTAATATGTAAATGTCTTTGAGACTAAATTTTCTTTTTTGAAGGAGATAATTTTTAATTTTCGTCATACGACTTTTTCAATTGAAATTCTCTCAAATGAAAAAGTCATATGACGAAAATTAAAATTAAAAATTATCTCCTTTATGAAACGGAAATGAAATTAACTTGATATTTATTTTTTCAGGTTTGCTGTCAAATGTTAATAGGAACCATGTAGTGGAACAGATACGTCGCCATATTGGAAAAGGTGTTCGTTTGTACTACATTGGAGGTGAAGTGTTCGCCGAGTGTCTCAGTGATTCAAGTATCTTTGTTCAATCCCCAAATTGTAATCAAAGATATGGTTGGCATCCGGCCACCGTCTGTAAAATACCACCTGGTAAATTTTCTTCTGGCTGTTGCTTTCTTGTACCGAATTGGATGAGTCATGCTTAGGGTGACCAAACATTTTTAGGGCCAAAGAGGGACGCGGTATTTTTTTTTTTAGGTTTACAAAAGCTGTTAGCGCTGTGGTCTTTAGTGGGAGAATCAGGACTTTTTTGTATTCCTGTCATTCAGAGAAGCATATCGCGCAGATCGACAGGTAGACGCTTCTCAATCAAAAAAATACTAGGGGAGTGAAGGACATTTGGCATGCTGCTGCAAGTAATGGTCTTTTGAAGTTGTCCTGGGACGTACACCCAACCATGTCGTTCTCGGATTGTCATTAAAATGGGGATCCCTTTAAGATATACAAAAATTGCAATTTTTTCATATTTCGTGCTTTGATTTTTTAAGTATTTATTTCATATCTTTGAAAATGACCTCTCCAAGACCTAGGGAATTATCACAGAATTTGAAAGTTAGCGTAATGTGGAAACCCGGAAACCCTGCTTAGTTATTTTCCAATTGTCTGCCTATTTTTACCACAAAGTTGAAGGCTTTTTCGGTGTCAGAAAGCAATATTAATAATGATATTTTTTCAGGTTGTAATTTAAAAATTTTTAACAACCAAGAATTTGCAGCTCATTTGTCGCATTCTGTGAGTCAGGGATTTGAAGCAGTTTATCAATTGACTCGAATGTGTACCATAAGAATGTCATTTGTGAAAGGCTGGGGAGCGGAATACAGGTAATTATTATCCGCGTGTTGCCCGCCATGCGTAGCTATGCCAGTCGATTTTTCAGCCAAGGTGCTATTGTTAATCAAGCGTCCTCACGATGAGAATAATAGTAGGGTTTTCTCTTCGAGTGCGGAACCCTGAAAGCCTTATCATTATTGGCTATCACTCCTTCCCGAATTAGGTACTATTTAAAAAAATGTCTCATATTTTGGTAGTCCATTTTTTTCTTGAACGTGACTGTAAATCTAAGCCCGACCAGATAAAATGGTTGAACAATTTTCAAAGACAGTTTTAAATAAACTACATTCTCTACTATGAGCGACTGATACAAATTAATTTAATTAATATAACCTCGTCCACTGCAAGAGTTATACAATGTTATACGCTTACAGTGGACGAGTTTCCATTTATCTGAATTCATTTGGGTCAGTCGCTCGTAGTAGCGTGTAGTCACTACCAAAGGACGACCGTCCTGAGACAGACACAGCGATGTAGTAGTCGCTCCACTAGAGTACAGATGCAGTTCCTTTCAGTTGCCTTTTACGACAGAGGTAACAATATCACATTGATTATAAGTATTATTATTTTTTCCACCTCAGGCGTCAAACAGTTACTTCTACACCGTGCTGGATAGAGCTTCATTTGAATGGACCATTACAATGGCTTGACAGAGTTCTTACTCAAATGGGGTCACCTCGTTTGCCATGCAGTTCAATGTCCTAGACAGTTTGATTATATTTTAACTTCTTGTATCTTCTGTAATTGTTTTAAATTTGGCGATTTTTCTTTAATTCTGTCTTGAAAAATCTTGTTTCTTTTATTATTATTAATGATTTTAGTTATTTTTGTTTTATTAATCATTATTATTATGCGTTTGACGATTTTTTTAATTTGAGACGGTGCAGAAGATTGATTGAAAAGTAAGATAAAATTAATTTTGGAATTATTACAGGTATTCAATACAGAGTTTTTGCCATTGTATTTTTAATAGTGATTATAATATGTATTTTTGATAGGGTGACACCCATGGTGCCCGGGTGTTAGTGAGCATAACATTGGTGGATGATTCACGGGGTCGGAAAGAAACTTTTTTTCGCTGTATAATAGTTTTCCAGAAATGCATTCAATTTGAGCTGCCGGCCAGTAAATCAAAGTTCGCATTAAAATATTTTATTCCTTTCTTACGTTCTTTTAGGTTTTTTAATCAATTTTGGTAAGCTATAATCAACTTAAAAGTGACTGAAAGTAAATTCGTCCGCTGTAGACTCTCCCATTGGACACGGTAGATTTTGTTTTAGATCACTGAAAAAAAAAATCCTCGATTACCAATTTTCTTCAAATTTTGATGGATGTAATACCTAGTATTTATTTTTTGTTTTTAAATATTTTGCAATTGGCAACAAAATACATTTGGACAATACAAAAAAATCTTATTTAAACCCAAATAAAAATATAACAAGAATTATGTAACAAGTGTTATTGAAAATTTATAAATTAATTAACTTTATAAAAATTATGTAATAGGTATCTACTACGAAAAAGTTTTCCATTTTGTATGGGCAGGCATCTTTAAAACATTGCTGCTCAAGTTAATTGCAAGTCCAGACAAATGTAAGATCAAATTTACATCCATGAATCACTCCTTCAATCAACTTTTGAATACCTTCTTTATCAGTAAATGGTCAAAGATTTACAGTTAATAATATTTAGGAGTATTTCTAATTATTTTAAGGAATATGATGTTTTTACAAATCTGAGCATGGCTCATATGTGAGTCAAAAATGAGGACTCTATCTTAGGAGTCGTACATGGTTAAAGTTGAAATTTGGATAGAACGACAAAAAAAAAAAATCTTTCAGGACCTTGTTACCAAACATTAATTATCAAGTCGTAAAATTAGAACTCTCAGAAAAACGAACGTATTTTTTCATTATCTACCTTGAAAAGGTAAAGCATGCAATTATGTGGCCGTATGTGTTTTTCCCTGGTCGATTTTATTATTGTAAATCTAGGTAGGTCATTTTTTTTTTTTTAGGGGAGNCTCACCCAGCCTGGGTTGGGCCGGAAAAAGCCAACGATACGTGGTGTTCCCAAGCGGTCACCCATCCAAGTACTGACCACGCCCGGACGTTGCTTAACTTCAGTGATCTGACGGGAACTGGTGTATTCAACGTGGTATGATCGTTGGCTATTTCTGTTTTTATTTTATAACATAATTACATGTAATTTTAGCCAGCGTATATGGCACGCATTGAATACACCAGTTCCAGTTAGATCACTGAAGTTAAGCAACGTCCAGCGAGGTTGTACTATGTTTCCAGCGGATGGAGGGTAAAACTCCCGTCTGGAATGGCCGATACATGTTTAAAGAGATGTTTAGCAAAATTTAAAAAAAACAAAAAACATGTAAATTTTTTTGGGAAGAACATTTTTTAAAATATAAGTTGCCAGCGTCTATGGCACGTTGAATACACTAGCTCCCGGTGGATTACTAAAGTTAAGCAACGTCCAGCAAGATTGTACCATGTGGGTGTCCACGTGGCTTTGCGCCCTCGTGATGCTGGCTTTTTTCCAGCCCAACCCAGGCTGGGTGAGGTCAATGTGGGTAAATGGTTTGCAAGTTTCCAGCGAATGGAGGGTAAAACCCTTGTCTTGAATGACCAATAGATGTTAAAAAGACGTTAAGCCAAATTAAAAAAAAATACAAATCAGACAAACAAGTGGTAGTGACCACTCCAACTCGCACTCAAGTGTAGTTTTAGAATATGGCCCTTAATGTAAATCTTGACGCGCCTTGTTTGGGAAAGTTTACTTTTTTTCAAAAGAAATTAAATTGAAGATTTTTTTTTTTTTGTATTATTTTTTCTATAGACTTTGTTTTTATATAATATTTTATGTATTTAGAATTTATTTTTTTAACAAATAAGTGTGTGTGTCCCATTTTTTCTTTATAAAAGTTGGTGGGAAATGTCACACTATTTATCGGTGTTAGGTATTAAAAAAACCTCATTTAATAAAGACTGTTGGCAAAAATATTGAAAATGTGATTTATGTTAATTTAAAATAAATTTAATAAGAGTTAACTTCCAGAAGTATAATAGTGAGTGAGGTTATAAAAGTTGTTAAAGTCCGCTATTTTTGTATTGTCAAAAATACTTGGTGTGTTTAAAAAATCGCCAGAGGTTAAAGATACATGATCATTCTACAGGATCTTGAGAATGTTCGGAAAACTTTAAATATCTTGCGAACGATGAAAGTTAAAAAAATCGAGGATGTGCACATATGTATTCCTTTTCGGCGGGAACCACTAGGTGTCAATATTTTTAGGTAAGTTATCATTTGATTTGATACACCAGTTTTTATCTTTTTGCTAACAAAATTCAGAAAACAGAATGTTTAATAGATTGCACAATCGAAGTTTTCTTGATTGAATCAATAGACCTCTTTTCTTTAACTAATTCAGAAAATGTGAATAATTCAACTTCTGAGGAATGTTAAATTTTCTTTTTAACATATTCAAGGTCAAATCAAATTCTAGGAGAATTGAAAATTTCTTTATTCCCCCAAAGTTATTTTTTTTTTGCAGTGAACTAAATGCAATTTTTATTTCAGTTTTAAAATATTTTTTGAAAATGTTGATTGTTCTATATTTATTACTTGTTTTACTTGAGAATAAGTTAAAGAGAAATGAGTAAAAAAGTAAATATATTGAGATGAAAAAGTTAAAAAAAAAAAAACATATTGTCTTAATATTGTGTAATTTTTTATTGTGATCTAAGGGCGGTCTATGTTATTGTACGATATCAATCATTGTAAAATTTATTGACGTCAATATTGATTGTCTAGGGGCCACCAAATGCATTTCAAATTTCAGATTATTTTTCATCGTTCGTAATGTATTGAAAGGATTTCACACTTTGCAATAAAGACTGTTTGGGATATACTTGATGAGAGATAAAATTATTTACATAAATATATTTATTTTTATTTACAATACAAATTAATTATTATGAATTTATTTTTAAAAAAGAAAAAAAAAGGTTTTTATTAATTTTTTTAATTATTGACGATTGTGTAACAATTGACTTGAGTATATTATTTTATCACTTTTATCAAGTTGAAAGAAACTTTTAATTTGTTGTTAAATTTTACTTTTATTTCTTTTTGGGGTGTCTTGGTTTTTTTTCCGAATCTTATCCTTTTTCGTAAACAGGGTGTCAAACTGTTAATGGAACTCCCGAATATGGTAGGTAGCTCAAATCAAATTGAACATATTTTACGAAATTAGTTAGTGAGCCTAACGAAGCGTAGTTAATGACCTCCACCCTGTAAGTGGAGGTAATTAGGGGACAACTTTTTATGTCGCTTTGTGGGTTCTGTGTGGCCGACGAAAAAGAGGATGGATGGAAGGAAAAAATAGCACTTTTCATAGGTCGAATAACATTTAAAATTTTTGTTTTCCAAAATTTCACGGCGGTTTTGAAATCAAAAACTAGAATTTAGTGTCCGTCCTCTTTTTCGTCGATAACACAGAAATGACCAAGCGGCTTACAAGGTCGTCCCAAACCTATTTTATTTTGTAACTCGGCTATGCTTCATCTGGCTGACTAACGAACTTTATTTGTTCTATTTGAACTCAGCTGTCCACCATATTCGGGGGTCCCCCATTTCCCATTTATAGCCAAACACCCTGTAGATTAAAAAAAAAAAGCTTAAGAAAAATATTGTCCCTGAAAAACTAGATTGAAAAAAAGTCACTCAAATATGGGTTTCAAAATGATTTTGGATTCACATTTTGGACCGCCAATCGGTCTCTGAATTATTTTACCCTTGATTTTTTCCCTACATATATAAATCTTTACGTTTGCTGCGGTCGTCCTTTGAAGCTCACGCTACTACGAGCAACTAATTGCTACAAGTTTCAAATCCTAGAATGGGCTTGTCGCTCGTATTAGCGTGTAGTCGTTTTGAAATGGGGACCGCTCCTAATCTTGAATTTCAATAGTCTAGTATCACGTGTAAAAAAATAAAAGTAGTTATCAAACATCTTTAAAAGGGGGATCAGGTCCTATGTGGCCGAATAAGACGTTAAATTCAGCCAAATCTGACCATAGAATGAATATTTCATCAAGATCAGACTTGGTGTTGAAGAATTAACTTACTATTATACTTTGTTTGGTCATCAAAATTATGAAATTCAACTGTCCTTGTCAGGTTAATTGTTTCTTACAACTGTACTTTAGAATGTGTACTTCATATTTTATTATAACTCTTATTCTTTATTTATAATAGATTTTTTTTAAGAAAATTCTTAACATAGTTATTTTTTGAGCAATTTGTGTTTTTTGATATCAAAAATAGGGTCTTTCCTTTTTATTTATTCTTTATGTTTCCCATTAAAATATTTTTATTAGTTTTCTCTTCTCTTCTGTTGCAATCCTTTCTTGTGGCAATAATGACTTACAGTTTGTATTACATATTTTGAAAATCATACATGACTCCAAGGGTAGGATTGCGAGAAAATGAATTTTCTCAATAACCAATTATTTACCACGTAGTAAACACCCGTTCCAGTTAGATCACTGAAGTGAGGTCGCGCTTGTAGAGTACTTGGATGGATGCTCACCCGGGTACACGTAGGGTGGTTGCGATATTGGTCTTTATGGCATATCCGATATCGATATTTCTTCTGGTATCGATATCGTGATATTATCGCAAAGGAAATATCCACTTTATACAACACAAAGGATCTGATATACTATAGGACCTTTCCTATGAAAATCTGATTCGATATCGATATTGGCATTTTTCTTCCGATATTATCGAATCCCTGATATCGATATAAACATCGGAAATATCGAAAGAAAATATCGATAATATCGCAACATCCCTAGGCACACCACTAATCGTTGTCTTTATCGTGGTACACAAAGCTTCAACAACTGAGTAGCTGTTGTTGATTTTAGCGAAATAGCAGAGAAGACCATACCCTCGTTAACCTAGTGTTGATAGTATCATTTTACAATCATACTTATCTTAACCAGAAGGATTAGATTGCATTGTGTTACCTGGTCTTGCTAAAAAAATTAATATCAAGGGAACATTCATTTTCTGGCGACTATTTCTGGAGTCTTGTTCGAATTCCAAAAGTTATGACATTATAGACTATAGACTCTGAAGTTGTATCTTTGGAGCCTGTTATACTGTGATATAGGTACCATATTATTCGAACCTTCATTTTTTTTAATCAAAAATATATGGGTATAGTCTGGTATGATGGTATTTTAGGACCGAAAGTTATCAAGATTTGTGGTGTACTGAGCAGATTATTCATAACACTTATTGAATGCTGCCGTCCCAAAAAGGGCCTATATTACCAATCATAAATTTAACAGGAGAATAAAAGAAAGTTGTGTATTTGCTCAATTCATTGAGTAAATGTATCACAAATGAACACAGCAAATTTAAAACGTAAGCAAAAAATCCTATCAATTGTTCATACATACTAAGAAGCATTTTTTTCGTTTTATGCTACTGGAGTCTTGTTATGGAAATATTGAGTACTGCATAAAAACTGAGCAAATGCTTTACTATATAGCAAATGTTCAGAAGCTGAGCATTTGCTCAGATTCATTAGATGCATTTCGTGCATCTAATGAATCTAATTGTTGTTTTAGCAGCGCTTGTCAAAATCAACTCTCCTTCGATTTTCTATATTCAAATTTGAAAAGTTTGTAAAAATTGCAGTGATCAATATGGTGTATGATGACCGTCAAACGTAATCAACAGTGGCTGCCATTGAGCACGATGACGCCATTGTTGACTGATTTGGTAACCTACTATGGTTATCAAATTTTTTTTTTTTTGCACGTACAGTTTGTATCAATATACTGTCCTAAAATGCCAAATTGTCAGACATAACGGTAAAAATTACTTTTTTAAAAATATGTCTCTTCAGTGCGTCTGGCCTTTCTTTGCGCCATACAAATACAACATACTGAAATCCCGCATATATATGTAGTTATGATTTATGTATGAAGAAAACAGTACCAATCCTTTTTAGTATCAAAAAGGAGTGTTTATTATTATTTTTTATATATAGACTTGAATTATTGAACCTCTTTTCGTCTTTAGTGTTCTTTTTCTAAAGGAAAGGTCTTATCCAATTAATTTTGAACTTAGGCTAGAGTAGCTTTTACCATTACTCCCCCCCCCTGTTTTTTTATAACCATGTTAAATCCAGGAATATTAAAATTGTAAAGTCCAAGCAAGTATTTTATAAAAATAAATGGATGACTTGTAATATTCTTGTCGGAATAAATTAACAAGTGTTTTTTATTTTATTTTAATGGACACAACTTAAAGATGGGGCCCTGCGCAATCTCCGCGGTTTGAGTTAGTTTCTGATTTAAACTAGTTATGTGGCTCATTTCTGCGTACGAAGATAGGACAAAACCATTGTAAACCGAGAAGTTGACCTATTGTCCAGTTAAGATAGGACAAAACCATTGTAAACCGAGAAGTTGACCTATTGTCCAGTTAAAGATCGATCATATTCGACTCTTTTCTTTTTTTTGTAAATGGTAAAATAATGACACGAGAGTTTCTTTTACATTTCTGTTTTCGGAAAAAATCCGTGTTTAAAAATGTGAAGAGTGATTTTTAAAGCAACGATGAAAATTTACCTCTTTCTTAAAAACTATGTTAATTAAGGCCTTTTTCGCTTCGCTATAATCTACAAAAGCTAATCAGTTGTCCTCACGAGACAGAGGTATACTCCGATAAAACCAACGATACATAATGTCCTCAGGCGGTCTCCCATCTGACGGAAACTGGTGTATCCAACATCGTAAATCGTTGGCTTACAGATACAGGGTGCGGCAATTAGTTTTCCCACATTTCAAAAAATCGTGGGAGGAGCGTGGGGTTTGTGATATTCAACACGAAATGACATCTAGTTTCTAGTTGTTGCAATGGTTTGATCGAGCGTGCGTTCGTTGACAAGTAGTTTTTTAAAAAAGTGAACCATTATAGCCACTCAGAGGGCGTTCCGCACAAGGTATGTTTTGCACTCCTCGGATGCAATTTCTGATCGAAAAACAGTTTTGAGTTGAGTTCACAACTTTAGGACCACATCATCAGCTCTAGGCTGTATGGGGCTACCCATACAGTCAATTGTTCTCGTGAGATTCCGCAGGACATGTTCTCCGGTCGCCGGATTTGAGTCCCTGTGACTTCTTCCTGTGGGGTTACCTCGAGGCTGAGGTCTTCAAACACCGCCCTGGGACCCTTGAAGAGTTAAAGGAGGCAATTCTGGAAGAAATTATGCAAATTGATGCGGGTATGCTGACGAGTCATGGAAAACTTCCGTGAAAGACTCCAAAAGTGCATCACTCGCCTAAACCGTCATTTGGACATTATTTACAAAACATAGATGGAAAAATACAAGCTTACAGAATACCAAATAATTTTTCAAATATCTCATTTGGTATTTATGTGGCAGCTCTTTCAAATGTGGAAATACTAATTGCCGCACCCTGTATATTGGAATCATTATTTTGTATGAGATAGACGTAAAATACATTGGCGAGAGTATTGTATTGACGTACTCGACGACAAAGACAATATAAGAGACAAGTACCTCAGTCGAACCAATCCACATATTAAACAGCAAACAATAATTGTAAATTTTGCAAAAAAAAATAAGAACAAATTATAATTTAAGTAAATCGATTTTATATTAAAATAAATAGGATATTTTTGAGTAAAATTAAATATTTACAAACAAGGAACCCGGGATATTTGATTACAAAGGCTCATTCCTAAAAATCTAAAAAAATAAGCATGGCTGCCAAGAAAATCACTACAATTATAAAACCCTGATTATACAGTGCGTACAGAAAGTCATTCTATTCCCAAGATTTCGGAACCAAGTCTGATGTTTTAACTACTCTTTGGAATCCTAAAAAGTAAAATATAAATAAAAGTGATAAGTTAGAATACAATGTATACCTACTATCTTCCAGCATTAGAAATCTTATAATGCACGAAATTACAAATGGTTCACTTGTGTCTCTTCTTGGTGTTATGGCTCCCAAATACATAAAAAGATAGTGTTTTCGACTGCCCCTGTACTATTGAGAAAATAAAAATTGCACATAAAATTAAATTTGTACTCATATAAAGAGAACATAGAAAATAAAATCTTAAAATATAAATTGTACTTCCTTTGTTTGAAACCGGTACGCGATGCAGAGGCTACAACGTAAACACAGTTCTACTATGGCAAGTATTAAGGCGGGATACACATGCTCTGGTGTATAAATATCGGCCCATATTTTATCGCAAAAATTGATGCGAATCGCTCGGGATAAGCAGCAAACTTTTAGTTTTGAAAACCTAGGAAATACTCATGAGTCGTTCACACCAGGGAGATGGCAACTTTGATCTTCCAATAATTATTGCTAGTGATATTACATCAACCAATAATCTCTAGTTTTCTCCTCTTTATGTTCAAATAAGCACAATATCTTCTTCCTCAATAGAACTAACTTTTTTAATGTACTGAGATGCTTGGTGAAATACATTACTCTGAATCCTTTTGTATTTATTGTATAAAATCCATATGGCTCATACATAAAAAATCATTATTATTTTATTTATCAGAAGAAAGAAGCAGTACGCTGCAGCAGATAAAGTTTGGTGTTAACCAATGTATCGCACGCGATAAAGATCTCTCGGACAATATTTATCGCGTTGCCCTGGTGTGTACTCCTGTACCTCGCTCAAGGAGTCCATTGATCTTTTTCATTTTTTTTTTAATATATATGTATATAAAAACATGGAACGAATATCTCATGAGTTAGCAGAAGTACTCTCATGATTTAACGGTATTATAATATTGAAATGAGTAATGGCAAAGTAAACTAATAATATTTTAATAGTAATAACACTGCCATTTTTTCTTTTTTCAAAAAGTAAAATAATATTAAAGTAAACAATAAACACATTGGTTACGTATTTAAAGTAACACAAAATAAAAATTCTATCATTAAAATTTGCAACAAAAAGTTTCAAACCATTTACGCGTAATGTTCTGAACTTCTCTACGGAGACGGACTGACCCAACGGCATAACGAAACTCTCTTGGTTGATCAATATGGTCGTGAAAGAAAAGAAACAATAGGAAACATGAGAGAGACAATGAAAAGAAGAGGATGAACGAACTCAGGAAATGAAGACATCCTTAAGTAATTTATTTCTAAAAAAGGAATCCAAGGTGTGGCTAGGTCACGGCCTCCTTGGCCGAATGCGTCTGGAAAGAAAAAAAGGGAGAAGGAAAAGTTAAAGAAAGATAATAGAATGAAGGAGACAGAAAGAGAGAAGGAACGTACTCAAGGAACAAATCTTTTATATCTGAGAGGAAGAAAATTGTGAGTCAAGCAAATTTCAGAAAATAAAAAGGGGGAAGGAAAAGTTAAAAAAAGATAATAGAATGAAGGAGACAGAATGAGAGAAGGAACCAACTGAAGGAGCAAATCTTTTATATCTGAGAAGAAGAAAATTGTGAGTCAAGCAAATTTCAGAAAATAAAAAGGAGGAAGGAAAAGGTAGAGAAAGATAATAGAATGAAGGAGCCAGAAAGAGAGAAGAAACGAACTCAAGGAACAAATCTTTTATATCTGAGAAGAAGAAAATTGTGAGTCAAGCAAATTTCAGAAAATAAAAAGGAGGAAGGAAAAGGTAAAGAAAGATAATAGAATGAAGGAGACAGAAAGAGAGAAGAAACGAACTCAAGGAACAAATCTTTTATAGGTATCTGAGAAGAAGAAAATTGTGAGTCAAGCACACATCTGATCTGTGCCGAGTCAAAAATCAGTTTGCCTGTCCAATTTAGGGGCCAGTCCGACCTTACTTCTCCTAATATTACTCTAAAATGATTTTTAACAGGTCGGTACATACTCTTAAAATTAAAATTAAATAACAATAAAGTAACTCTAATGTTGTCACTACATCTACATATTGTACTAAGGTTTAACTTATTATTCGTGGAAGATTTCTTTGTTGCATCAAATTAATATACAACAGCGTCTAAATATATCACTCGACATTGATACAAGCTTGTACTATTATAAATTTGTCATCTTGAAGCATTGCTGCTACAACTTGATTCGTCCATTTGTTCTAAGTCAAAGTTGACTTTTCCACATAAAGGTGTGTCATGTTTAAGAAGGAGATTTGTCAAATCTAAAATATTATTTATAATAATATGATGATGAGAATTATTTTGATTTGACATTTTCTTTGTACTTTGTGTAAAGAGAATGGTAGCATACAAGTTCGCTTGTATGCCGCCAAGAATGTCAGTCTCAAATTTATCACCAATCATTATACATTCAGATGGTTTAACTGAAAGACTTCGGCATGCCTGAAAATTAGAAGAACAAAATATATATATATATAAAGTTTGACTGGGTATTTTCCCCCAGTAGATTCCAAATTTTTGACAGTACAAATCCATGCCAAAATTAATTTTAAGTTTAGGGTTTCAGCAGTGACCGATTTACCCTAAAAGCAACATAGGCCATAGGCTAGGGCGGCAGAATATGGAGCAACTTAAATATGGAAAGAAAAAAAAATGGATTTAGCTGCAATGATATTATACAGAAGAATGTATAGAAACATATTATACATTGTTTTCACTTTTTACATGATTGAAACTCAGGAAGATACTGTACAATTTTTATTATACCTGTTAAGGAAAGTGTAGAAAGGAGAGGTTTTTGACGAGTACCTAGGCTTTAATAGTTGAAATAAAATAAATGAGATTTCGAGCATTGTTTTTTCATTGTGTTTTTTGTCTCAAAATAATCGACAAAACTACTGAGTAAGCACTAACGAATGAAATTATCAAAATCTCATTTCTTGTCAAAATAGAGGCGGCAAGTTCTAAATTGCCTAGGGGCGGCGAAAGTTTAAATCCGCCATAGGATCTCAGATTCACGACGGTTTCAAAATTGAAATGAAATAAAAAAAGGAGTTTTCATTTCCATTTGAAAACTTTGAAATCACACAATATTTTTTTTTTTACTAAAGATAAACGATTTTTTTTGCGCCTTAAATTTCCTTCAACCCGTTCTCACCTGAGTGGTTCGCAAATTCATAAACACCATGTACTACATCATAATCAGATTTCTAGAGTAGATTTTATCTCATTATCTAATAATAGGCATTACTGTCCCCCTTCTCCCCAAAAACAGCTTTACTTACTTCATAAAAAATAGAAGGATCAGGTTTTTCCCAGGGTAGATCTCCAGACACCAAAATACAATCAAAATATTTTTTCATTTTAAGCAAATTGATTTTCTCCCATTGATGTTCAGACGTGCCATTTGTCACTAATGCCAACATATAGTTGTCTCTCAATTCTTTGAGTAATGATATCACAGCTTTGTTTGGCTTCAAACATTCGTACCGATACTTGATCCAGTCTTCATAAATGTTACCTAAATTTTCATTTTTAAAGGACAAGCGTAAAACATACAAATACAAAAAATATGAAATTTGGAGAATTATCACACCAAATTGAAGCTGAAATGAACAATAGAAAAGAGAGAAGTTAATTTCATATTTAAAATGCCCAAAATTTTAAATTAGACGATTTGCCACTGGACTAATAACAGAACATTGTTGTCTGAGAAAACATCTATACAACATGAACACATTATTATTATAGAAAGTTATGTTGTTATTATTATTGAAAAAAGTTATTATATTATTATTGAACTGGTTGCAAATTTCTATTGAGACTGCAATTACCTATCACTGTGATCAGTAGATGGGGTTGGAGTTAGATTCGAACCAACAGTCTCCTGATTATGAATTTACTGCCTCAACCAACTGAGCTACTGGGGCTAATAAAGTTAAATATACATAGTTGAAAAAAAAAAAAAAAAAAAATTGAAATTTTTAAATTAAACCGTTGCGAAGCACGGGGTAAACCTGCCAGTCACTAATAATAATATCAAATTTTGAGGAAGATTTTTTTATTACACCTTCCAGTCATTAGTAAAAATATCAAATTTTGAGGGAAGGTTTTTTATAACACCAGCACTGGCTGCATTAAATAAAAATATCAAATTTTGAGGGAAGATTTTTTTTATTTTTATTTTCGTGACGAACCCTGGGGTTAGTCTTCGTTTATTTATGCTCAATAAATAAACCAAAACAAAGATCAATATCTCACTATATAAACCCAAAGGCTCAATAATAAACCACAACATAGATCAATATCTCACTATATAATTCTACTGCTTCGCCAGTTGTCTTTGAAGCATGAGCTTCCTGTGTGAGATTAAGCTAGTCTCAATAGAGATTTGCAACCAGTTCAATAATAATAAAATAACTTTCTTGCTTTAAGTTAGAAAAGTATGTTACACATTTCATGCTTTCTGATCTTCTTTTCTCTTTCTCGTCTCTTTAACATCTATTGGTCATTTGAGACGAGGGTTTTGTGCTCCATTCGCTAGAAACTTACAAACCAGCTAGCCACATTGACCTCACCATATGGCTAGCTGGTGAGGTCAATGCTACCTCACCAGCTAGTTAGCTGGTGAGGTAGATTTAAGGATTCGGCACGAGGCCCGAATGGAGCAATAGTTTTTCCGAATGGTGCAAGAGTTTTTATGGATAAGTGACTTCATGAGAAGAACAAGTTTGTTTATGTCCCCCAAACCAGAGAGGTTAGGAAACGTTTTGTTCGGCCATGCCTAGATGATGAAGTTGTTTTTTTGGTAAAAACTCGAAGTTTATCCCTAAAAACTCTTGCACCATTCGGGCCTTGTGTCGCGTCCACTTTGTAAACACACTTTCGTGCAATTCTTTTTTAATTTAATTTAAATGGCCTGACTTCTGGCCAACTAGTCTTTCATGTAAGCAAAATATTTCATTTATTATTATTATTTACTGAATCATTTCATATTTATAAATAATATATTTAGGACTAAAAGAGTGCCCCCAAGTAATGTACAGGTGATTAAACTCAAATTCAATATTTTGAGGATTGTTTCTTTGAAATTTTTCACTCGAACAGTGAACATTATTCAATGTGATAAGATCATTTGTATACTATAGTTTATTTTGAGTTAAAATGAGTTGGGCATTTTAAAATAAATTGTAATAAGTGGTTGGGACTTGATTTTGATAGTAATCATTGTCCTACCCATACAACTATTATGGTGTAAACACCTGAAAACCAAAAAATTAAGCATGATGAAACGTTTAACAAATAACGGTATAAAGCTGAAATTAGTAAAAATTATACATTATATTACAAAAGATGAAATCCCCAGGCCCGGATACATCCTGTCATCATCATAGATCAACAGCCGTGGGGCTGATTTACAACAACTCGCCATGACTTGTTGATACTTGAGAATCTTTACGGATAATGCAGTAGCTCGTGCTAGACGTTAGCTTAACGTCTTTTGCTTTCTGCATGGGTAATGGAAAAAATATCGTTTCCGACCGTTCCGTTAGTCGCCTTTTACGACTGGCATAGTCTTGGGTGTATTCTTTTTGAGTTTCCTTATCCACGGGGGATAGGTACATCCTGTGTCGAACAATATTGGCCAAAAACCCTCCTGCCCCTTGTCTATACAGCTATCTATACACACTTCCATAAATAGAGTAGCACAATATGTGATTTTTTTTTAGCTTAACGTCTCTTAAACATAAGCTTAACATCCCCGACATTGCGAAAAATAACAAAAAGAACAGCCTCAATAAAGAGGGTAATCTTTATATGTTGAAAAAATCTTTGAATTGGTCAGTTTTTTGTAAACTATGTCTCTCCTAAATGGATGTTTAAAAGGCCACCTAAATTTTTCTCACTTTGAGTCGATATGTTGTCGCGTCAAAATTTAAGATATCGGACCGTGACCGGCTGAATTGGGTCGAAAATCGAAAAATCAGTCGGAATTTTTGATTTCTGATAATTTTTCTGAAGTTCAAGGCTATAGGTTTTTTTGTTTTTGGGTGGGGGGGGGCATTCCCATCAATTTTTCGATATCTCTTACCGCTTAGGCTATACAATTAGTGATACATACATACATCGTTACATTGAGTTTTATTATTATAGATAGATAATGACATCGTTTTTATCAATTCATTTATTGCATGTATGTATATATTTTAATAAAACATATAAAATGGGGCAACCCATAAATAATAAATAAACCAAAAACTCAAAACGGTCTCTGTTATGTATAACGGAGGTCATAAGTTGTATTTCTGTATCCTAGCTGCGCCCTTGATTATTTTTTGCAATAAATAAAAAGGCAGAGGTGTCCCTTATTTTAGAGTGACTTATATTTGAAAAAAAAAAAAAAAAAAAAAAAAAAAAAAAAAAAANAAAAAAAAAAAAAAAAAAAAAAAAAAATATTTGTACTGCATCATTAGAAAATCTTTGAGAAACCAACACTTCTGTCCAAGGTAGGGGCCACCAGATCATGAGATATGCCGGCTATTGCCCCCCCTCCCCCAAAATTTCTAGAAAGATACACTAGATAAAATGAGTTTCAAATGATATAGGAAAAAAGTTAAATTAATTAAAATAAGCCATGTTAACTACACTTTTTTTTTTAATATTTAGGTATTTAGATCAGAAGCTCACCCAGTCTCCCATATTGTATGAAATGTACAGTAAGTCTCTAGAGGCAATTTGATGCAACATAATATTTATGTAAGTGTACGGAAAAATTTCAGTGTATGTATTACTTCCGACGCCGGCATATCTCATGATCTGATGGATGCAAGTCAATATGAGACGTTCTTTGCCTTGTAAAGCTGACCCTTGTTTAGGGGCAGACTGGGGCTCCAGGGGCCTCCCGGGCATATTGGAAGAAGGGCTTCACATTAGATTTTTTATAAGAGGCTTGTGTATTTCAGGGCCAAAGCAGTGTAAAACTGAGAAGTTATAAATCAAAAGGCAATAGAAATAAATAATAATTATGTGTCAGAAAAAATAAACGTATTTTTTCTGACACATATTTTTCTTCCATATTTTTGCCCCCCTGATGAGCCAGGGGCCCACATATTTTTTCTCGCACATATTTTACATGTATTTTTCTTTCCTAATAATGCCCCACGATAAACCGGGGGCCCATTGTGGGGCCCACATATTTTTTCTCGCATATATTTTACATGTATTTTTCTTTCATATTTTTGCTCCCTGATGAGCCAGGGGCCCACATATTTTTTCTCGCACATATTTTACATGTATTTTTCTTTCCTAATAATGCCCCACGATAAACCGGGGGCCCATTGTGGGGCCCACATGTTTTTTCTCGCATATATTTTTCATGTATTTTTCTTTCATATTTTTGCTCCCTGATGAGCCAGGGGTCCACGTATTTTTTCTGACGCATATTTTACATGTATTTTTCTTTCATGTTTTTGACCGCTCCCACGATGAGCCCGCGACGCACCGGGGGCCCACCGGGTATTTGCCCGGTGGCCCAGCCCGCCCCTGCCTTTGTTCCTCAATGATCGAGACAGTGTAAATGTAAAGTGTGTATGTACATAAGACAAGTAACCTTTGTTCCTCAATGATCGAGACAGTGTAAATGTAAAGTGTGTATATACATAAGACAAGTAACCTTTGTTCCCCAATGATCGAGACAGTGTAAATGTAAAGTGTGTATGTACATAAGACAAGTAACCTTTGTTCCTCAATGATCGAGACAGTGTAAATGTAAAGTGTGTATATACATAAGACAAGTAACCTTTGTTCCTCAATGATCGAGATAGTGTAAATGTAAAGAGTGTATGTACATAAGACAAGTAACCTTTGTTCCTCAATGATCGAGACAGTGTAAATGTAAAGTGTGTATGTACATAAGACAAGTAAAGGTAAATAAAATGAATGTCCCCAAGAGTATGCTTTGCCCTTCCCCCGGTAAGCTAAATCCTCCGCACGCCCATGCTTCTGTCAAAAATTACACTTCCGGGTGTACAAATCTGCATTTTAACTAAACCAATTTTCATAGGCCTTTTCTGATCCCTAAAACTTGTCAAAATTCAAAAATTTAAGGAAGGGTGTTCCCGATCATTCTGCACATACTGTATTGATACCGGAACCATGATGGTGTATAATTTGTTGAGCACTCGGTCACAGACTTGACACATATTATTATTATTTGCAACATTGACGTAATCTTGGAATCAGACAGATCAATATCGTCATGCAAACCTTCTAAACTAGTAGGTCAAGTTACAAATAATTAACCTACTACTCATAGAATCAGCAACTTTTTAGCATGATTAACAAGCCGAGACATTTTGTATCTCGACGAGAATGTGTAGAATAATTAAGTTAATAAACTGTGTTCCAACAACAAGGGCCGATCCTAATAAATGCGTATAACTTAAACGTGAAATAATCATTCTCTTCGTGTTTCAGATTCAGTGAGCTCCTGTAGCAATTTTACGGAATAATCAACAAGTGAACAATGCGCAAAGACATTTGCAACGTAATAACAATATGATTAACCCCTTGGCAACATTAGTTATAGAAAAATCAACGTGTGAACAATGCGCAAAGACATTTCCAACGTAATAACAATATGATTAACCCCTTGGCAACATTAGTTATAGAAAAATCAACGTGTGAACAATGCGCAAAGACATTTGCAACGTAATAACAAAATGATTAGCATTTTGGCAATAGTGACGAATCGGGGTGGCAAGTTTTTTTCTAGCATTTTCACGCGCTGTGCATTGACGAGCACGTAGTAGTGTTTTCATATTCTCTTTTTGGGGGGATTAACGTTTCTTTAACACCTATTGCTTATTTGAGACGTGGGATTTATCCTCTATTTGCTGGAAACTTGCAAAACAGCTACCGACATTGACCTCACCCAGCCTGGGTTGGACAGGGAAAATAGCCAGCAACACGAGGGCGCGAACCCACAAATTACAACCTCGCAGGACGTTGCTTAACTTAAGTGATCTAACGGAAACTGTTGTATTCAAAGTGCCATAGACGCTGGCTTTAACACATCTCCTGAATTCCCTGTTTGCTCAAATTTTGCAACTATTTTCCCAATAATTGTTGTCTCATTTGGTCGGTTATGTTGTATAAAATTGTACCAAATTGCAGGATAATAATTTTTATTTGAACATCCATTTCGGTAGTATCTACCCACGTTGCAAACATTTTTACACGTTCTTTACGTGAAAATCTTTCTACAACTAAAATTGCCATAGGGGTAACTCAGAATCTAATCAATTCATAGTAAAAAATTATACACATTTAACATCGGTCCTCCTAGGTGGAACACACTTCATAAGACTTTTTATATTAGGCTACCTAGTTGATTCATCAGGTTTTTCGCAAACATACGTCTAGAATTAAACGTGATATTTTACTTTCCTGATGAAATGATAATGCATGTGGAATATTTAATTAAAGATTCGCAGAGAGGGAGGTTTTGGAGTAATTATTAATCTGATTATAGAATTTAGAGAGATGTTGGAAAAAAAGTAAAAATAAATATTATTTGAACTAAGTCTGAAATGAAAATTTGAAAGATTAAAACAAATAAAATTTAAGTTGCGAGAGCTTTTGTTCATTCATTTTTAATTTTAAAGAAAAGTTATGCCCTTAAATAGCTTTTTCATTACTTCAAGGCACCCCCTTTTACAGCCATAACATTCTGTAAATGAGACAGTTCGATTGGAAAATTTTGGCTCGTGCAGGATCCGAACATACAACCTGGGGGTTAATGATCTAAACAACTCTGCCACGGAGATTGGCATTAACATTGGTTAATCCAACTCCTTGTGTACTACCAAATTATATTTAATAATTTTAATATTCCTTCTACTGTCTTGATAGACAAAAAACCGGCAATGTCTACAATGCAGACATTCTATGGAATAAGTAGTCATTCTACAGAATACGGGCGTTTCTGTCAAAATATTAAATCATTTCTTTATAGTATAGAATGCTCAGCTGTAAACTAGATTGTCCTGAGAAAAACTTTCATAGTTAGATTTCATAGTTATTTTCTTAATGCAGAGAAGTTTTTAAGGAGAGGCATGGCCGTAAAACGTTTCCTAACCTCTTTGGTTGGAAAGGGGGCTAGTAAATACAATCGCAAGAATTGTAAAAAATAACATATTAGCACATAATGATGTAGCGTACCTACTTTGGCGTTTGTACTATATCCCCCCCCCTCCAACCAGAGAGGTTCGGACACGTCCTTAAGGCCATGCTTAAAAAACTTTATAAATATACTTTGACTAAAACGATCATAGTCATTCTACAGAATACCTAGTCAAATATTCTTTTTTTCATGCATGGACTACTCTTTGTAGGCATTATATACACATTGCCGTTAACACATCTATTAAGACATCTAATAGGTGATTCACACCACAATGTTTATTAATACAATTTCAATGTGTCTGTTTAGACATCTACAACTTGATGATCTCTGTTAACCTAGATGTAGGTGACTGCAACATATCTTCTGTTAAAATATCAGGTATCTATGTAGGTGACTGCAAAATAAGATCTAATAATTGACTTAACCATGTGAGATCTGTTAAGTAATCTTTTAGTTGATCTCGAAACTGTCTCAACAGACTTAAAGCAATCCAGCAACTTAAAAAAAAAAAAAAAACACAAAAAAATAAAGTGCTTTATGAAGAAAAGTAACATTTTAATTTTAAAATTCTCAATATAACAAATTTGTCCAAAATTTTTTTCCAATTCCAAAGGCCCAACTTTTTTCTACAAAAAGGAAATGGTATCCCTGTGGTAAAGCGTACATAGATAGAGCTTGATTTTTAGAGGAAATCAATTTTTTACATAAAAATATCGACACTATGATAATCTTTCCCCCCAAAATTATTCACCTTCATACAAGGTGGGTAATGTCTCAACAACCCTATTTTTTTCATCATGATACTAAGACGGCAAGGCATGTTCTGGAACAGAAAATGCTGACGTCATGAGTGCTACATTATTTTTATGTTTACATGAGGAAGACTAGAAACACATGACGTCAGGCGCAGAAATGGACGGTGGGCAGAATATTTTACCTGGTCTTCTTAAGGTGGTATCACATTATTTGTCATGATTCGAAATTTTGGCACAATTTATGTGATGCATATTTGTTGAATTTGTGTGTTTGTTATATATTTGTGCCCCTATCATACTATTTGATGAGACTTTCAAATAAAATTTTATTTGTTGTGTATTATACCACAGCAACCAGATATTTATCTGTAATAAGTCATACTTATTTAACTGTATTTATCTGTAATAATGAAGACTACGGCATCCATAGAAGCCTCAGAAATATTTTTTAATGGTAAATTTAATTAAAAAGTTAAAAACCATCAAACAATGACAAACGTGTTTGTCATGCGTTCAAGCCCTATCAGATTATTTAGACAAATTTTGGTCACATTAGTGATTGATCAAATCCGATCAAACAGCAAATTCCATCAATTTTATTTGTCAATCAAACGGTTTGATACTGTTTGAAGTCGACAAATGACAAACTTTGGTATCATGACAAATAGTGTGATAGTACCTTTAGTATCATAATTTGTTGTTGTCTCCTTATTAAGAGAAATACAAGATCTTTTAGATCTGAAGAGAGTTTTTTTAAAAAAAATACCAATAATTATAAAAAGGGAATACCTCAAATTTTCTTTGGATATTAAAATAAAAGACGTTCCACACGAAAAACTATACCTTTCTTTTTTTAAAAAAAAAATAAACAGAGTCTAGAAGAAAATGAAATTCTATTATGGTTAAGATAAGGCAAACGTTTTGCTTGAGAAAAGAAGAAATTTGTAAAAATGAGGAAAAAATTCATCGAATTGCTGGACCAAGTTTTCAATTTTTCTTTGTAAATCGAAAATGGCCTTGTTGTGTTTTTATCATTTCTTGTGTTCCAACAAAAACAAAACAAAGTTGTAAACCAAAATATATTCATTTTATTTTAAAAGTTCTTTTAAGATTTCTCGTCCACTTTTTTTTTCGATCAAGTGAGAACATTTCTTCTTTTTTCACGTAAAAATAAATTGCCTATAGATTATATTTTATTACTTACTCCATTTTGAAATAGTTTGGAGAGTTTAGGTGTTTATGCCTGCAACAAGTTCATAGAAAATACAACCAAAAACACATCACCAAATAAAAATTAAATAACAGAAAATATTGAGGAGTAAGTACATTTTGAAAAAAATCATAACATTCTCTTACCAAGATCTTCAGATTTACAACTCCAAACCGTACATAAAGTATTTAAACCGTTTCTACACGATGCAACCGTTTGATTTTTTTTCAGTTATCAAATAAAAAAAAAATCCTTATTTTTACTGCCCGGACAGGACTGGAGAGTCCTTTGACACCGGCAGTTGTTTGGGTCCTATTATTATGTGGTAAATATTTCAAATTCATGAGGATTAAATTCTATAGGTTGGCTGGGTTTGAACCCACGCCCTACTGTTTACCACTCAAAGCGTCTTATCACTACGACACCAAGTCATAAATAGTCATAGAGGGTGTTCAGAAAGTGGCACCAAAATTTAAGTTGATATATTTTCTTAATGTATTATTATCTACAGTAGTGATTAAAAGTTATCTATTGGTTGCAAAGTTCTGTTTCTTTATTTGGTTTGAGAGCCATAGAACAGATGATTACTAAGCAATATATTTTGGTAATTTTTTTTACGAATGCCAAGAAAGGCTTATGGGAACTGTACTTGAGTTCTGTCAAGATCTAGCACGTAACAATACTCCTAATCAGTCATTAGTTCGATGATTGTTTCGTCAGTTTGAACTAAAGACTCACGAACACTTATCGTGGAGATTTGTTTTCTTTGTAAAAAGTCACAAAATATGTTACTCGGTAGTTATTTCCTCCATTGCTCTGCAATAAAATAAACAAAAATAATTTTGAAATCCATGGATCACAGTCACTCTGTAGCAAATAGTCTCCTATTGCGCTTTGCTTTGGCTAGTTTGAAACTAGCAAGTGTTTCAGGTAGCGGCACCTGTTGTTGACTTATTCGTTAAACATCCTTATCGTTATTATCCTTACGGATTACAGTCACTAATAAGAATGATAATAATGGATTACAAAATTGAAAAAAGCAGAGCTATGGATCATCATGTGAAACATTGGTGTCAACTTTAAGTACTTATTGAACACGCTGTATTCGATCGTTTCACGAATTTAGTATTTTAGTCTCAGTTGTATTTCGGACAGAATAAAGGAAAATATCAGAGAAACATTTTTTAGTTAATTTTTATTATGATCCACTCAATATTCTTCAGTATGACACTACACAGTGGCATATCGAGAGAAAAATGATACGATCGGTAAATCGGCAATTTTCAATCTGTATTTGCACAATTAATAATATATATCAATTCGCTGATGATATCATAATTGTTTTGAGCAAAATAACAATTTACACTTGAATAATAAACAAGCCACAGAAATAAGCCCTTGACATGAAAACCATCAGTAAAGAATTAACAATGTGTAGAAAATGAATAAACACGCTGTGACCATGTAGCTCCACACATTGAGGCGAATGAAAATATTTCCCGAGCCAATAACGAAACTGAAACTGCGGGAGACGAAGGTTACAGAGAAGAAAAAAATTAGCAAATTACATCAGAAAACATCATCGCAACCGAGTGTAAAATAATTAAATTTAAAATTCCATATATATATCCATAAATTTGAATAAGAATAAAATTTAAAACATCAGTTTTTTTTGAGAACGCAAACCAGCTTCATTAGGTGAGGGTCCTAAGCCCGTGTAAATACATAAGGCCAGGTAGGAGGGGCATCCAGCCTTTTTTTAAAAAACCTGCTTCAAACCAATGATGAAAAATCATCGGCAAAATGCGAGTTTCTTCGTAATTTCTATTGATACTGTGAGATGCCAGAAACATATAAAAGGAGTAGACACAGAACAAAAGTTTGTGGCATTGTAGAATTAAGGAAAACAACGCCGACCCCAAATAGATTTGGAAAGAGGTGAATATACAGAAGATAAGAACATGTGTATTTATTTTTTTCTTGCATATTAAGCAAGTATGTGTCTTATTTAAGATAAGTATACGGCTGTCTGCAAGCACCCTTAGGAACGAACACACAAGCTATTAACATTTTCAACATAATGTTCTTTTAGGAGTACACACCCGTCATCGATTCCTTGCAACTTCTTTAACCACGTCAAATTACCTACATGAAAACGAAGTTGGAAATAAAAACTATTGTTAGCACGAGATACAGGAAAGAAAAAATAATATGTTTCACAGGAGTTACCTTTTATGTATTTTATGGCGCCCATCATGTGCCATTATGCAATGCTGCGAAGTCACCCAAAAAACACAAATGAGCCTATTTTTTTATATATATAAAATAGTAATGGGTATGAAATAAAAATGAGCATTCCAAAAATTTGCACGAACTTAACAGATATCTGGTCTGGAATTGATACCAAGACCTATAGAAAGATTACAGGAAATTAACAAGCTCCCTTCATTGCGCCTGAACCCGTGATTGATATCAGTAAAACTGAAGCACGAAGTTCAAAAAGATAATGAGATGAACAAAATCATAGATTTTACTTGACCCATTTAATCAAATCTAAAATCATTGAGGATCAGTTCCTTCCATATTAATATGAAATCGACAAAGGACTATTTCAGAGAATAGATGCCAACACAAAAAGAAGTTCCTCCAAATTGGTGATTGTGAGAACGGATGCAATTTATTAAAGAACATACTTTATCGTACGTTGTACCTTGTAAGTAAACTAACAAACGATCATACCACGTTGAATACACCAGTTACCGTCAGATCACTGAAGTTAAGCAACGTCCGGGCGTGGTCAGTACTTGGATGGGTGACCGCTTGGGAACACCACGTATCGTTGGCTTTTTCCGGCCCAACCCAGGCTGGGTGAGGTCAATGTNAAAAAAAAAAAAAAAAAAAAAAAAAAAAAAAAAAAAAAAAAAAAAAAAAAAAAAAACTGTAAGTTCTGCCATAGGTATTTCAGGAAATATATATTTTGTAAACAAAATGATAATGGAGTGTAGTTCATTTGAAAACCGTCCATTTAGACACACACTGTACCTACATATATAAGAATCCTAAGCTAGCAAAACAATAAAAAANAAAAAAAAAAAAAAAAAAAAAAAAAAAAAAAAAAAAAAAAAAAAAAAAAACAGTTTGAACAATTCCAATAAAGTTTAATTTCAACTTGAATCAACTAAGATCAGTATGACTTGAATGAATAGAACGGTACCGTACGAATGACCTTAGAAAGAAATTGAAAGAAGACTTTACTGTACTTCCGTATTCTATCTGGAGAGGTACAGCAATATTTACAACAAATAAACTAAAATAATTTCAACAACATATTTTTTGGAAAACAAAAATGATAAAATATCTTTTCTATATATTTTGCGATACTACTAGATCAATTTTTATTAAAAGTATCACAAAAATTGATGTAGTATCACAAAATATAGAAATGATATTATAATGAATACATACAACCAACAAATTCAATATTTAAATATATTAAATCAATTCCAGAATTGTCAACAGTCCAGTGCCATCTCCGGATACAAACAGAACAGTTCTCTTATAATATGTGCATAGAATACTATATTTTAACTATTTATAACAAATTTGGTAAAAAATCTTTGGTTTATTATTTTCAATACTGAAACTTTGAAGTCAATACTAAGGAAAAAAAATTGTACTTTCGCTTGCACATTTGTATTTTCAGACACACCTACAGACGTACAGAAACCAATTTTTTTCCTTGATTTCTGAAAGGTTATGAGTGATTTAAAAAAAAAAAATCTGAAGACATTTTTTTTTCTCAATCAATGCAAGAGTACAAAATAAAAAGCTTTTATCTACATTCAATAGTTCGGAAGTTAAATCATAACCAATAACGAATCAATTCAAACATTGGAAATTTTTACTTCTTGTTTACGTGTCTATGTAATAAATAACACATCAATTCAAACATCGGAAATTTTCATTTCTTGTTTACGTGTCTACATAATTATTATCTATGGCCTTGGACATATAACTACACCTACAAGATAAAGTGTGATTAGTACAGCAGGAAGGATGACGTCATTATAATTGAAAGAAGAAAAAACATCGCAGCCACAGAAGATATTAGGGAAATAATAAAAACAAAACGGTGAAGCTCATTCAGGGAAAAATTGAAAGTAAAAATGAAAAGTAGGTCAGCCAGGAAACATGTGGATCAATGATAAGAAATGTTGGGCGATAGCCAGCGTCAATGGCACTATTTGAATACACTAGTTTCCGTAAAATCACCGGGATTAACCCCAACTTGTACAGTTATTAAATATTGACTGCACGCGTAGATTAAGACATTGTAAAACGTTTTCTATTAGTAATTCTGCGACTAATTATTTATACTTTGCCCCATTAACCGTAAGATGAGGGGTGCAAATAATCGTGTTTGATATATATATATTTGTGAGTTTTCGGTGCTTCATCCATTTTATTATTTTGCTTTTATTCTTGTGTTAACTTGATACCTTTATTCTCAAGACATATATATTTTTTCTTAAACGTGCTAACAATATATGTTATATTGTAAATTGGGTTCGACCCGTTAGGTAATAAATTAAATTAAGTCACGAAAGTTTTTACATGGTGAGTTACTACGTAGGTTTGAGCCCTCGCGATGCTAAGAAGCTTTGTATTCCCGGCCTAACCCAGGCTAGATGAGGTCAATGCGAATCGAATGAGGCGCGAACAATAAACATGGGTTCTGTCTGTGGCGCAGCAACCCCCCCCCCTTTTGCAATTCTCAGGCCTCTTTTTTCACTATTAATTGTCCTAACTCGTGTGAACCGTTCCAGTAACGTTTTACCCAAATTCACACAAAATATGATGCAAAACCACGAAATCACCACGACAAAGTCTGTTTACTAAACCACCAGTCACTCCACTTCAGTCTTATCAACTATCAGAAAAAACAGCTGAGCTCAGGATGGACCCCTCCGAACAATACTGCCAATCGCGTTTTTTTTCAATGCACCTTAGAAGCGCTATTCAAAAAGTTGTTGTTGTTAACGCTCTCAATGGCCCTCACTGTGTTTTAGGCTCTGTCCATAATCTTTAAAGAAGTATCTGGAGCAGAACGGCCGGGATGAGCTCCTCAACACCGGAAGTTGAAGTCAGAACGGTGTTCATGGTCTTTTGCCGTGCCTGATAGCACGGGTAGCCCCGGTGCGAAACGCGATCCATCTTGAGGACTTCTTCAAAAAGTTCCTGGACGTTTTGATCAGCCTTCTTATTATGATAAGATAAGATTATATCTTAATTATTGTAATAGTTGTTTAACAAGACAACAATCAATGACGACATGAATTCAATTATTCCTAGCACACAATAGACATTGTTGATAAAATTAATAATGCGTGTTACATGCGCTCCAATCAATGGGAGGGAGATTAAGCGTAAAAAACGAAAACAATAGCAAACTAATCATCTTTCTTAGTCAGTGTGACTATGACGTAAGAGTACTCGAATTTTCCTAAGAACATAATCAGAGATTAGAACAAGTGTTGCTCGCTAATTTAAGATGCCTCACTGATAGTAGTGATAACACAGTGTTCTAGAAAAAGCAAGAGTCCACTTATTCTAATTACTAGCAACTAGTTCTGTGAAATGTACATATAGTATATACGTTTTGTTTTTCTTGGCGGAGCAGAGCTAGAGTTTTACTTGATCTGAACACTTTTAAAATAACCACCTTGGGTGTCACAATAGGGCTCAAAACGAATCAGCAAGTTCCATGAGAAGGTGCTGAGCAAGACAGTCATGCCCAGTTAGCAGTTAGCATTCTAAAGTAAGTCACTGCGGACTTTCTCGGGTAGATTAGGAATAATGCTTGGGTTTTCTACGACTGGTTTCCAACTCTTTCCTTCTCCTTTCAATTTGATTCATCTTTTTTATTTTTCATACTCTGATTCCTTCTATATTACAGAGAGAACTAGAGTTCAATCAATCAATAGTGGCATCATCATTTCCGATGGTAGCCAGATGTATGAGAATGCAGCTCTAAAGAAGTAGTTGTTTGATGCTAATGTTTATCAATTAATCAATAGTGGCATCATTGTTTCCGATAGAAGCCAGATGTATGACAATTCAGCTCTCAAAACCCAAGACGTTGTTGTTACTTGCTAAAGTTTTTAATTGTCATCATAGATCTAATCTTGGAGGCTAATAATATCTAATCGATTCCAATAATATCGAATCGAATAATATTTAATCGATTTCTTAATAGCATTCAATAAAATTAATATCATCTTACTTTTAATTTAATGTTCATGAATTTGAACGCTTAATATTTAATAATTTCAATAAATAATATTATTTATTGAAGTAGTTTCGATAGAGCAAGTGAAAAAAGACCAATAATTGGGAAGTCATAAAAGGTACACGTACCCCAATTCATGCTAATTGAACATATGAATCTTCGTGCAAAAACAAAACCTATATAAAACCGGTCACACACATGAGTTTTACCTGAACACGAGAACAAGTAAATCTGACATTGCGCGTGTCGCATGTGGCAATGACCGGAACCTTTTTTTTATATTACAGTTGTTGCCACACCCGCGCAACGCAAAATTAAATTAAATGCATTTTTGAAAAAAAAAGAAAAAAAAATGCATGTGCCATGTACCTGGTACAAAGATCACAAAAACTTATATACAGGGTGTCTAAAAAAACGAGCGGAGCCCAATATCTTGGGAATGATTTAAAAATTCAACGCTGATACACGTTTTTTTTTAAATTCCAAAGTAATTCTAGTTGTTTTAAAATTTTGGCACTTTCCTGGGGAACCCAAGGTGTCAACTCTGAAATATTAAATAGAACTACCCCTTTTATAATACATTTTTGAGTAAGAAAATTAAAATATTTTGAAATTTATTTGAGATCGGCACTCAAAACAGATTTATTTCAAATTTTGTGATTGTAACTTTCCGTTTGTTTAAGATTAAAATCTCAGGTTCGGATAAAAATTACGTAATTTTAATGTCTTTCCATCGATGGTTATTAATAGAGCCCGGATAGTGTGCAAAAGATTAATGGAATATTCCTTTGCATATTTTGATGATTTCTTGGGTTTTTGAACATTTTCGGATTCTTTGGATTATTTCGAGCATTTTAGGAGGCCATTTTCTTTTAGTTTTCATAGTTCTATTTTTTTTCTTCTGGTTTTCGAAAAAAATCGTCTTCAAGATATTGAGCTCCACTCTTTTTTTAGACACCCTGTATGTAACAATGCACCTTTGTAAATATTGTAAGAAATAAATTGTAAGGACACCTACCTGCCAAATGATGATCCCCTTCCGGAAGTGAATTTTCCCACAAACTTAATCTCCACGCGTCTATTGAAAATTTAGTGTTATGTGGACATTTTCGAAATTTACTCAGAAATTTTTCAACAGCTAAATTTGCAGAATTAAAATCAAAAGCGTATTTTTCTATAAGGGTATCTCTTAACTGAAAACAAAGTATACAACATTAAAAGGTTAATTTTTTCTCTTTTCATTTTTTGAAAAAAGAGTTCCTGTGTTAATAAACAACTTGAATCTTTAACCAAACCTGATCTTTCTATTATGGAAATGCCGCCACTGGTCGCTACCCAATCATCCTCACGAGGCTGAATGCAATCCAAAATCACAAGCAAAAATCTATTGATCTTATCAATCTGAGAAGTTCTTGCTCCACCACTGATATATAGAGGTTAACTTGTATTGTTACACTCTCCACCACTGGTTCGCAGAATTACTATTCCAAAATTAATAAAAAAAATATGTTAATGATATTATTATTCACATCTCAAAAGAGACGTCAACAAGCTTCTGTTTTTTTTTGTTTTTTTTTTTCCTATCTTGAAATCAGAAATCATACCATTAGGAGTAATAACGTGATACAAAAATTGTCATTCTGCCAAATAATGAAACTGAGTTGAAAAACAAAACACTCTTCCGTGTCTATCAACCATTTAACTGATTCCATAGTTAACAGTATTTGGGGAAGGTAATTTCTTTTTGAGGTAGGTAATTTCTCTTTGGGTTAGGTAATTTCTTTTTGATCTTTAGGATTCCGAACCCGAGCGGGAACCTGGGTTCAATTCTCGGTGGGGTCGGACATTTTTCAATTTAGAGTGCTTGTGTTTCAGGGTGCACTCAGCCTCATGAGGACGTTTAGTCCTCAGCAACCAGAGGCGGCATTGCGAGAATAATAAAAATGTGTATGGTAGAAGATTTAATAGATTATTATTACATGCGCCAGTAAGAATTTTTGTGATACGCACAAAATTTTGTGAAGGGGTCGTTGGCCCTTACCACAATGAAACTCTAAATATACTTTTACATTCACATATATGTATAAGGGTGTGTCTTGGAACCGGGCACTCGCCATTCTATAAATTCTAATTGCTCGCTCGGGGCGGATTTCGAGCCCACAACCTCCGAAGCAATTTTTGGTCTTTGGTCTTAACGACTCGGTCACGGAGATATTAGTAATTATTAGGAATCCCCATTCTTCATCACTCAAGTCACTTTGTCTACGATTAAGTTCTCTTTAGGCAGTCGTTTTTTGGAAGAGACTACAAAAAAACTCTGCCAATGTGACACATGGATTTATTATTTTTCTGGTAAAAAAATACCCCACCCCCCCAAAATATTGAGGGGGGTGTTCTCGTGATGATTCCAAATCTGGGGCGTAATTAGACTCTAAATTAGCCAACGATCATACCACGTTGAATACACCAGTTCCCGTTAGATCACTGAAGTTAAGCAACGTCCGGGCGTGGTCAGTACTTGGATGGGTGACCGCTTGGGAACACCACGTATCGTTGGCTTTTTCCGGCCCAACCCAGGCTGGGTGAGGTCAATGTGGGTAGCTGGTTTGCAAGTTTCCAGCGAATGGAGGGTAAAACCCCCGTCTTGAATGACCAATAGATGTTAAAGAGACGTTAAGCCAAATTAAAAAAAAAAAAAAAAGACTCTAAATTTGACATACATACTAAATTTGAAGTCTCTATTACCATTCTCTTTTTAGACAGGATTAATTAAAACCGCTTTAAAGCGGTAAAAAAACACCAGCGGTATATTTGATTGAACCCAAAAGTTGTGGAGCTAACTGAAACCCCAAATATGACATACAAAATTTCAAATCTCTAGCTCTCACCATTCTCCTTTTAGACAGCAATACTGAAAACCGCTAAAAACCGACAAAAATCGCCAAGGGTGTATTCGATTGAACCCAAAAGTTTCGGGGCACAATTAGAGCCCAGATGGGACCTATATACCAAATTTCACGGCGTACGGCGCGGCGTAAAAACGGATTTTTTCTATTCGATTTTTGGATTCTACGTACCTTGAAACGTATAATATCAAATTTTGAGGGGGGTATTTTTTTTTTTCGTGACGATTCTAAAGGTTTATTCATTATTGAAAATAATAAACCACAATCAGACCAATGTCTCATATCGAGGGGAACATGTCACCAATGTTTCATATCGAGGGGAACATGTCACCAATGTTTCATATCGTGGGGAACATGTCACCAATGTTTCATATAGAGAACAGATCGTCATCGAATCTTTTAAAATCGTGTGCTGCTCATAACAGTAGCCACCGAGGAGAACAAGCCAGCTACATTAGGTGGCGGTCTGAGGCTGTGTAAATACATTTTATACAGAAGGTTTGGTGTTAGGAAGGGCATCCAGCCTTTTAAAAAAATCGGCTTCAAACCAATGATGAGAGATCACCAGCAAAGAGCGAGTTTCTAGGCAGTTTCTCTTGATACTGTGAGAAGCAAGCTAGGGTTATCGTGCCAGGAAAGGGTTACAGCTAAAGAGAGTGGGTACCGAACAAAAGATTGTGGCATGGCATAATTAAGGAAAGCAACGCCGACCCTAAATAGATTTGGGAAAAGATGAAGTTAAAGAAGGAGAATCTAACAGGACAGGATGCAAAATATTTGACTATTCTACTAAAAATCACTCTCCCTGTATAGGTAACTCAACAGAAATGGGTGCGTCAATTCATTTACAATGAATGACAGCAGGTAAATAAATCCAAAAGATGTTTCTACCTACTTCATACCATACCACAATGGGTTCTTATAATATAAGAACTGATAGCAGTCTTATCAAAGTCAAAATCATAGAACTAAGTGATTTCAATACAATACGTTATCACTGTTGTTCTTTTTAAAATCCTGGAGACAAAGTTATCGGATTTCTTCTTTTATTAAAAATAATTCCTATCGATAAAATTATGCTTGACAATTTCTAAAATGGCGTCAGTCCAAAAATTAATTGATACTCAAATGGGAAGACAAGACAAAATGTGTGTTCTGGATTCGACAAAGATTCCGAATGTAAATAAAATATTCTCCATAAAAAATACAACGAAATAACGAATTCACAAAAAGGAGATTTTTTAAGAAAGCTAGTCTGCCGCAAGGGCGCAGTTTTCGTGTGCAAAGCGTGACAGAAAATAAAAATATAAATTAAAATAAATAGGGATACTACTTTCGAACCCAAATTAAAATTATTCTTGTCCCAAAAATACTGTCTTTTAGAACCCTATGGTACCCCATGGGGCCCACCTCATTATAAACTACAATATGATCGTCCCAAAAGTAAGTTACAATATTTTTTGGAATCCGTGTGGTTGGCGGGAAAAGTATGGGAATTTCGGAAAATTTGCGCCTGGGCCTAGTGGCAGCACTGGGCCTAGTCGCACCCGATCTATTTGGCAGTCACAGTCAGGCCCCAGTCACTATGGAAACTCCAATGGCTCCTACGTCGATTGCAAAGTTCGTGGTGTTATTCGTTTTTCGTTTAGTGTTTATGGTGAAAATGTTATGGCAAGGCCAATGGTTTCTCGTTGCCGCCAATCATACATTGAAGGGAGAACAACATTACACAATGAACAACAAAGCCCCCCCCCCACTTCCCGCATCTCTACTGTTGTCGAAGATGTTCGAGGGGTCATTGAAACCGATCGGCGCCTAACGCTTGATGAAATTCTTTCTCAACTGCCTTCGAATGTCGAAATAAGCCGTGCATGACTTCACAGGATCATTACTGGCGATCTGTGTTCATAAATAGTGTGTGCAAATTGAAACGAGAAGTTGAAAGATGGCTAACCAGAATGGCGGCAGAGTGAAATGACACTGGATTGAAAAAACTTTTACGATACCAAAAATGTATTGAAAAACAAGGCGATTATGTAGAAAAATAAGTTGAATATGTACTTTTCAAAATATACCTTTTTGAAAAATTTGTAACTTTTTTTGAGTAGAGTAACTTACCTTTGAGACGACCCTCGTACTTGCAATTTGTAAACTACAATATTATACATATCATACTTTCAATTTGTATTATTTCGCCTTAAAAATTTACAAGTAAAAGACTATTATTATTATCTTGCAGTTTATTGTGAATGGGCCTGTCAAATATGCTTCGAAAACATACAACGGCCCGTTATTGCCAAATATGCGGAGCAACAATTTATTACTCCGTTAGAACTTTGAAAGCTTCTGTCGAATATTGTCAGAATTTTTATTGAACATCATAGCATTACAAGGTATTTCACAATAATATTCCATAATCACTATGCTAAGCTCAATTCAAATTGAATTCCCCAATTTATTGTTACTGCCATAGCCACTCAATAATTCCCAAGAGACAATCAGTGTCTAGGTTACTTCCAATTTTAAATGGATCCTAAATTAACTTTTAAATAAATAAAAACAAAACACTTACCAAAAACACTATTTATAATTATTTATAAAAAAACTAGTGTCGAATAATTCGATTCATCATCAGTCTAGTCGAGTCGAAGGATGGAAGTTGAGAGTCAACTTCCATCCTTCGACTCGACTAGACTGATGATGAATCGAATGATTCGAAACTAGTTTCTTTATAAATAATTATAAATAGTGTTTTTGGTAAGTTATTTGTTTTTATTTATTTAAAAGTTAATATTTTTAACACTTATAATTAACATGTTATTCAAGGATCCTAAATTACCGACATCGCCGGGAATCAATTAGAATCTCGCGGTACAAGATAAGTTTATTGTGCATTCGACAATGAAGGCAAAATTAGAAAGTAAAACCAGAACAGATTATTTCAGATAATCATTACAATTTTAAATTTTACCTTTTTTTATTAAATTTTTGTACGTTATTAAAGACATACAAAGAGTACAAAAATAAATTAGGATAAGATAACTAGGATAAAAAAAAATAAGTTAAGATAAAATAACTAGGATAGATTCTCATTCTTAAGAAACTTAGTGAGTAACTATTTTAAAAATAATAATAATAATTCATATTTATTTCGAGTGCATAGAACACTGTCAATTGAATTGAGTTATGAAAGATAATAGTAAAATGCTATTGAAGGGATCGCATTTTTCCACCTCATTTACTATTTTTTCCGTTTGTGATAAAAATCACAAACGAAAAAAATAATACTTCTCAAGTGAATTCGACGCCGTGTGACGCGGAACTCTAAATACAAAAATTGGCAAAATAAAAGGCATTTCTCACCCTGAGCTGTACAAAATAAAAAGATCAATAAAAAGTTCTTTATAGAAAGGTCAATCACTCTGTGAGATCCTAGATCTAGCTTCTGAACATTTTCTTGCCCAACTCCATGAACCTATGTGTCCTACAAACAGTCAATATGTCATGATCATTAAATACTTTCTTAACATCATTATTGGCATCAACTAAATGGACTAGGAAATCTTCATAGGCAAGTTTTGTATTTGCAGGAATCGTGCCTACTTTAACTTTTCTAAGCATATCAACAGTACCCTGGGCCCAACCACTCTCAATAGCAAATTCAGATATCCAAGGTTCAAGAGCTAAAATCGCACTCATCGTTTGCATACCCAAAAACCAAAGCTCTTCTACTTCTCTCCAGTGCATCTTATAGTTAAGCGCCACAACCAATGCTTCATTGGAAGACTCGTCCACAGTATACGCCTCCCACAGAAACCTGATAGTGACCTGGATATATCTACAAATTGAGAAATCGTTCTTTTTTACTCGTTTCGATTGTTGCTTCAGTAAAAGTAATCCAAGTACGGCCAGATGTCCATGCAAGACTAGATTCTCAGGAACATTTTTCAGCTCCGGTAAATTGTTAAAGATGAACTTCATGAGCGTGCTGAACAATGCACTTTCTTCTACCAGTTTGGATTCTAGGACAGTTATGTTCATAAAAATGTTGCAAATACTTATGATGGCAGTTTTTGAATCTTTCATGTCTTCTAAAAGTTTAGGGGGAAGCTCAGGCTCTGGTTTCTTTAGTAATCTTTCCGCTTTAGGCACAGGTGGTCTTTTATAATGTACTATGGACCAATGGAAAGCCAAAGCTTCATGCAAAACTTCTTCCTCCTTTACTTCTAACATTATTTTCCGTCCTTGATCCTCTACTGTCAGATGGCATAGGGCGGGCAACAGAAACCTCAGCAAATCTATTTTACTCAAAGGGTCAACATCTGATTCCGGACTTTGAGTTGAACTTTCTGATTTGGATTCTAATTTAACTCTTTCTTGCACATAAGAAGATCTATAGGCATAAAAGGTTTCATTACAAAGTTGCAGTACAAATGGGAGGATGCCATAGATTGCATTCCTCATGGCTGATGTTTCTTGAGCTAGCCAGGCTGCTAATACTCGCACCATGGCACAAATGAATATTTTTTCCGGAACACTTCCATTCTTTATGATTTCCATGTCTTTAGATAACTTGGAAATTAAGCTGACCACAGCTGTAAAAGCCCCTTTTAAAGCTGTGTAAAGCTGCTGTTTCTCCTTTTGTTCCAAATCCAGCGTGTCTGCGGCCAAGTAAGTAATCGCTATTTCTAGGAAAGAAAAACATGAAGTGACCAGCTCAGCATTGTTCATAATTTCTTTAAAACTTTTGTCTTCCAGTTGCATTCTTACCTCCACTGTACAAAGCTGAATTAAAAGCAGGAAGAACTGGTGGGGTTTATCTTCATCAAGCAGAGTCCATTCTATACTCAGTACTTCTACGATGACTGAAGCTAACTTTAAAGCAGGATCCCTTTGTGCTTTTCCTATTTTACTTTTTAAGATGTCATTTAAAGCTTTGTAAATATTTAAAGGCCACGATTCGTCACTGGTACTGGTTAAATTTGTTTCTTTCTTTGGGCAACTTAGGAGGAGAGAGTGCAGTATAGAACAAAGTTCAAACTTTCTTTCACTGTGGTCGGTTTCAAAATCCAGAGAAATTTTGTTGAGAAGAGTATTAAATAGCTTAGCGTTGCCATCCCAGGATGATGAACCGTACTTAGTAACGACAGAGACTAAAATATTAAGCGCTTCATCTGTTTGAAAACTATTGGTGGAATAGATCTCCGACATTCTGGGTACCGCTCCAATATCAAACAAAGTTTTCTGTCCTTGCTGATATGATGCAATATTCTGCAGGCACTGATAGGCCTCGCTGATGAATATTAAGTTGTCATCATTTTCTGCATCTGTCTGCTCCACTATATCAAGGAACACTGGAACATTTGCTAACATGTCCGGGTGGGTTGCTATTTCTTGTTCATGACAAAACGCTGACAAGATGGAGATAGCAACTGACTTGTATATAGCAGGAGGGCAGTCGGAAGGAACATTTTTAGAAAGCAACAACCTTTTCAAAAATGGAAATCCAATGGCTTCAAAGAGAGCCTTCTTGCAGTGGGAATTACAATCTGCTTTAACAAGTTTAGTTGCCATAAATAGAGCGGCAAACTTTTCAGTATCATTCTTAGCTGATTTTAAAACTGCTACACACTTCTTAACACTTTCAGTTAGTTGAGCCATTGTATGACTTTCAGTTCACGGATTTATTTATTTCGAAAAAAAAAAATTGTTAGAAATGACACTAAACGAATTGAACATGTAAAAAAACAGTGAAAATGGAGACTGACTGCATATGAAGTGTTCAGACACCTCCTTTTTTACTTCTCACATAAATCTAATTTGGGAACTGTTTGGAATCTGATGGCAGATTTCCAAAAATATAGTTAAAAACACTCTTCATCTTCAATGATTAACAAGTTGAAAAAAGAAGAAAAACACGCAAATTTGTGATAAATTATTTTCCTAATTTCTAACCTCAAAAAACGTTTGAATAATATTAGGAGCCCAAGAGAAATTTTATCTCAAGGACAAACAACGAAAATCAATGGAATTTTTTTTTTTAATAGGAAGAGAGCTTACCATTTCACAAGCTTGAGAATCACCTCTTCGAGTCATAATCAAAGTATTGTCGAGATCAAAGAAAATTGCTTTAATAGATTCTAAATTTAAAATGTTGCTCATTATATCGAAATTAAAAACACGTAAATTCAAACAGAGGTCTGAACTTAAAGATTTTCTGATTTGATTTAAATTAATCAGCAATCACAAACACAATTTAATAGACTTCTTCCCCTCATTTGCAAACAAAGTTTGAAAGTAAACAATTTCCTCCCCGCTTTCGTTATCACTTTGTAGTTTTCATTTGTGGCCAATAGTAGCAGCACATACAGATTTTATTCCTTTGTCCAAAGAATGGTTTCAAATAGTTCTTTAAAAAAATCGCCAGTTTGAAAGGGCATGATATCGGCAATATACTGCTGACATTTTTAGATGAAGCTGACTAGAAGTTATGTGTGATAGACAGTGATAGGGTAAACTGTAAACTTCGAGAGCTGTTATCGTGGATCTAACGGACAAACAGAAGTTTTTAAAAAAATGTTGGAGTAAAATAATAAACTTTACTTCCCAGAACCAATTATTGATGGATATAATGTTTTATGATTCGACATAAGCAGTGTTAGTATGCCAAGGGTTTCTTCAATGGATCATACGATCATACCTGCAAAATAATCTTGAGTTGTTTTGTTACATAATTGTTATTCTGTCTCGTGTTAAGAAGCTGAATATTTTAAAAAATGTCTATATCAAGTTTCATCAAAAGTGGACAAGGTATTCGAGAGTTATCGGAGAACGAACGAAGTCAACAAGCAAACAGTTGTAGACATTTAAATAAAAAATACAAACCAATAAAAAGAATAAATTGTAATTGCTATCGAAATCCCAATTGAAAAGCTTTATGAATGTTAGATGAACTTCCCCCCGCCAGCGAGGTTAGAAATCGTTTTGATTAGCATGCCTCAATGATGTTGTTTTTCCGGTAAAATACGGAGTTGATCCCTAAAAACTCCAATTCGGAAAAACTGTTGCTCCATTCGGGCCTTGTGAAGGGGAGTGCGGCATATGACAGAAAATCCTTTTACACAAAAATCCCTTTTTCCCTAATCCCACTATTGATAGCCTTAATATTTTTCCCCTTTTTCATCTACCTATGTATACTTCTATACTAATAAAACTCAAAGCCCAGTTGGTATACTAACTGACGGCCTGATAATCAACGTAGCTCCACGATGACTAAACGTAGAGACTTGAAATTTGGTACAAAGGTCCCTTTTAGTATGTAGGTGCGTGGGAAGAAAGGAAAAAAAATAAAGTTCAAGTGGGAGAAAGTTATCGCTAAAAATGGCTATTTAGCGGGTCTTTTTGCAATTTTTTTCTGGGCAAACTAAAAGAGATAACGAAAAATGACCGAGAATAGACCCCCCAAAATAGTATATAAGGACCCCATAAAAAATATAAAATTTGAAAATTTCCGGTTTCCCTCCGATTTATGGACGGTTTTCACCACCAAAAAATCAGAATTGAGAAGTACCACTTCGGGATGAGCGAGAAAGCTGAAATTCGATACAAAGGTTTTCCAAAGTACAAAAAGTCATATCCTTGAATAAAATATTGAATTTTCTAACTAGGAGCGGTGCTCATTCTGGGGGTCGGTTCCAACAAAAACCCATAGTTTAGAAGTATCACTTCGAGAGGAGCGAGAAAGCTGAAATTTTATACGAAGGTGTTCCGCTGTGCAAAAAGTAATATCTTTGAGCAAAATGTTGAATTTTCCAAATAGAAGCTCTGTTCACTCTGGGGGTCGGTTCCACCAAAAATCTAAAATTGAGAAGATTTAATTTCCTGATCTCGAAATTGTTGTTGAATTTTGTAACCGCAGAACCGCGAAATGCAAAGCCCAGTTGGTTTACCGACTGCCTGATAATCAACGTAGCTCCACGATGGCTTAAGCTAGGGATTCGAAATTTGGCACACAGATCTCTTTAAGAAAGTTCAATTCGAAGCAATTTACCGCCAAAAATTGTGCTTTTTAGCGGGTTTCTTTCTCAATCACTTTCAAAAAGTTTCGGGCTCAATCAGGATTGCTCATATCAATGTATGGCCGTAAAAACGTTTCCTAATCTGTCTAGTTGGGTTAAAATAGGTAAAAAAGTATGCTATTTGTATACTTTTTTTTTTTACCTAAAAGTAGCATACAAAGTTAAAAATATATTTCTCAATATTTTTTTCCTTTTTGATCACATTCAATAAGTGCCGTGCTCAAGCAAGATTTAAAAACGTTTAAAAAGTCAGGCGGAAAATGGGAAAATCCCACGTGTCTGAAAATCCCTTGGTTTTTGTCCAGGATTCTCTGCCATATGCCGCATACCGTGAGGAGAAATATGTAATTGAAATTAATTGCTGTCTTCATTGCTGTAAATACAAAGTTAGGTTAGAAATATATTCCAAGGAAAATATTTTCATTAATTTATTTTACCAATTTTGGGTTTGCGCTACGTTCTACGTTGAAACGTAGATTTCGAAGAAGAAAATATAATGTAAGTATGCTTGAAATTAGTAGGTGTAGTTTTTGAACGACTCTTCTATTATTTTACTGAATCGGCTTCTCTCAAATTACGTTTCTAGTTGTAGGTATTTAATAATTTATTAGAAATATACCCATGTGTTCGGTTTGGAGCTGTGTTTTTGATGTATCAAGCCATGCTTCTCTGATATAAAAACACTGATTAATGTGTTTAATGGCTATGCTACCTTCATATTTCATATCAGCTGTGCTTCGTTAGCATGATCGTTAAGTTTTTTTTTTGGGTAAAATGTGTTGCGAATTGTACTGGGTTGTCACAAAAAATTGTATAGGGTTGTCAAGATTGTATGCCAAAATTGTCAGACTTAGGAACCTATCTTTTTGTTTAAATTAATAATAAAAAAATAAGAGAGTATGGAAAGAGATACTATTCCAACACCATTGGGATGCCCGCAGAGAGCCGTATACTTACGTATCTTAACGTATACTTACATATCTTAACATATAGCACATATGTTTTGATATATGCAAGGAAAACCTAATTCACTACTTCTTATGGTAGTCTGCTAATTGCTCGATCTGTGTTTTTTCTTGCTTATATGTTAAACAAATGTGCTATAAAATAAGTAAGTAAGCGGCTGTCTGAGAGCACCCTTAAGCATCTCAAGGGTTGTCCTTTTCGAAACGTGTCCCATTTTTCTGTGTCAATATTAATATTTGAGTTCCGATTCAATGTCTAACCAATGGTAATTAACCCCCATCAAACCCAACTAATCTAGAGCTGCCAGCATTATGGACAGATCCTGTTGGAGACTGCCTTTCTTGGCCTGTAGACACAGTGAGAGTCGTTGAGAACGTTAACAACAACAACCCCCATTAAATTGTTAATGGTTTTTGTATTGTGATCGCCAGCCTCGGTAGCTCAGTGGTCACAGGTCTGCTTGGTAATCAAGATTATCCTCTATATGAGATTTTGACCACATATTAATTCGGTGCTTACTGCTGACAGAACCAGACCATTAAGGAGCTTAGTAACAGAGTGTCTACCAGACTGGAAATCCTGGAATTGTCAGGGAATTTTAGGAGATTGGAAATGTCAGGGAATTTAGGAAAGAACATCGAAAAAACGCCAAAAGTCAGGGAATTTTTCAAATTGCCAATTTTATGCGTGAACATGCTTTTCCTGAAAAATTTCGCCTGGGGCGCTTATTATCGTTTTTCTTCAAAATGTTTATATACATGTTGTTTAGGGTATGAAGGAAATTTGCTGTATAGTTTTGGGGGGCCCCGGGCCCCAATATTGTGTTTTTTGAAGTCAGTTGGGGGAGTCAAAATCTTGAAAAAGTACACTGGAAAATCTGGAAAAGTAGACAACTGAAAAACCTAGAAAAGTCAGGGAATTTCACTTTGACGATTTTTTAGACACCCTGAGTAAGCAGTAAAAAAATCTTATGAAATTTCAAAACACATTATTTTTGGAACACATTTTACAATGTAATCTCAAGTGAACCAGGAAGAAACTTGGAAGATCATTTCGGTAAAACTTTATATACCTTTATATGTTTGGTGAATTTTGTGTGGCCCACGAAAAAGTAAATTGATGCTAATTTTCATGGTTGTGATTTCATAGGTGGTGTCCAAATTTTGATAAACAGGAGAAATGGGGAAGCCATTCTATATAGTTTTTATATCTTTGGTAACTGAAAAAGAAACAATTATGAGTAGGTCCTTACGTAAACCGAGTATGACGAATTAAAAACAACATCTAATTCAAGTCTACAGTTAGGTCAGGAAAATAACCTCTTCACTACACCACTAACTCATACTTTAATATCATTAGAAACTCCTATACCACTGATTCTTACTAAGGAACAATATTCTCTAATTCAAGTTACTGATCTATACGTATAGGGAAAATGACTTAACAACTGTCACCGATTTGTGGATAACGAAAAAGGTCCCATGTAATAAAGCAACTGATTATTATACTAAATTAGAAAATAAAACCTGGACGAAGCCACTAAAACTGCTAAGGAATGGCAATAGCCTCACAACTACACCTCTGATTTGTACTGCTATATGTATAACGTTTCAAAATCTTCTTACACAGAAAAGAAAAAAATGGACACTGAAATATAGTAAAAAAAAAAAAAAAACATTTTAAAAGGTTTTGAACACTAAAACGATTGCCTAGTCTCTACATTTTTTGCTGGTTCTATTCTAATTTAGTTGTATGTTTACTTTGCAGATAATTTAAAATGGCCAAGTCAAAGAATCATACCAACCATAATCAAAATCGCAAGGACCACCGTAATGGAATCCACAGACCCAAGAAAGTCAGAAATGAATCCACATTGGGAGTAAGTTTCTCTTTTACCTTCCCACGCTCGTCAGGGTTTAAGCGGTTTGAGAAATGCGCACTGTAATCTGACATTCTCATAGTTTCAGTTGGCGATTTGTGCTTTCTCAACTTTCCGAAATTCGGGGTTTGTGCATTTAGTAAATTTCTTATTGCGAAGTGGTCCTTTGTAATTCGGGTTCTAGTTATTGATAATAAAACTCGCATTATAGTGACGTCCTCCTAAAGTTATGATAAAATTACGAAAAGATAAATGATTTTATTTATTTGTGACCTACTGCATTCTGATGATTGTTGATTTTTATTTTACAGGTTTGCCCCAAATTTTTGAAGAACCTGAGATTTTGCAAAAGACACAACTTATCTACAAGTAAACAGTTGAAAAAAGCGGCTTTTAGGTTGAAATTGAAAGAAAAGTATACCGCTAATAAGAAGACGTAGATTATTAGTTTTGTAAATTTAATGAAAAAAATATAAAAAGTAAAGTTTTCTTTTATTAATTTTTCAAACAAAAACGAATCTATTGGTTCTTCTTGTTTTTTTTTCTTCTTAAAAAGCAGAATAATGAAAATGGTAATGACGTTTCTGTGGTGGTGTGCATCACGCTCGACTTGCACCGGGGAGGTTCCAGGTTCGATTCCTGGACGGACCGAAAATTTGAAAAAGGGTTTTTTCCAAGGTCTGGTTGTGCTTGGGGGTAACTCAGCCTCTTGAGGACAATTGGGAAGCTATGGTAATAGCGCCAAGTGGTAGCATTATAAGTTAAAAATGTTTTTAAAGTGTAGCTTAGGCTTAGTGATATTAGAGTGAATGTTGATAATACCTTGTAATAATATGATGCCCACAAACAACACAACACAAAGAAATTTATACATATAATTATGCAGTATGTCCCGGAAGTCCTGCTCGGTGCCCATAACTTTTGAATTCTGATAGATACTAGGAATAGGAAAGGGGCAATGGCCATTCGAATGGTAATAGTAAAATCCAGATTTGATCCCAGGAAATGGCATTTATTTTTAATTAAAAGTTTCGGTTTCTCAAGAATTTTAAATGGAATGAGGATTATATTAAATAAATTAAATTTAAACAAATTACCAAGAACACTATTTATTTTTAATTTATGAATCATTTCTAATCATTCGATTCATCATCAGTCTAGTTGAGTCTAAAGATGGAAGTTGACTTCCATCATCTCGACTAGATCAACTTCCATCTTTAGACTCGACTAGACTGATGATGAATCGAATGATTCGATACTAGTTTTTTCATAAATTGAAAATAAATAGTGTTTTTGGTGTTTTGTTTAAATTTATTTTATTTAATAGTTAATATTTTTTAACACTTATAATTAACATGTTATTCAAATAATATTGTTTAAATGAAAAGGAAGTTATTCCTCAACATGATTGAGGAATAACTGCCTTTTCATTTAAAGAAATCAGGGACGGAGATAAGAGGGGTCTGCAGTTTATTTTGTTACACCCAATAAAACGAACGGCCCTGGTTTCCAAAGTAAAAGTTCAATAATTGTGTTTCAAAAAGGTTAATCTACTCAAATCATCAAAAGCAGAATACATACATATGTATGTATCATTAAGAACAGTTGTGAAACTACGTATGTATACATACGTGGTTTCACAACTGTTCTTATGGATACTTGAATATTTTTCTCCAAATTTTGACCGAAAAAAATATTTTGCAAATTTGTAAGTACAGATCGAAAAACGTCCAGCGCCCTCAAGGAAATGATTGGTTGGACCCGGCTTCTCCTACTCCACGCCGTTCTCGTGCTCCTACTACAACAACAACATAGGGTTTCTGTGATTTCGAAACTCGAACTAAATATTCGTTGAAAACCGATTTTTGAACGAATGGTGATAAAAATAATATACCTACTTAAGTTTACGGCCTTCAAGGTAATGACCGGTTGGACCATGGTTTCCCCACCGGACGTTGTCACGCTTAAATTTTTTTCTCCAAATTTTGGCTAAAAAATTTCTTCTACAAATCTGAAAGTACAGGCCGAAAAACGTCCAGCGCCCTTAAGGAAATGACAGTTTGGAGTTTGGTTTCTCTTACCGCACGCCGTTCTCGTGCTAGACGCGGTCGAATGTATACTTATTTATGTAACATTTTCAATACTCTAGTTTCTTTCCGTCAGATCACTGAAGTTGGGCAACTTTGAACGTAATGTGTACTCGGGTGGGACAACACTTATTGATTGCTTCAGATGCACTCACCCGCAGTGGACAACAGAAGCTCTTAGTTAACCTAATATCAAAAAAAGGGGCCTTCTCCAGCTACCCCAAAAATGCATTAGAATTTAATTAAATATTTTTTTTTTTTTTGCTTTACGTCCCATTAACATTTATTGGTCATTGGAGACGGAGTTTTACCCATTATTCGCTGGAAACTTACAATCCAACTGCCGACATAGTCCTCACCCAGCCTAGTTTGGGCCGGAAAAGTAGCCAGCATTATAATTCTAAGTATTTCATTTGCCTGGTCCCCCCAAATTTCTCCTCTGGATCCACGCCTGCCGCATTTTTTGGATACTTTTCGTCTCCTTGGCGTTTTGATATTCTCACCCAGCAGATCACAAAACGTAATGAAATCGAAATTTGGTCGAATAAAGAAAATCCCAAGTTATTTTCTCCATATTGAGACACAAGGCCATGTTGTCAACAGAAAAAAAAACTCCAAAAGTTACTATAAAAATAATTTTAATTTATATTAATCTCAATACACTTCAAAAGCATGGCATTTTTTTACATGCTAATTTTAAGGGTAAACCCTTTTAATTATTAAACATTTTTAAGACACAGTGTGTCGAATGTATTGCCAATGGAAAAAAAACAACATTTACTGTCAACTGAAAAAAAAAAAAAAAAAACAGACAGGGAAGTAAAACAGATATTATACATATAAGTTGTAAATACAGGGCTAGTCATTTTAAAGGACATAGTCAAATATCTCGGATAAAAACTGTAATTGAGATCAAAAAAATATAGAAAACTTTAATTGAGATCGAAAAAAAAACCAAGCAAAAAGATTTAATTTTTAATACAAAATTTGATATCACAAAATATAGGGTTTCATTAAAAAAAAAATCACCTTAAAATAACCATGAAGGCAACCTTGGAGAAAAAATTCAAGGTCACCATTAAATATCTCCCTAATTATAAGGGGGGGGGGGTTGTATCGAACGTTTTCTTCCCATTTCTAACGGTTTTCAAGATATTTTGACTATGTCCTTTAAAATGACTCACCCTATATAAAACATCAAGGTACATTCACAATTACAGTTGAACATTTTATTCAATCATAATTCTTCCAATTCATGTATTGGGTCCACATTTTGTAAAGATACTTCTTGTACGGGTGGATTTTCAGTCATGCTTACATCTTCAGACGATATTTCTGAAACATAAACAAACGCTGTAGCAGACTTATTGTTAGGGTACCTATTCTCGGCAAAAAAAAAGTCACAATGGCAATTTTGCAAAATGAAATAAAACTGCATGAGAGACCATCTGATTTATTTCAGATTATTATTCAAACTTATTCATATGCGTCAGATGGCGATGGGTAAAGTTTGTTAAGTACGAATATACAGGGATTGCACTTTCTAGTTGTCCCATTGAATTTAACATGGAAGTTTCGAATTATGGTTGGCATATCCTCCCAGTATGTCACAACATAGAAATGATATGTCCTGTTCTTCGTTTAATGAAATCATTTTTAATTAAAGTGAATAAAAACAGTCTTGGTAGTCAAGTGAGGACACTTGTCTCAGACTCTGAAGGTTCTTGCCCTACGTGGATTTTCCTTAAAAAGATGAAGAAACTAAGAAATCAAGGTGTCCACAGTACACGCAGGAAAGATGACGTCATTATAATTGAAAGAAGAAAAAAACATCACAGCCATAGAAGATATTAGGGAAATAATAAAAACAAAATGGTGAAGCTCATTCAGGGAAAAATTGAAAGTAAAAATGAAAAGTAGGTCAGCCAAAAAACATGTGGATCAATGATAAGAAATGTTGGACCTGTGGACACCTTGATTTAATAATGATGATAAGATGATCGCACAATTTTTTTTTTTACTTTATCTTTCAAAGAGACTGAATGAGTGGAAACTTACTCGTTGAATCCTCTGTAATTCCTTGAGCCGGTTTGGACAAAGTCACCTGCACACAATATTATAAGCAATGATAAGTACATGATTGTAAAGAAACCAGTTGTATTAAAACATTTTGTCTCAAGCGCAGCATTGAACACTATCACAGAAATCCTCTGCCGTTCGCTGCAATCAAGACCAGTTACTCTGTTGTCCCCACGAAGATCAATGCACCCCGATTTACCGGGGCGCATTGATCTTCCCCGAGAAAGTAACACACCCATCGTTGTTTAGCTAACTGCAGTGATCTGACGGGAACTGATGAATCAAACGTTGTAAATCGTCCGCTTAAGCAATACATTTTATAATTCCACTAGCTGTTTATCCGCGATTCGCGACGGTTACGAAATTCAACATAAATTTCGAGATTGTGACATTAAAGCTTCTCAAATTTTGTTGAATGGTGGAACCAACCACAGAGTGAGCACGGCTCCTATTTAAAAAATTCTATATTTTACACAAGGATATTATTATTTGTACTGCGACACACCTTCGTAGACCCCCCCCCCAGGGTNTATATTTTTTTTTTTTTTTTTTAAAAAAAAACAACAACAATATTTTACTCAATGATATTACTTTTTGTACTGCGGGACACCTTTGTATCGAATTTCAGCTTTCTCGCTCATCTCAAAGTGGTACTTCTGGTTTAGCCACCGCGGCTACGTTCATTATGAGAGATTTGTAAATCAACTTCGGGATTATGTTATAACGAATTAAATTTGTGTTAACGTACAATGATTTTGAGATCATCATACAGCTAGCGTTTATGGCACGTTGAATACACCAGCCCCCTTAGATCACTGACTATAAGCAACGTCCAAAGATTTTACTTGGTGGGTGACCACGGTAGTTTCGAGCTATCGTGATTCTGTTGATTCCCGGCCTAACCCAGACTCGGTGAGATTAATAAGGGTAGCTGGTTTGTAAATTTTTGGCGAATGGTGGGTAATACTCTCATCTTCAATGACAAATAGATTTTACGGACACGTTAAGAAACAAAACAAAAATCAATTAAGAAAAATCCATCTTTACGTGTGCTCGAACCGCCAAACCTCGCATGAAACCCATGTACTTTTATCAGCTGAGATAAATGGTTGGTTGATTATTTATGTTAGTCACAATGGTAAGACGCCCGGAACATGCAGCTTACTGCTTACAAATCAATAACGTCCCTTTGAGGTTGATTTTCAACAGTTAACCATATTCAAATCTTCGCGTCTTACCTCTTCTGAGCTTATCTTTTGAAGTTTTCTTGGTATAAAAGACGTCTTGCTATCGTTCAACGACTGAGAACCACTTCGAATATAAGCACCAATTGGACTTTGAACACTTGTAAATTTTAAAGGTCTTTTAGTAGGTATTCCAGAAAAAGTGGGAAGTTTAGATGTTGTGGTTTTTGCCTGTCTAACAGCAGGTCTCGGGACTGTAGCAGATGTTACGCTGGGCACTGGAGATTTAGTTTTAGGAAGAATTGTCTTGATTTCATCTAATTTCCGAATGGAACCTGAAAATACAACTAATTAGCAAACTCTTATTTCAACAAATGTTTTTTTATTTTATTACAGGTACCTAAACAGGGAAATTTTACCTAATTTGCCGACTGGGCCAAATTTGTGGGAACAACGATAATAAGCTAAATTTAACACTTTCAAAAGGAATACAAAACTGTGAATCTAGAAAATCCGAAACAGGATAATAAAGAGACGCTAAGTTTGAATTTGCTGCGCCGTACAATCAATTTTTACAAAGTTATGCAAAAAAACGTTTTCTTAAGATTTTTGATAATATATGTCATTTGATGTTTTGTCGCACACGACAGAACATCAAATTATTCGTTTTTCAACAAATAACTTTTTCGAGTAAACATAATTCCTGATAAAATTATGTATCAATCATGACAGTCTAATCAGCCAGTACCTGGCAATCAACGTGTGAATCATGGTTCGAATCCCAAGGTTGACAATACAGTCGATTTTAAATAGAACGGTCATTTTTTTATATTACAAAAAAAGAAATGACTAGTCCAAGTAAAATAAGAAATTACTTTTTTTTCGTTGCACTTCCATCCTTGTGATACATAATATTGAAACACTTACCAACTTTGGATTCAACATTTTTGAAATCCAATTTTCGAATATTCAAGCTAACATCAAATTTCGTTTGCGATGTATTTGGCTTTCCCTCAATCTTGGAAGCTGATACTGATTTTCTCAATTTCTTCTTTTCATCTTCTTGGTCAGAAGTAAAAGGTTTAGTTCCAAATTTGGGTCTTGAAGAGGGCGTTTTGCTCAAAAATTTGCCACTGCTAGCTGGTGTAGACGAAGTGATATTACGATTTTTTGAGAAAAATGGTGAAAATGATTTTAAAGACGAGTTCCCACTTTTCGGTGACAATATCTTGGTCGCTGGCGTTAAAGATTTGGGATTTGTATTTGATTTATCAAAAGTAGTTGGTGACTTTACGGTTGGACTATTAACTTTTCTAGGCGTTTTTCCTGTAAATTAATAAATTGACGTTGAAAAATCTTCGGATTTAGGAGGGTTCCATTTCACCTACTAAATCTAGATAGCACAATTTGTTTCCTACGCAAGAAAGTCAATGAATTTTTAGGTGATTTCGTGTTTTTAATATTTTCCCTAGCTTTGTTTTCAATTTAGTGGTCTACGACACATCGCTTCAATATTTCAAGTAGTGTAGATACTGTAGAGCAATTACTGACACTATGTGTGATGTGTGGAAAGTTAATGACTAGTGGATCAAAATGATCAGGTGTTCACGTTAGTGTTGTAGTCATTTATAGAAAAAATATCTTAATCAAATTTTAAAAAATCATTTTCAAAAACAAAATATTGGGCCCCCAAATTTTTCAAAATCGAAAAGCCTTTAACACCAGCCATAACATATCAAAATTTTACGTTTCTACAACAACAGCTAAAAAGATAACAGTAATTTTCAAAGAACACAATATTGGCTTCAAGGGGCTGCAGAAGAAAATGTACTGTCGCAAACTGTACCCAATGTAGAGCGGATTTATGTGGAAATTATTTCATTTTCAATTTAGGTGGAAATCATTTCATTTTCGAAACAAGAAAAGCTTCTGACTATAAACTGAAAGTCCTGGTTTTTTAGTTCTGTAAATTGCGTTTTCTAATTCAAAACTCGCAAGGCTCATGAGATACTGCGTCAGGACTGCCGAGTCATGAAAATAATCCATGACTCAAATTCCTAACTATCAAAATTTTCCGACTCTAAACCAGCAGATGGGTTTAGAGGTCTATCAAAAATGTGGAGTGGGAGTGAAACTCCCACTCAAAACTCGTAAGGCTCATGAGATACTGCGTCAGGACTGCCGAGTCATGAAAATAATCCATGACTCAAATTCCTAACTATCAAAATTTTCCGACTCTAAACCAGCAGATGGGTTTAGAGGTCTATCAAAAATGTGGAGTGGGAGTGAAACTCCCACTCCACAACTCTTCAGCCTCACAAGCAAGAGTGAAGCAAAAATTGTTTGATTAGTTAAAGAACGTGAATTAATTTTATTTGAGCTAGACCCGACTCCTCTTATAAAATTTTGACTCCACAGCTATGTACTGCATATCAATAATAAATAATAAAAAAATGTAATAACTCTCCTTCATAGACAGATCAAGTGCACCAGGCCAAATTCCAAGTAAAGCCTGACAACTGCAGTGTGTATATTACACGAAATATTTCATGCCATAGTATTTTTTCCTAAAAAAAATGGTAGGAAAAATTGAACCGATTTTACGCATCATACCGAACAGTACTCGTACGCTATCAATATATATTCTTCTTGACTGTATAAAGAAATGATTTAAGTATAAATACCCGTTATTCTGTTAGCAATTGAAGACAGTGTGGACTTCAAAGATTGAGATATACTTTTTGGAGTACTAGGAACATTACTGGTATGGGTTTTCACATCATCAACTCTCTTAGTGGTAGAAGTTTCTTGAGATTTGTTCATGGATTTTGAATTTTCCACTACTGAATTCTGTGCAAAAATATATAAAATAATAAACAATTTATAAACGTTCGCGTTCTTATTTCTTAATGGGCATCATGTATCATCATTACAGGGTATTTTACAAAATTCAATATTAGTCACGCTCAATTCATCTTATTATACTATCACCACTTGTCGCTATTATCATAGTTGCTCAATTCCCAAAATTATTCTCAAGACAAATGGTTATTCTCAGACGCAATCAGACAAAGTATAAAATTTTAAAAAAAAATTAAAAGATTTTTTATAATTTCAGTATGGATGTTACCCATTGTAATACTTTTAAGATAAAGGCAATTTTTGTTTCAAGGTACGATAAAATTGTACCTTGAAACAAAAATAGTCTTTATTATTATTATTATTTTTTTGAAAAAATATAAATATATATATGATATATTTTGCTAATGTTTGAGCCAGCCAGGATTCGAACTATTCCCCTGAGCAAGACAAAAGAGATGTTACTCGTACATACATTTTTCCACGGAACTATGTATTTCTACTAAATTGTATGTAAGATGAATAAAATATGGGGAACAAATTTTTGACAAATGGTTATTTCTACTAGGCTTCATACCCAAGTGTGCATGCTTACTTTAGGTAAAGTTTTTGCTGGTAAATGACTTCGAGTGTTCTTAGGAGGTGCAAGTTTAGAAGGCTTTAAAATGTTGACACGCCTTGACATAGGGATTTGCGATGATTTCACTGATTTCTTGTCATTTTTTTTCTTACTAGCTTCCAAATCAGGGCTTGACGTATTCAAAATGTTTTCACCTGCAAATAAAAATTTACGCGAAAATTAAAAAAAGGCTTCTATTGAGTCAACATCAACAAGAGTTTGAAAGTGTTATCAGACCTAACTCTATGGCATGTTCTATACACCAGATACTGTTAGAATTGTGAAGTTAAACAATGTTAAGAGAGATTTTACCAAGTGGGTGAACAGGTAGGTTCGAGCCCTCGTGATGCTGGGCTATTTCCGACTCAATCGAGGCTGGGTGAGGTCAATGTGGGTAACTGGTTTGCAATTTTCCAGCGGATGATCAATAGATGTTAAAAAGACGTTAAGCAAAAAAAGACATATTTGTCGAAAATAATCCTTGTTATACCAGAAAAACATTGTTAATATTATGAATTTAAAAGTATTTATTAAAATAGTGAAAATAAATTTGAAAAAGTTCAAGCAAGAAATGGATAATTTCAAAATATTCCTGAAAAGACATGAACCTAGTAAAAAGCTGTCCAGAAGTGGGGTGTTTACACCCACTTCTACTTCTTAAAGAGGAATTTGTTGAAAACTACTCCAAATATTCATAGAAGGCATTGTTTCCTATTGATGCTTGCTCTGATTTCCGTGTCCGGTTCGCAGGAAAACGTCTAGCTATAATAAAACTCAAAGTGAGGGTACCCCAGGAATTTTAGATGAAAATATGGGTTAAACAAACATTAAATGATATAGTTCTAAATTTTGCTGAAAATGTTAGCTTAGACCTCCCTCATCAATAAAAAGTCCGGAGGTGGGACTTTTTATAATATCCGCTGTTTAGACTTATACGTCAGATGTGTATGTTTAACAAAACTGTAAGAGCTATCGTAAAATCAAGGAACAACCGTTGATCAATCAACGTTTACCTGGAAGGTTCTCTTAATTTTTTGTGTAAGCTTGTTCAGATATAAATCTCCTAGTAGGTTCCTTTGTTTTACATCAATACTAAATCGATATGGTATGATGATATCTTTGTCACACATTCTATAAAATATGTGCAACTGCCGCACTGTTTTGAATTCGTTCTTTGTTGAGCGGAATAAGAAGAAAGTACCCAGATACATAGTTATCATTTTTCCTCTTCAAAAAAATACACCGCTTTTTATTTATCGGTTCTAAATAAAGATGCGGTTACTCATTCTTAGTTGAGTGGTATAAGAAGAAAGTACCTCGAACACATAGCCTGTGCATTAAAAAACAAAAGTTCTTCGTACCGGGGCTACCCGTGCCCTCGGGCACGGCCAAAGACCATCAACACCGTTCCGACGACAACTCGTTGTGTTTTTTCTCCGTTGGACCCAGCCGTGCTGCTCCAGATACTTCCTCAAAGAGTTGGTATATAAATCCTTGCTAAACCCTGAAGTATCTGATCTTTGTCGTCTATGTATGCTGGCTGCTCATGATGTAAATCATGAGCAGCCAGCAACTATCCATCATTCAACTATCCATCAAACCCAACTAATCTAGAGCCGTCAGGATTATGGACAGATCCTGTTGGAGAGGCCACCCTTCTTGGCCTGGAGACACAGTGAGAGTCGTTGAGAACGTTAACAACAACTATAAAAAACATCACTATTTCTGACGGTTCTAAATGCAGAGGTTCTTACTCACTTAAGGTATTGTTTCTAGGCACAGTAAAGTTTTGTCCTTGAACGGATATATTATTCAACAAACTTGTCTCTGTAGTATTTTCTTTTAATTGACGGGCAATTGATCCAAAATCACACTCTCCAGAGAATAAAATTGAACTTTGCTCTAAAAAAGAAAGAAAGAAAAAATTTATTTTCAATAATAAACCATGGAATGGACCACGGAAAAAATAACCCTGCCCACAAAATCGGTACTACATAGAATTCACAAATCCATACGCCCGACTTTGTTACTTGGGGTTGACCGATTTTAATGAAAATTGGTTATTGTTAGTCATATACAAGGGAAAACCAAATGGGACCTAAATTTCAATAAAATAGGTCAACACCAGCGGACCGTACCAGAGAAACAGACAAATAATAAACCAATGTGCTAAGTTGTTCATTTGATTTTCATCAGATTTTGAATCCAGGGAACGGAAGTTTGAACGTTTACTAGGGGTACCCGAGAGAAATAGTAATATAACGAAAAATAAATTGGTAGGTAGGTTGGAATTGCAAAAAAATNAAAAAAAAAAAAAAAAAAAAAAAAAAAAAAAAAAAAAAACAGCCTGTCTTAGTGAGAATGAGGTGTTGCATTGTCTTTTTTAGATCGAGCTTGAAAAAATCCAACAGTTCAGTCAATTTCTTTCGTAGTAGATAAAGGAGAGTCTCCAATTAAATGTACTCACCATGCTTGGCTTCATCTTTACAATTAGTGTTTGATTCTGTTTTATTTATTTCTTCACTAATAGTCTCCCCCTTCATAATTTCCACATCTTCGGCTAAACTTTGGACATTCACTTGTGTAATTACGCCGCTTGCCTCTGTAAGCTCATTAGCCTCCTTGCGATTAGTTTCTACATCTTCGGCTAAAGTTTGGACATTCACTTGTGTAATTATGTCGCTTGCCTCTATAAACTCATTAGCCTCTTTGCGGTTAGTTTCCACATCTTTGGCTAAATTTTGGACATTCACTTCTGGAATTGCGGCGCTTGATTCTGCTTCGTTTATTTCTTCCATAGGATCACCAGCCTCCTTCTCCTTATTTCCTAAATCTTTGGCTAAATTTTGAACATTCACTTCTGGAATTGCGGCGCTCGATTCTGCTTCGTTTATTTCTTCCATAGGATCACCAGCCTCCTTCTCCTTATTTCCTAAATCTTTGGCTAAATTTTGGACATTCACTTCTGGAATTAAGGCGCTTGATTCTTTTTCATTTATTTCTTCCATTGGCTCGCCAGCCTCCTTGCGGTTACTTTCCACATCTTTGGCTAAATTTTGAACATTCACTTCTGGAATTGCGGCGCTCGATTCTGCTTCGTTTATTTCTTCCATAGGATCACCAGCCTCCTTCTCCTTATTTCCTAAATCTTTGGCTAAATTTTGGACATTCACTTCTGGAATTGAGGCGCTTGATTCTCTTTCATTTATTTCTACCATTGGCTCGCCAGCCTCCTTGCAGTTACTTTCTACATCTTTGGCTAAATTATGGACATTCACTTCTGGAATTGCGGCGCTTGATTCTCCTTCATTTATTTCTTCCATTGGCTCGCCAGCCTCCTTGCGGTTACTTTCCACATATTTGGCTAAATTTTTAACATTCACTTCTGGAATTGCGGTGCTTGATTCTACTTCGTTTATTTCTTCCACATGATCATCAGCCTCTTCCTTGTAAGTTTCTAAATCTTTGGCTGAACATTGGACATTCACTTCTGGAATTGCGGCGCTTGATTCTCCATCATTTATTTCTTCCATTGGCTCGCTAGCCTCCTTGCGGTTACATTCCACATCTTTGGCTAAATTTTTGACATTCACTTCTGGAATTGCGGTGCTTGATTCTACTTCGTTTATTTCTTCCACATGATCATCAGCCTCTTCCTTGTAAGTTTTTAAATCTTTGGCTGAAATTTGGACATTCACTTGTGGAATTGTGGTGCTTGACTCTGTTTCGTTTACTTTGCCAGTCAGATCATCACCCTCAATATTTTTTTCATCTACTTCTGAATCTTCCATTTCTAGTTCGGGTAATTCCGTAAAAGTTTCATTCAATATTGCCATTGTGTCCATGAGATTTATAACTTTTTCATTTCCTCTGGCCACAAGATTCATCTCCTCGGTGATCTCATTGCGAGATGATTGCTCCCCTCCTGCATTCATAGAGTCATCTTTATCACTAATCTCGTTTTCTTCATATATGCTAACTAATTTTTTGTTAGGTGTGAGGCTGACTATAAGATCATTTCCACTACAGACAACATAGCCAGCGACAATTTCATCTTCAGTGTGTTCATCTGTACTACATCCTTCTTCAGCTTTTGATTTACCTAAAAAAAAAAAAAAAAATTAATAACCATTAGATTAAAAATAAAAAAAGANAATAATAACCATTAGATTACTACTTTTAAAATAGTCTCCGAACTGGAAATTGACCACGAGTCCTACACATTTTCTAACACTTCACTGGTCAAGCTCGCCTGATAAACAGGAGTACATGTTTTCAATCCCTCACGGAGGTAAAATTTTTACTCTTTAATTTGAGTACTTGACCACTCATATTAACTCTTTTTATAGAGTAGGTGGTAGAAAATGTTTTCGACATTATCTTGCCTGGTGATTACCTTCACTCGTATATTTTTAGAAAAAAGAAATTGTTATGATTTTGAAGGAAACACCGCTACACAATAACGTAAACTATAAAACACATTCTCAAACGGAGAATATGCACAAAATACATTTTTTTGTAAATCTGGGCGCGGAACGCAAATAAATTCCAAAAGTTTGCCAATCGCTAAAATAATATTAAAACAGTAGCACTAATTTTGAAACTTTTTAATTTTTCTTCTCCCTCACCATATGCATATGTGTGGTCACTAGATAGTCCATCAAATAAAAATTCATCTTGACCGCAAGTTCCTTTCTTGATGGGTGATAAATCGACATATTCTGCATCGTTGAAAGAGTTGACCTCTTTCCAATAACTCGTGGCTTCGGAATTATCGATTATACTTCGGTCTAAATCGTCACCTTCAATTTTAGGTGGGGATAGCAATGTGTTTGGAGATTCTGAAATAGAATAAGTTATATAAATATGGATCTTCACCCATGGCAGTAGAATAATTTAAGGATACAATAGTAAGATGTCAAATATTATAATGATAGAAATAATCAGCAAATTCATTGAATATGTAACCGTAAAAAAATTTAATGTATATGAATACTGCGTGTCCCAAAAGTCCGAGCCCACCTGAATATCTTTTGAACGGCTTTGGATCCCCCAGGGGATCCAACTTTTGTTTTTTGAATACGAACCCCCATCTTGTGATACAATGTCAGAAAGACAATAAAAATAGAAGTACTTTGCAAAAAAATTGACTTCTTCGTAATTCCTCTCACCGTTTGGGCTGTAACAGTCCAGCTCGATAACAAGATTCGGATCGAACTTTACATTTTTTTTATTGCGTACCACAGTGTTCACTTTCAAGATATGTCATAGGGGAAAATACTAAATAGTCGCAATTATATATTTGATTGGAACAAAATATGTAGTTGTATGTATTTTCAAGACGTACAAGTAAAATGTTATTAATTCGAATCCCATAATAGTAGTCGTTTTAAATTAAATAATCAACGTTTTCTCTCAAAAAATCGATTGGTGTAATTTTTATGTTGAGTTTTTCACCCCCTGATGAAAAACCCAACAAGCGAAAACACACGATGATTTGAGCTGAAGGTAAATGGTGTTCCAACAGGAAGAACTGCTGTTAAATGCCTATAACGTACTACCGAAATGGTTGTTCAAATGAAATAACCGATGTCATAAGGGAACGGTTACTAGAAAAAATGGTAGCAAAATTTGAACAAACTGGGTATGTAATGCCAAATGCCGTACAGTGCGCGAATCTTCCCACGTCGATTGGTCATTGCGCGCCAGAATTATCTGTGAGTAAACCATTTTGGTAGTACGCTGCAAACATTTCGAAGTGTTCTTCACGAGGTAATCTTCCTGTAACTAAAATTGCAAATTGCTGAATCTGGACAGAAGACAAAAATCATTTTACGTTAAAAAGTTATACCCATTATAAGCAAGAAAGACCAATGTCCTTCTTGTTTATAATGGGAGGAGCAGTATTTATTTTCTCTCTACGGTCCTGGAAGAACACTATCTTACCTGCCATTATGGTTTCATTTCTTCCTACAAAACTGAATCGATAATTTCCATCATTACAAATAGACGTGTCCTCTAAGAGCTGAGATATTTCATTAATGCTCTCAACTTTCAGTTCATTCGTTCTGCTGAACTGTTTAGCATTACATTCACTTTGGGTGGATTGATTCATAGCTTCATTTGATTCTAGAGATTCATTTGACAGAGAGTAATTATTATATGTGATGACCACCTCCTCATGTTCGGACACTGCAGATTTGTTGATGGGACAGACTGGTGATTTTCTTTCTTCAGACGTATTTTGTTTCGTTTTAGTCTCCATTGATTTGTTGTGTTGAGACTCAAGTGATTTGTTAAGCTGAGCATTCATTGATTCTTCGTGTTGAGACTTGATCGATTCGTTGTGTTCAGACGCCACTGAATTGTTAAACTGGGATTTCGTTGATTCGTTGTGTTGAGAAGCAAATGAGTTATTAAACTGAGACTTTATTGATTTGTTGTGTTGAGACGCAATTGAGTTATTAAACTGAGACTTTATTGATTCGTTGTGCTGAGACGCGATTGATTTGTTAAACTGAGATTCGTTTAATTGAGACGCAATTGAATTGTTAAACTGAGAATTCATTGATTCGTTGTGTTGAGACACGATTGATTTTTTAAGTTTGGGTTTTATTGATTCGTTAAACTGAGATTCGTTTAATTGAGACGCAACTGAATTGTTAAACTGAGACTCAATCAATCTGTCGTGCTGAGATTTCATTGATTCATTTTGTTGAGACGCAATTGATTCATTATACATAGACTCGTTTGCTCCTGGCAGTGTAGCAGACAGAATATTAATCGTAGGAATAACAAAGGATGCTGAAAAAAAATTAATATATATGATCATGGAATACCATTTATTGTACAAGTACACAGTTATTTATAATCTACTGAAATCGAAAACAACCTTTATACAAAAAAATAACTAGTGGTTGAACTGTAGACTCACTTAAATGGCCACCACCTGTCCTTGACGCCCAAAAACTAATCACCTAATTCTAGGTAAATAGTTTTGGTGGGATGATTACGACCATTTGTGGCTTTTCCGGTCCATCTCAGGCTGGGTGAGATCAATGTGGGTAGGCCGGTTTGTAAGATTCCAGCGAATGGCGTAGGTAAAATACCCGTCTCGAATGACCATATGACCATTTTTATATCCGAATAGATGTTAAGCTAAAAAATCATGAGTTTTTCGAGTTATCGTGGTACAGAAACAAATGAAATTTCGTCGTGTTAAAACTAGACCTTCCATTCGTTTGGTAAGCTTTCAATGACATAGTCACACGCCGCGAAAGACTCTGCACATAGCTGATAACCTCATTGAAAACGTAGATACCAAATTGATTATTTTTAGTTTATTTTCAAATAATAAAATTTTACCCCTTCAAAGTGGGGTAAAAAATGTTACCCCCTTCAAAATTTGATATTTTACCATTTTTTATTTTATTGAAAAAAGCTGTCCGCAGCACAAAATGAAACGTTGTTATGTAGGCTCCATCTGCAAACTAATTGGACTAAAAGCTTGGTGATATTGTCAGCCAAATACAATGAAAAAAATCTATTCAGGTTTCTTCTGTTCAGAAATATCATAAAAAGAAAAGTTTAGTCAACTCTAGTAAAATAATAAACCCATTTACCAAGTTGTTTGACCATATAAATTGACAGGATTTTTTTTTTTGCTTAACGTCTCTCAACGACAGGTTTTGCTTCGTTAATAAATACAAAATCGATCAAAATTATTAACCATCAAATTTATTTTGAACCTTCGAAATTTTATATATCACTTGTAATAAATGATAAATTGCAAATGGAGCAGTGTGTTTGTTTTTCAAAACTAGCCGATCGCGGAAAAAACGATGGTTTTGACTATCCTCCACGCACGCCAGTTTTGACGGCTATTATTCTTGTGGGATTATTTGAAGTCTTAAGACCTCTGCCAATAAGCTAGGCATTCCAGAAGCAGTAATTCAACACGAAATAGCGATTATTCAGCCTAAACCTAGAACACGTGGAGAAAAATACAAAAAAAAAAGAGCACATTGTGCCATTCTCTCTCGGGGCGACCATACGAGATATGATATTTCACAAGTGTTAGATCAAACTTCCAAAAAAATCGATTAAATACATTTCATGGAAATAATTTTCATCGATTTTGTCTTTATTAACAAAATAAATTCCATTTATTTAAATGGGAAAGGAAATAGTAATCACAATGAAACAATTTTTCAAAAATAATTTGTTCATCAACTACTAAAAAATGTATAGAGTTACGGAGCACTTTCGTCTATTATGACATTCTCAACGTAATAGTCGAATCGCTTCATAACTCTATAAGTTTTTTAGTAGTTCATATACAAATTATTTTTGAAATGAAATAAATGCCGTCAATTTAAATGACCCACTCTGTATTTTCAAATATCAGACGTTTACTAATTTGGTATGGAATTTCATTACACAATCCACTTTCACTGCACCTGTACGTACCATTTTTATTTTTATATCCGTACAATTCCAAGATATCAACTTCTTCCAGTGTTTCTTCAGGGTTGGGTTCCTTTACAGAGATGTTACTACTGTTAATTTTATTGATTGACAGTTTCTCAAATTTTGCATTCATGTCTACATCATTGTCTATAATAATACAAATGTATGTTTCTTTCTGTGTTATGTGATACAATATAACAGTGGGTATCCATCCTTATGTACCAGGACGACCTGGAACGCATACTATCACAGTTCCAGCCAGGAGGCATCAATAGTTTTCCCGTAAACTGAGGTATATCAACTTATTTTTATCACCATTCGTACAAAAATCGGTTTCCAACGAATATTTATTTCGAGTTTCGAAATATGAGACACAGGTTGTTGTTGGTGCGGTGTTTCTCCTAAAATCAGTTGTTCTTCACATTTCTAGATTCATGTTTTAAAAAAATGATAACCGAAGAGATGCCCGTAGTTAACTCTCGTAAATCCAATTAGACAAAGTTTGAGAGAAACACTACAAGAACAACAACATTGGGTATCACAGCAATACACGATACTTTACAGAAACCCTATGTTGTTGTTGCAGGAGCACGAGAACGGCGTGCGGTGGGAGAAACGGGGTTCAACTAATCAATTCCTTGAGGGCGCTGTACGTTTTTCGGCCTGTACTTTCAGATTTGTAAAAGAATTTTTTTAATCAAAATTTGGAGAAAAAGAATGCCTAAGAACAGTTGTGACACCACGTATGTATACATTTGTATAAATACGTTACATACATATATACATTTCTATACATTCGAACGCGTCTAGCCCGAGAACGGCGTGCGGTAGGAGAAACCAAGGTCCAACGTCTAGATTTAGGCTTGGAAAAGTGTAGAAAAGATTGATATGGAGGTTTGCGGAGCCTCATGATGGCCAACAGTTCACATCTACTAGTAGAACCAACGATGTCATTCAAGAAATAGCATAGATCTTCAATACTTCTTCTTTGACTTCACCCTTTCCAAATTCTATTTGGGGTCGGCGCCGCTTTCCTTAATTCACCAGGCTAGTCCCTTTTGTTCGGTGCCTACTCTCTTTAGCTGTAACCCGGTTAACCTCGTTTGTTTCTCACAGCATGCATAGAAAATAACTTTTTGCTGATGATTTCTGAGTTATTTGAACCTTTCAACACAGATGATCTTCAATATATGAGAAATAAATTCAGAATTCAATGTAACCATGAGCAATTTTTTTGAATTGCTATGATGGTACCGTTTTTACAAAGAATTCTATATAACTTACCAAGATCTTTTAATATCTCCACCCGTGTCTCATTGGACTGATTTAAGAAGTTGCTTTCATTTTCTTTATTTTCCATCAATTCAGATCCCGGAATATATTGGAAGGAATCGCTCAACACATCCTGGTGAGAACTTGTATTACCTTCTGTCGACAATTCCTTTGTTGATAAGAAACTTCGCTCTCCAGAACTATTTAAAGAATTTGCAGTCAAAAAACTTTTAGAATTGTCACAAGTTTTAAAACTCATTTCACCTGCAGGTGACTGATATTGACTACTGATTGATCGATTCAAATGAGTTTCTCTTTTATCATTTTCTCTTATTCTAATTGAAATTCGTGACTGATTATTTTCAAATGAATCATCATTATTATTGAATGAACTGTTAGATTTATTTGGAACTGAACTTCTATTGGCAACATTTTGAGATGGATTAAAAACAATAGATTTATTATGAGAGATATTGTGAACAGTGTTTTGATCATCTGTATTAGAGTCATCAGTAAGATTTGTAGATCCATTGGAAGAAGGTTCAATTGTTTGAGAGTGATTCAGTGATGTCTCCACAGCATTGTTTTGATCATCTGTATTAGAGTAATCAATAAGATTTGTAGATCCATTGAAAGAAGGTTCAATTGTTTGAGAGTGATTCAGTGATGTCTCCATAGCATTGTTTTGATCATCTGTATTAGAGTAATCAATAAGATTTGTAGATCCATTGAAAGAAGGTTCAATTGTTTGAGAGTGATTCAGTGATGTCTCCATAGCATTAGAAAGTGAAGTTTCCAGTTCATGATGGTCGGACTGGTTGAAAGTTATATTTTTAGCCGTGGATCTTAAATTAGACTCTTTAAGAGAATCAACAGTTTTATCAAAAGCATGCCCTTGTGGACTTGCCATATAAGTTACATCACGAGTTCCATGTGGATCTTTTAACGAACCATTAAGAATTGTAGTATTTTTAGTATCGTTGAAAAATGAGTTGAGATGTAGCATACTCGTACTTTGACTATTACTTGCTTCCCATTGTTTTAGATCTTGATCAATTTCGGCTTCAATGTCATTGTCTAAATGTTCAATAACGTTATCTACACTGATACCAACATCTGAAATTAGAAATAAATAGGTTGGCCCTGAGAAAGCCAGCAGCATCACGAGACTCGAAACTACGTGGTCAGCCATAGTAAAACCTCGCTGGATATTGCTTAACTTGAGTGATCAAACAAGAACTGGTGTATTCGAGGTGCATTAGACGCCGGCTAAGAGATCAAATCTACTCGTTCCAACGACAACATTCCCCTGTTTGTTTCGACTATGAAGCAGCTGATTAGAACTGGGTTACTCCAAATCAGAACTGCGATAATATTCGATACCAACTTATAATTATTATCAAATTTTCCTGACGTTCACTCGTAATATTATAAAATTTTGACACTGATTTTCGATTTTCGTAGCTCTGGTAAAAACAATTTGATGTTGAATTACATTAATTCATTTTACTTGAGCTGAAGGTAGTGTCAGAAAATTCCTGTCTGCAGTCCTCCTCCTAATACTAATTAGGTCTGACATTGAATCAAATATTTAGTAACCGAAGAGCTAACATCAATCAAAGGATATAAAACTATTGCCAGAAATTTAGTTCACAATAAAAACATTTATTTTCATTCAAACCCTTTACCAACCTAGAATATAATAGAAAATTGTGAAAACAACGTGAAAAACAACATCAAATCTATTCCGTTACCAACCGGAAACTGCAATTAGACAAACGAATTGTACTTGTGATAATGTAAGAAACGTTATCACTATGATAAAAATAATCAATTTTCAATTAAGAAACCCGTGATTACTGTGGGCTTGAATCGCCAACCCTTGACACCCAAATGCTTTCCATGTCCAGTTCCTACAAAGAAAACTGCATTTCTAATATCTCTTCTGGAAATGGTTGTCGGAGAATTGGCTATTGATTAATCTAATGCAAAGCCCTCGAAGAAGGAATCGAACTATTTGGAGTTTGAAATGTTGTTTTGGAGGAGAATGGAGGCAGTTAGTTGAGGGGATACGGTAAGAAAAGAAAAAGTGCTAAGAAGGATAGGAGTAATTTACTAGAACAATAACAAGAAGGAGGTGATCTCGGTTAGAACATAAACTGCGTAGGAATTGTTTGCAGAGGAAGATAGATAATTGAGGGAAAATTGATGGGAAAAGTGTGGAATAAAATTTGGCATGATCAGTGATGTGAAAAGAGGTAGGCGTTATCAAGTGATGAAAGAAGACGCTCAGAGCCGTGATATGTGGAGGGTCCTCCGTTGATACCCGCCATTAGACAGATTTACGATATGTTTGGCTCAAACCTCAAAATCGCTCAAAATCGAGCTAAAAAAGGGCCAGATTGCGAAATGCTCAAAACCCCGAAATTCGGCAATTGTAAAACGCTCAGACCGCGATCTGAAATTATGGAAATTCTCAATGCTCGAAATCGGGCTCGGGAATTATGAGAAAGAAGAAAAAAAATGCTCACATCGCGAAGTGAAAAACAAGGAATACCAAATGGCGGACTGAGCGTTTTGTATAGTCCTCAAACACCGACGAGCGTGTTATAACCTGGATCCAAGCTCCCATGGCTCAGTGGTCACTGCACTAGTCTACACTACGGAGACCCAGGTTCGAATACTGGCAGGGGCAAAAATTTGTCACTGTGGTTTGGATGTTTTCGGGGCCCACTCAGCCTCATGAGGACAATGAGTAGCTATGGACATAATTGTGCATAGCGAACCGATGTCAGCCTTGTAGGTAAAATAGAAAAATTCAAAGAAATTGGATAATGATTGATAGTGGGAAATCCTACAATGCTGCAGTGGGCACCAAAGATATGATAAAATAACACAAAGAACCAGTATTTAGTTATTATAATTATCTATAACCTGCATCCATTGGATTGGCAAGATGTATTTTAGCTGTTGTTGTTCAAGTAAAACACGGACTAAACTAGTTTGGCCTGAAATATTTCATGCGTTTGGCATGAAATTTCGTTTAAATCCTAGGATAAAATGATGTCCACAGTGAATTTCTTGACGGAGACAAAGAAGTTTCTGATTACAAAGTTTTTTAGACGAGACATGTCTGTATAAATGGTTACTCATCTCTTTCGGCGAGGCATGTCCGAAAAATGTTTCCTAACCTATAGTGTAGTACAATCGAAAGGAATAATATAAAATAACATACTAGCACATGTACTTACTTAGTACTATTCCCACCAGCCAGAGGGGTAAAAAACCGTTTTTAAGGCCATGTTTCGCCGAAAAAAATCTGTAATAAGGAAAATTCTATGCCTGCGTCAAGAACTTCACTATGTAGTAAATAAGGTTTCTTTTTTTGTTTTTAAATGCTCATGTTTTTATTTATTATTAATTGCAAGTCTTTGACAGATCGGGTTTAGATAACTTTACAAAACGCTCGGTCCGCAATCTAGTATTCCTTGTTTTTCCACTTCGCGATTTGAGCGGTTTTTCTTCTTTCTCGTAATTTCCAAGTCCAAATTCGAGGGTTTATGATTTCCATCATTTCAGATCTGACCGTTTTACTGTTGCTCACTTGCAAAATTTCGGGTTTGAGCAAATACGACATCGCTATGTAATCGTTTTTATTTTACTCTATGAGCGATTTCCAGTTTTGAGCCTAACATATAACATAAGCCCTCGTAAAGAGGTACATTTGTTGTATTCGTATATCCCATGGTTGATGCTCAAGAGGATAAAACCAAGAAGAAAATATGAAACATTCATTTCTTGTTTAAAGAAGAAACAAAAAAAATACCACCACTTACCCGATTCATCCATAAAGTCTGATTCATTAAAAAGAGAAATATTATTTCTGGGAGTATCCGTTATTAAAATAGTCTTCGAAAGAGGGGTTAAGAGGTCAACCACAGGAGGAGTGCGAGTGTCTTTAGACGATTTCTTTGTTGATAAATCCAGTGGATTGATAGCACAAGATTTATCCGGCGTAACCAAATTGATTGTATCAAGGACTTCTGTAATCAAAAGAAAAGACTTATTAAACGGAGAAAAAAATATAGAATGAGATTATCCGCCAAAATGGACCCACTAATACACGAAATGTCCTTATCATTTTATCAAAATTCAGTGAAAACTTATATTAAAAATTATTTTCTACGATTTCCTTAGGAAGACTTGTGTTAGTTGTTTTACCAGTGTTCCTCTTAATCACTCGTCTTGCCCATATCTAGATTTAGGTTTAAAAAAATGGGATAAATGAGTGGATAGGAAGTTTCCGAAAAAGTTTGGATGGGCTTTTGCTGAAACTGTGATGGCATGTCAGATGCATTTGCATGTCGTCCTGGTGCGCAAAACCGACCACCGCAAGGACGCTGATTATGTTTGCAACATGCGCTTAAACTGAAAAAATATTTTTATCTTTTTTAGAAATGCAACAATATTTCAAAACGGAACTGGCATTTAACCGGACAAACTTAAAAAAAAAAAAAAAAAAAAAAAAAAATACATAAGCATCATTTTTTTTCTTCCTCTATAACAGATTCGTATGTAGAAGCTTTCGAGATCAACTTACTTCCATTTGGGTGAATCCTTCTGTTCGCCACCCCACGTGAAGAAGTCGGTCTGTAAAATAAATTAAAATATACTCATTACTTGATTTAAATATATATATATATATTTCTACATTATTTTGTATAATCAGAACTTTCAACGTTTATCTATGTATTACCTTTTAAGAACGGTTCCCCAATATCGGAAGAGTGTTCGCAAATAATACGGTATCAGCGAATTCTTTCGCGATATCGCCAGATTCTATAGCCGTGTCCGGGAACTCTGTGGCGATATCGGAAAACATTATCGCCGTATCTATGATCTACAAGGAAATTTGGTTGGGTTATGTTAGCTTATCTTAGTTTACATTGGGTTACCAAATCTACCATAACCCAACACTACCGACGGCATGATGGGTTATACTGTATGACGTCAAAGACACATTTACAATAGGTCCCGAGGCTGTCAAACTATCAAACATTACCCATTTTCTTTCCTTGAATGAGTACGAAAGGGAGCCAAAAGTTCTCGTTTGGTAATAGGACCAAAGAATATCTCATCTTCGTCAGAGTCAACCATCATTTCTTCTTCTGCTTTCGGTAGGTAGCCGGCCATTTAAACTGTAAAAATAAAAACTCATTAGAAAACCCCAGGAGAATATTAGTAAAATTGATCTTAAGAAAAAGAAACTTGATTAATGTCTATCGGATCAAAAGGACTAGGTATTTTTTTCATGTCCAGTTAGTTAAACTTAAATTTTTAATAAATGCCAATCTTCGTGACCGAGTTGTTAAGAGCATTGACTCTTGGCTCAGAAGTTGTGGATTCGAACCCCGTCCGGAGCAATTTTTTTTTTAAATTTCAATAAAACAAAATTGGAGGTTTGGAAGATTATTTTAAAAGATGAACATAATGTTTCTGTAAAAACCACTAAATAAAGTGCTGAATAAATTATATTTTGTCAAACTGTACGTCGTTCATGATTATCACCTTTAACAGAGCGCTCCCATGATTGATAGATGTTTTAAATACGTCGCTGCAGCACACTGCTCTAATCACTTCAAGAACCACTATCCTGTATCGGGCTAGTAAACCAGATTAGAGAAATAAAAACATTTGCTTTTGAAATCTCAATTTATCAAGCAAGCAAGTCGTACATAATAAAAACCGGAAAAGTTTTCATGTAAAACAAAGGCCGTCGTTATCAATTAGTTAAAAGATAGGATCTGACTCCAAACATTGATCTGCAAAGTGAACCAAATAATGCTGATTTTAACGATCAAATACTTACAAATGCAAAATTATAAAACACTTGATCGAAATTTAAACATTGAACTATTAAAAATTCATACAAAATCTGATTAAAAATATTAAAATGAAAAAATTATTAGGAAATCGAAAATCCTTTCTTTTTTTCAACTCACAACAAAAATAAACGGAAAAATAATTTGAAAGGCGGTAATCTGAGAAAGTAAACAAAAAGAAAAAAATACGAACTACCAACACAACACAATAGATGCGAATAAAATAAATGGTACGGAAAACCGTACTAGACTTTCTTTTCCTTAATCATTCCATCAGACTACCACCGAATGCAGATGCTGTTCTTCTAAAATTTAAAGTCTTTTAGTGATATTATTGTTATATTTCTATTTTCTGTTGATGTTGACCATTATTATAAAAAGATTTTTCAACCCTCGGCTGCGGGTTTTTCCCTTTAATGACAGTATTATTTTGAACGATTTTGCAGCCTTCGGCTGCGGACTTTGCTCTTTAGTGATAGTATTATTTTAAAAAGATTTTGCAGCCTTCGTCTGCGGACTTTGCTCTTTAGGA
>CM022878.1:12157355-12168835 GCA_012654025.1 Pachypsylla venusta | reverse complement strand
TGGAGGAAAGAAGGGGAGTGGAGGTGGGGAAACGTTCAAAACTTGTCTAGTAAACAAACACATCGCGGCCATGTTCGTTTGTGCAAAACATTGAGTATTTTTACATTGTTTATATGGTTGATTCTAATTTTTTTTAGTTAAAATATTCTTTTTCATTTTAATTATTGACATTTAATCATTTTATTTGGCATCTTATAATTCCTGAAATTCCAAGCGTTAATTCAAGATCAGCCATGGTGAGCTGTGTAGCCTTTGGGTGCACAAATCGACATGGAAAACCAGGTGTTACATTTCATGCGTAAGTATCCCATCTTATCCACAAAATGTCTTCTATTAATTAAAAAAATAGTTTTGTACCGTTTTTGCAAACTCATTTAGCAGACAAAGTTTAACTATAAATGTCTGTGGTGTCCATAGAGTCCTCAGACTAATGCTGCAAGCTCCAAGATCTCACTCTTAGATCGAGATCCTTCTTTAAACCTAACGTTGAGTGTACCATTTACTGTCTCATCACTGCAGTTAAGCCATGTCGTTAGGTTGCCTAAACGTTAGGTTTAACTTTGCTTGAACCTAGAATTTCAATAAAAAGTATTCTACTGGAACATTGAGGATTACAAAGTGCATAATTACCACGACATCTATATTACAGTCACTTTGCAAAAAAGTATCTACATCATATTAAACACTTAGCTTGTAGGTACCTGATATAGGTTTGTATTACTAGTTCTTGAACATATCTTAATAAGAATTCGTGTCATTTTTTATTTGCTACAGATTTCCCAAGAAGGCTGAGAGAATGGCAACTAGGTTTTCTGTATACATACAATAAACTCATGCATAGTCGTTTCTACATATGTAGAACCTAATCAAGACCTAATTTCCTTAGTGTAGCGGTGAAATTTGTGTTTGTTGGGTACTTGGCTACTGAATGAAAATTAGCAATAATAAGTAGGCGAAAAATTTGATTTTCACTGATAATGCCAGTTTTTTTTTTTATTTTATTATTGAAGTAGGCAGAGCTAATATAGTAGTAACGACTATGTATACCAGCCTTAGTATTGTGCCAGCCAATATCCGGCAATTTTTCTTTAAATATTTAATTTTAAAAATAAAGCCATATACACCTTGGGGTATGAGAAATTTTTATATATATATATAAAAAAAAATAGGTACATAATCTTACAATTCATCTCTAATGAGGGCAAGTACATGAGTTTTCATATGTGAAGGTACCAACTTATCCAAGGACGGCCACGCACACACAGGCAGAATGTACGATTGTAGCAGAAAAATATCACAAGCATAAGCCCATCAGGTTGCCTGCAGGTGTGTAGCAGACTCAAGTGCTTTAGAGAGCTGCTGGTATGTTTCTGTATACATTTTTTCCCAAATTATCAAAAGTATTATCCATTATTGTATGAAGAAACTTTAGTCCACCAGGTCGATTTCAAGTCCAGAACCGTAGGTCCGATTTTCGTGATAATGTCTTTATTGGTATTTGCGTTAATCAAAAATCATAATCATCTCTACTTTCTTACATCCTGGGAGGATATGACAGCCATACATCGAAATTTGCGTGTAAAATCCTATGGGACAACTAGAAAGTGCAAACCCTGTATAGGTATACATAACAGAGTACATATAAAGAAGAAGAAAAATCAGCCCCCCCCCCCAAAATATTTTTCTAGATCCGCCAGTGAAAGGCATGGCCGTAAAAACGTTTCCTAACCTGTCGAGGGGGGTTAAAATATGTCAATAAAGCTAACAAGTAGGTAAACATAAAAAGTTAAAAACAAAACAAAAGAGAAGTGGAAAAAATAAAAATATGCTTGATGGTATTTTTCCCGCGATGTGTCACGCCTCACGCGACAAAAACCCCCATAACTATGGGACCCTACGGTTCTCCCCGGAGTCATACTATTCGGAAGCTCGAAAAATATCTGAAAAAGTCCCAAATTTTTTTCCCCTAAAAAAATCCCATATTTTTTCCCACTATTTTCCCCCTATATTTTTTTTAGTTTAAATGCACAACGTGGTATTGTCCTTAATTGGCTTCCAGCAGTAATTATTGGTGTGATGCATTCATTTTTCGGACGAAAGTTGTGATCGGATCTTTATTTTTGATGTTCGATTTAGGTTCATACGACCATGTCTTACTGACAACATGCTATAGATAGGTGGAGTATGGTGACACTATACCTACATGGTATTGTGTAACAATATTCTTGTTAGCGAGGCATGGCTGTATGTTCGTAACCTAGACTCAGTGTTCTTGTGAGCGAGGCATAGCCGTATGAACGTAACCCAAATATACTATACGAGGACTTGTAATTATTCTTGCCAGTGATGCATGTCCGTATAATAATACTAGGTATATATTGCATACATGGAGCAGCATTCTTGTCAGCGAATGTAAACTGACCATACCTAAAGTGAGTAGGTATCACTTAACTTTATCGATTTTCATAACTAGGCATAAACGTATAGCTCAAGGCAAGACTGAAAGTTCACAACAGCTGTCATCGAACACAATAATTTCTTGTTTACAACTATCTACTTAATTTGTACACTCGATACTCCTATGTCTTGATCTTGAAAAATAAAATTCTTCTTCAAGGTCAAAGGTTGGAGTGGGGGTAGATTAAGATTAAATAATTTACTAACACCTACACATGGTAGATACCGAAGGCAGATTTTATTGGGTAACCATTTTGCTTTCTCAGGGGTGAATTAATGATCTTCTATTTAATTGATATTTCGTATATTTTGCGAGCCAAATTCCTCTTCAGGGCAGGGGCGGATTCAGAAAATATTTGAAGGGAGGGGGACCGTTGGGATCAACTTGAAAATAAATAGGCATACAACACGATAACTAGTAAGCGATCCATAAGAGAATAAGTAATATGAGTTGCAAGCATACATTTATAAATTTCAAAAATTTTGTGTATCAAATTTATGAAAGCTATTTGTGGTAAGCTCTACAGCTTTTAACAAATTAGGTATCGTACCTCGATAAACATTGCATTAAAAAGTACTGCCCAGGACTCGAATTCCCGGTCTCTAGGTTGCGAGTCCCTTCCTCTCCCGTTCAAATTTTCTATTAGGATATTGTGCACCCCAAAACAAGAGGGCTATATCCGCGCATGGTCCTAATATACCAATATAGCATTAAAAAAACGAAAGATTAGGTTTATTTTAAAAAATATTTTTGTGGCCATCATAGCATTACAAGGATTCTGTACAATCATTAATCCTAAGTCACACTTTCCTTATAATGCTACTATTTGTCGCTAATACCATAGCTTCTTAATTGTCCTCTTGGCTGAGTTAGCTTCAAACACAATTAGACCATAAAGAATATTTGACAAAAATCTTTATCAAATTTTCTACCCGTCCAGAAATCGAACCCGAAACCTCCTTGGTGCACTCTGCCACGGATATGGCCTAACGTATTGTAATAGAAGTTGGCTCTTGATGTCAACTTAGGAAGGAACCTCTGTAATTTATGTGTTTAAAATGATAATGAGAAATTATAAATTACAATACAAGCTAGAATTTTCAATATCAAAACATTTTCTGAGGTGCCCAAATCTCAAGTTTCAGCCTTTGGTCCAGTAGTGGTTCGGTCTGGGTCTCCGTCTGAACAATATATGATTTGAAGAACCATACAAAACAAGGAATTTTAAGAAGTAAAAAATAAAATATAGGTATTTTAATTGATTGAATGTAGAATGGTCAATCTACTTTTTAAAAATGAAAGTTTATCTTGAAGAACAACAATGGCAGATCTACCAAGGTCATTACAAAATGTATCAAAGGAAACATTTTGGTAATATTTTTTTGTATTCCCAACAGTTTCGGAGATATTTAGACTGCGTAAATCAACATAGACATAGACCACCCTGCAGATAAGGAAAATCATGTGATTTTCACACCAGATTTTTAATTAATGTTGGAATACCTAGCAAGAACATGAACTTTGGTCATCACTTAATCTATTATGGATGTTTTTACCAATGATATCTAGAATATACATATAATTTAACAAATAATCCAGGAATTAGATCTAAAATATAAAAAGGTATTTCAGGTAATCAGAACATAGAATTCTAGAAACTCTAGAAAGGTATGTTTACATTTATCATTTTCCGATTAGAACAATACCATTTTATAAGTCTGGATGTCTAGATGACATAATTTGTGTAATAATAAATAATCTCAAAATCAGATCTAAGAAACACAGAAAAAGATGGCTCAGGTAATCAGAACATAGAACAAAATGTTATTAATTAAGAAACACAACAAAGGTGGCTGAGGTAATCAGAACATAGAATAAAATGTTATTAATCTAGAGGTGGCATAGAATAAAATGTTATCAATCTAGATCTAAGAAACACAACAAAGGTGGCTCAGTTAATCAGAACATAGAATAAAATGTTATTAATCTAGTAAAAATGCCGTTTGAAGGGTTCGAATGGTTTGACAGGCAGCATTAAAACAATATCAAAATATCTGATGGCAGACATCAGGTTCGTATTAAATGAGGTAAAGCGGTTTGTGGAACATGTGTTGAGGTGTTTAAAGAAGAAGTCAAAAATGACCAGGAATCCCCCCCCCCACTTTCCAAAACCATTCCTAAAACGTTTCAGAAAATATAAAATCCAATACATCGATCGTTTGTGAGATATTTTAATATTTGCGTTGAAAAAAAAGAATTAATTTGGGCAATTGGAATTCTACATTCTCGAACAAAGACATTATATGAAGTTGCGTTAAAAAGTTACCTGCCTCACAATATTATTATATTCAAAGAATCCGCTGATACCTACCTGCCTCACAATATTATTATATTAAAAGAATTCGCTGATTATTTTGACACCCGATATTTCATGGTTGTTCTATTGTTTTCAATATTGGTAGTTTGGTGTATTACTTTCAATAATGAACCTTTGGAATCGTCACTTGGGGAAAATTACCCCCTCCCCTCAAAATTCGATATTTTACGTTTCAAGTTACGCAGAATCAAATAAAAAAATCCGTCTCTACGCCGCGCCCCCCGCCGTAATGGGCACTTTTGCCACTTAGCATTGACCAATTTGGATGAAACTTTTGTTTGCAATCGATTATACTGTTGGCGGTTTTTCCGTTTTTATCGGTTTTGTCTAAAAAAGAATGGTAGAGACTTGAAATTTGGTACGTATATCAAATATATTAGGTTTTTTTTTTTTTTAAAAAAAAAANGTTTAATATAGTTCATTCAAAGTATAAACAGAATTAAGAAGAAGAAGGAGAGAAAGAATTATGAAAAGATATAGTTTGGCTAGTTTAATATAGTTCATTCAAAGGGCGAGGTTAGTTCCTGAGGAATTCTCTTCCACCTAACCCTTCTGTCAATGTATGCCCCACAACTTTTGGGGGGGGGGGGATTTTTTTAGCTAGTAAAATAATATATTCTAGTGTTACTTTGGCTAAGTTTTTATGCTTAAATTATTAAACTGAAAAAAATTATTATTATATCAAGCAATTGCATTGTACTTATCCTAAGTCCACCTTTAAAGGTGATCCACCCTTTAGAATTAAGGAACTATGCTATTTAGAATACACTTCACATTATTATCATGCAAGGTATGAATAATTAATACTAACCATTCTCAGTATTTCTGAGCTATTAATTCAAATTGGGTTGTATTTAAATTGATATGCCTTCGGATTTAAGGAGTATTTTTAATGTGAATATCTTTATTCGCACTTTGGAGCCACATTTTTCAGTGCATATTTGGAGGAACAGAGTATGAACAGTTGGTACTAAGTTTCTTAGAATCTCATTTGGAATGATTCTAAAGCATGCATCTATTGTGTCTCAGGATCCTCACTCCATTCAAGCATCTTTCTCTGTATTATCAATTAAACCCTCATCTCTTAGTAATCATCGTATCGCTACTTAGTTGCTAGTGTTGCTACGTATTTTGCACGTTGATATTTAAAGGTCTCTCCCTTAAATATCATCCTATTGCTCCTTAATTTCTACGTATTTGTATATGTTGATTTGAAAGGTGTCTCCCTCGTTGATCGCAAAGAGAACCTCTTTATTCATCAAATAAGGTCCCTCAAAATCGAGATCATTCGACCCAAACCCTGGTTTACAAGAGTTTCTCTATCTTTTTTATCAGTTTGAAAAAGAAAAAAAAACATTTGAATAATTTTTGCAACTTGAAATGTCTAGAGCCGCCTTGTAAAACATTTTTTTTTATTCAAATTTTCATGTTTTATTAATAATTTTAAAAATTATCTATCTTTGCTGTTAATAAGACAGAAGAATCTTTTTCTAGCAAATAATGACGAGGCAGAGGAGTAACCGATAAATATAGATACCTATCCACCATAATACTAGCTGATGACCACTGGGCTATTATGTGGACCGGTTATTATAAGTATTGTTTACAAACATCGCAGCAAAAAGCAGTCGGATCAAAATCACTAATCAGTTCAATAAAGGTTTCGATAACAGTGCATCGTCTGCTAATTAATTTAACATAATATTTTTAAAAATAAAAAAATAGAAGCGATAATTTTTGTGCTTTAAAAAATTATATCTATTTTGTAGATAGGTATCAAGTTTTTTGTTTTGTTTTATTTTTTTTCTCGTAAATTTCATATTCAAAATCCTGTTAATAATTATATTGTTATTTATTTTAAAAGTAAATATAAATCTTTAAATTAGTACGAATTAAGATATTTTTTTTTAATACCGTACAAGAATCAAGGAATTTTGTTTATAATTTCTTTGAATTTCAATCTTATAAACGTTATTTTTAAAAAAAATAATTTAATCTTTGGATCCCGCTCCAAATCGCAATTTTTTGATAAAATAAATGAGTTGAAAATGCTGTCATTTTTGTACGAAAACAAGATACTTTGGATTTATTGTTTTTTGATTAATTTAAACAATTTCTTTGGATTTGTTTGTGCCGAGGAATATGGTTATGATTCAGGTTAGTACCTATAACTCATTCTGTAGGCTACCATTCTGAGTTGGCCCCACACCCCAAAGGCCCAAAAACTCATCAGCGAATATTACGATAATTCATCAAAATATATGTAGAACCATCCGTTCGAAAGTTATTGCGGTTCAAATAGGCGTTTAAATTTATATTCTCTAAGCGTTGCTTCACTTGCTTTGGTGTGGTAACTTAGAGTGTTCTGAGACAGTCACACCCATACTCTGATCTCATTCCACACATCTTCGCATATATGCTAGGAAAAACAAATGCACAGGTTCTTACGGGAATTTGCGGATCGACAAATTGCATACTCTCGTAGGAAACAGTGTACAGGGGCGGATAGAGAGTGATCGGTGAGGTGGGGGGGATTACGGTTGGCCAAGATTCAGCTAATAATTTTTATTGTTTGCAAAATGTGGTGTAATTTAATACAATATTTATCGAGGTACAATACCTACCTAATTTGTTAAAAGCTGTAGAGCTTACCACAAATACCTTTCATAAGGGTGATAAGCGATTTTATAAGCGTGATGACGAAAAAAAGGTCCATGACGGATGACAGATTTTTTGATGATTTTTTATTTTGCTAGGTNGTGGGAGACATATGCCTGGAGACACAGCGGATCACCATTCATTTTTTTTTTAAAAAAAAAAAACACCGCCCGATCAAAAAAACTGGGGGACACGCGCCCCGCCGGGCCCTCCTATATATCCACGCATGCCCATACTGAGGCAAATCGATGGACAATCTCGGACTAGAATGATAAATTTTTATAAATGTTTCTCTATAATCAAACCACGCGTTGAAAAGTTATCGAGGCATAAAAGCACCAGTCACCTCTGTTAATGACGTAATTGTATTGCAGTGATGGACATGGTTCTGGGGTCCCATGTCAATTATCAGCCTCGAAGAACAGATGTATGATGACAATTAGAAACTTTGACAATGACAATAGATATTTTCCTAGAAAATGTTTACGAAACTCGAGTCGGATACTCGTCTTTCGTAGACATTTTCGAAACTCGCAGACGAAACTCGAGTCGGAAGTGAAAAGTAAGTAAATCCTGGTTATAAATAACGGTAGTTTTTTTTAAAAAGTTACCAATAAAATACCAATGTCTAATATAAATTTGTTCAATAATAAGTAGACTACAACCTATCTAGAGCTGACGTCTCATACATGTGGCAACTATCGGACATGATGATGCCACTTATATATCTAACCCCGTCGAAGATTGAAACCAGGTCCCCCAAGTGTAATGCCAGTGTGATACCCGTTAGATTAGGTGGACTGCCTCAATATAAGTATATTTTAAGCGAGAAAAGCGGATTTTAAGTGGGGATTTAGAACTTAGACCTCACTTCAGTAGATGAAAAATAACCATTGCCAGTAGGTATGACAACTCGAAAACTATATCAACTCATGATGAAATTCTGAATTAGCGAAACTTAGAGCAACTTGGTTTTTGGTTTACTATTTTCGATAATGAACCTTTGGAATCGTCACGAAAAATTTGATATTTTACTTTCAAGGTGCGTTGAATACAAAAAATTTGAGGAGGGTAATTTTTTTTTCGTGATGATTCCAAAGGTTCATTATTGAAAATAATAACCAAAAATCGAGACGGCGGACAAAAGAAATCCGTTTGTCCGCCGTCCGCCGTGATGGGCACCTTTGCCACTTAGCGTTGACCGATTTGGATAAAATTTTGTGAAGAAGTCGCTTTTGGGGTGCATCGAAACTTTTAGGTGCAGTCGAATATATGTTGGTGGTTTTTACGCTTTTTAGTGGTTTTCATTGTCTAAAAAGATAATTTAATTTAGATAAAATATTTAGGATGTTTGTAGCCATTGTGAAATATAAATTATGATGTCGTAACTGACGAAAGCGCTCTTGACTCTCTTTAATATTTGTAGTTTGATATACATTTTTTTTTTTTGAAATTTATAAAAAGATAATATTAAGCGCTAGAAACTTTGCATTTATGTCAACTATAGGATCTATGTATGCCCCAGAATTTGGGGGAGAGGGTATCATTTTTTAGCTAGTAAAATAATAAAATGTGTCACATGGGCAGAGTTTTTTTTTTTCTTTTAGAGGGACAGGGCAATACCCACTTCCTCTGCTGATTCGTGCCTGGACTGTACTGTGAGGAACATGGTTGAACACGAAACAAATAGGACACTAGGTTTAGGATTGGCAACGTCTGAATCAACGATTTATTCGAGCCTGCCTTGTAATTTATTATTCTAGGTTAGTCAGGTATATAATAACAATTACATATCCACCTGAATTAATTACCATTGGTAATAATCCCGTGGAAAATATACAAACTGCACGTGGTGCATGCGTTGTATTTGTTATCATTCTACTTCTGTGGTATAATAATGACTAATGATAATGGCTTGTATCAGTACTTACTGATACTTCTGTGGTATAATAATGACTAATGATAGTGGCTTGTATCAGTACTTACTGCTACTTCTGTGGTATAACACTGAGTAATGATAGTGGCTTCTATCAGTACTTACTGCTACTTCTGTGGTATAATAATGACTAATGATAGTGGCTTCTATCAGTACTTACTGATACTTCTGTGGTATAATAATGACTAATGATAATGACTTGTATAAGTACTTACTGCTACTTCTGTGGTATAATAATGACTAATGATAGTGGCTTCTATCAGTATTTACAGATACTTTTGTGGTATAATACTGACTAATGATAATGGCTTGTATCAGTACTTACTGCTACTTCTGTGGTATAATAATGACTAATGATAGTGGCTTCTATCAGTACTTACTGATACTTCTGTGGTATAATAATGACTAATGATAATGGCTTGTATCAGTACTTACTGATACTTCTGTGGTATAATAATGACTAATGATAATGGCTTGTATCAGTACTTACTCATACTTCTGTGGTATAATAATGACTAATGATAATGGCTTGTATCAGTACTTACTCATACTTCTGTGGTATAATAATGACTAATGACAGTTGCTTGCATCAGTACTTACGATACTAACCACCAATAGAAACCTAACCGCAGCACTTTTTTTTCGTAAAAAATCAAGTCCCGATCTTTTGCAGCATCTTCAAGTCCAGAACCCGGCCAATGGCCTTGGGGTTCTATGGAGAATGCTGGAAACAGAAATACATCGATTGATCCGCCCAATGGCCTTGGGGTTCTATGGAGAATGCTGGAAACAGAAATACATCGATTGATCCGCCCAATGGCCTTGGAATTCTATGGAGAATGCTGGAAACAGAAATAAATCGATTGATCCGCCCAATGGCTTTGGGGTTCTAGGGAGAATGCTGGAAACAGAAATAAATCGATTGATCCGCCCAATGGCCTTGGGGTTCTAGGGAGAATGCTGGAAACAGAAAGAAATCGATTGATCCGCCCAGCATCTTCAAGTCCAGAATCCGCCCAATGGCCTTGGGGTTCTAGGGAGAATGCTGGAAACAGAAAGAAATCGATTGATCCGCCCAATGGCCTTGGGGTTCTAGGGAGAATGCTGGAAACAGAAAGAAATCGATTGATCCGCCCATTGGCCTTGGGGTTGTATGAAGAATGCTGGAAACAGAAAGAATTGATCTGCCCAGCATCTTCAAGTCTTCAAGTCCAGAATCTGCCCAATTCTATTTGGGGCCGCATTGAACTCCTTAATTCTACCTTCCTTTCTTTGCCTACTCTCTTTATCTGTAACCCTTTCCTGGCACGATAACCCTCGCATGCTTCCCGCAGTATCAATAGAAATTGCGTAGAAGCTCGCATTTCGCTGATGACCCAGCAACCCAGCATCATTGATTTGAAGCAAAGCTTTTTTTTAAAGGCTGGATGCTCTTCTTAAGGGTTTAGGACCGTCAAATAATGAAGTTAGTTGGAGTTTGTTATGTATAATGCAAACTGTACAGTATCTTTCTTATTTTCAATCGTGTAAAAAGTGAGAAAAATGTTTAAAAATGGACGCTAGAAAATATCATTGCGGCTAAATCCAAAAAAAAAAAATCCATATTTAAGTTGCTCCATATTTTGCCGCCCTAGGCCATGCTTGTATGGTAAATCCGCAACTGAATGTGACTATACTATCGGTTGTATGCATATAATACCTACTCCACTGAGAAATGTTTATAATCATTCTCAAAATTCCTAACAATCCGCCTCCACTTTTGCAACTCGCTCAGAATTTCTGCCTGAAAAGTTTCATTTTTTTGAAGGTCTCATTTCCAACACCGTTAAAGAAATGATATTTGATCTGCTCTATCCACGACACTGATGAAAATTAAAATGTGGAATTGTGGACCTTTGATCACTTAGAGTGATGTTACACCTATTTGGTTAGCCAACGATCATACCACGTTAAATACAGCAGTTCCCGTCAGATCACTGAAGTTAAGCAACGTCCGGGCGTGGTCAGTACTTGGATGGGTGATCGCTTGGGAACACCACGTATCGTTGGCT
>CM022878.1:12124646-12157272 GCA_012654025.1 Pachypsylla venusta | reverse complement strand
AAAAAAAAAAAAAAAAAACACCTATTTGGAAACACACCTAGAGGGTTTCTGCAGCAAAACGATCCCTGTTACACAGGGTGTTATAACTTTGGACTCTAATAGCCAGCGTCTATGTCACTTTGAATACAACAGTTCCCCTTAAATCACTGAAGTTAAGCAACGTCCAGTGAAGTTTTACTAAGTGGGTGAACCCACGCAGGTTTACTCTCTCGTGATGCTGGCTTTTCCAGCCCAACCAGGCTGGGTGAGGTTAATGTGTAAAAGCCCCGTCTCGAATGACTAGATTTTAGAGAGATGTGAAGCCAAGAAAAAAAAAAGACCCCTCCAAAGAAAAGTTATATATATTTGTACTTTTTCATTTAAATTTACCGTGAAATCCAAACTTTTGTTCAAAAAATGCCACTTCTGGGATTCATTTTCGGGGTGGTCAGTACTTTTGAGAAACAATATATGTACCTATTAACCTACGTTACAAAAATAAATATGAATCAACGTAGCGACACTTACCTACTCCCACAACATATTCTGCGAATACAAAATATTCTAGAACCATTCTGGTGCCTGGTAACTATTTTCAGGTGTCCCCCAATGATGACAGGTCCGTTCTCCAAGAAATCCTACTGAGTTATCGTATGTCATTTTACTATAGGTACATCCAATAAAATAAAAATACTGAAAAATAATTATCATGACATCATCCAGACAAACGGAGCAAACCAGATTGTTTGAGAACAGATAGTGTGAAATAATCGTCTGCTCCAGTGGATTGGGCTTTGTAGCGCTTACTCGTATTTTTTGTGTATGTCCCTTTTGATGTTGGCTTACCATTACTACCGATTGTTTTGGTTTGTTCAAAAGAAAATCACCTAATGACTGTCTAAATATGAATATATCTACGTGGCCACATCTGGTCGCCTGATGTGTTCATTCTTTAGAATTTCTCGGGTACATCATTCCTCTTCTTTAACTTCACACTTTCCCAATTCTATTTAAATAAATTTTTACTCTATAAAACATTTTCATTTTTGTCGCGGGTACCTATAGACAGTTGCCTACACTGCGTTATGGTAATCCGGCACTGTTTTGGGAAGAGGAAGTGAAGTCAGTTCTGATGTTTTTACAGATATAATTTTTGAGAGATTTGTCCCCGAAACAGATAACAGAGTTATTGATAAGTTCTGTGACGTACTTAAAAAAGATATAAGTTGACCTTATCTTTCTTTTTAGGATTTTCCGGGTTACAATGTTAGTTTGCCTCCGAGTCACTGAGTGAAGCAAACCAGCTAACCAGCTTCATTAGATGACGGTCCTAAGACCGCGTAAATACAGACCCTCTGTATTTACAGATAACAGAGTTATTGATAAGTTCTGTGACGTACTTAATAAAAGATATAAGTTGACCTTATCTTTCTTTTTAGGATTTTCCGGGTTACAATGTTAGTTTGCCTCCGAGTCACTGAGTGAAGCAAACCAGCTAACCAGCTTCATTAGATGACAGTCCTAAGACCGCGTAAATACAGACCCTCTGAATTTACATGTTAGGAAGGCATCCAGCCTTTGTTCAAACCAATGAGGAGAGGGTCATCAGATATGAGCTAGTTTCTATAGATACTGTGAAGGGGGGGGGGGTTTTTTCTNGGGGGGGGGGGGGGGGGGGGGGGTATTTTTTCTTTGACGATACCAAAGGTTCATTATTGAAAATAATAAACTAAAAATGTATTTTAGGAAGTTAGGGTAGTGTAAAAGGCATCGAAAATTACATTTTCTATACGAACCCCGACATTGTTTATCGGCCCTGCCCCAAAATCATTTTAGTTTACTTAATTTTTGTAAAAACTGGAATTGAAAAATCACATATCATTTTTTAGTTTTTACTTGTGAACAAGTTTTCCATCTCTGTTTCATTTTATTAATTGAATCGACACCTTCATTATCAGGGCCGTTCCCAAGATTTCTTTTCGGGGGCGGGGGGGGCAAGCCAGGACTGACACTTGAAAATGATGATCATGGAAGGTGATGTTGATGTTGTTGTTGTTGTTATTATTGTTGTTGGTGGTGATGATGAGTTGCACCTTGCAATGTCATGCATATAAAAAATAATGAAATTTCGGGGGGGGGGGCGGGACCCCATGGACCCCCTGGGTACGGCCTTGTTCATTAGCTTTCTTAATTAAGTGTCGAAGTTTCTACCCAAGGACCATCAGTGACTTGAGACCAGATAATCAATGTTTTGATTTATTATTTTCAATAATAAACCTTTGGAATCGTGACGAAAAAAAAAAAGAATTTACCCCCCCCNTCCCCCCCCCCCCCCCCCTAATTTGATATTTTATTTTTCAATGTAGGTAGAATCAAAAATCAAATAAACAAAATCCGTTTGTCCGCCTTCTGCCGTACGCCGTGATGGGCGTACGGCCCATCACGCAGGCTCAGCGTTGACAGGGCTCTAACTGTTCCCCGAAACTTTTGGTGCAATCGAATACACCCTTGGCGGTTTTTCCGCTTTTTAGCGGTTCTCAGTATAAGCTCTCTAAAAAGAGATTGGTAAGAGCTGGAGACAAAAGTGCCCATCACGGCGTACGGCAGAAGGCGGACAAACAGATATCTATGTATTCAATTTTTGCATTCTAACTATCTTGAAACGTAAAATTCCAAAGGTTCGTTATTGAAAATAACAAACCAAAATCGTAAAATTTACTTGTACCTATTATACATGCTTTTGTCCATTATCTCCGTTATTAAGCATTTTTCATATTATTTAAGTCCCCTTTGGATAGGGGGGTATCTCAAGAAGGGTAAGTCGTAGAGTGGTGAACTTCTCTTTTTGTTACCTTTAAAATGAATCGTTACTTGAAAGGTCATCCCATTTAAGATTTTTGAGCTGGCCGCGGCCGAAAATTTTGGTCCCAAAATTATTCCTCCCAAAAATGAAGTGACCTGTATATTACCGCTTGTCGATATCTTGAGTGGTTTTCGAGATATTGGGGGTTGGGTTGAGACTTTTGGCTCACCTTGTATCTGACAATAGGAAAAAATTTGGGGCAAAATTAAACCATAACTACGACGTATATATCAAATTCCAACCAAAACGGTCAACGCTAATTGCGGGCAGACGAATGAATTATTTTACTCTATTTTTGTATTCTACATAGGTACCCTGATAAGTAAAATATCAATTTTTTTTTTTTATTCATTATTAAAAATATTAAACAATAATAAATTATAGAAAATATCATCCCCTGTGGATAGGGGGACTTAAAAAGAATACTTTAAAGGCAAACCAAGTCCATGCCGGTCGTAAAAGGCGACTAAGGGCAGTGTCAGAAACGATATCTTCTTCAATGCCCAATTACCCATGCAGAAAACAAGGAAAAGCTACTACATTTATCCTTCATTTGTCACCTGTGGATAGGGGTAGATATTTAAAAAGAAAACTTCCAAGGCACCCAGGTCCATGCCGTTCATAAAAGGCGACTAATGGTAGGGTCGGAAACATATCTTTTTTCCATTACCCATGCAGAAAACACTGTATTACTCGTAAGGATTCTTTAGTACCAACAACTCATGGCAAGTTGTTGCAAAGCAACCCCACGACTGTTAACCTATGACAATGGAAATGGGCTTATAGGATTTTGTTTTCGGGCTCGTATGCCTAAAAAGGAAAAAAAAATCTTATTTTGGGCTCTTGAATCGATTCAGCTGATGTAAGAAAAAATAAGACACCATCTTGATACTACACAAACAAGGCACCCTCTTGATACTAAACAAACAAGGCACCCTCTTGATACTACAAAAACAAGACACCATCTTGATACTACAAAAACAAGACACCATCTTGATACTACACAAACAAGGCACCCCCTTGATACTAAACAAACAAGACACCATCTTGATACTACACAAACAAGGCACCCCCTTGATACTAAACAAACAAGACACCCCCTTGATACTACAAAAACAAAACACCCTCTTAATACTACAGAAACAAGGCACACTCTTGATACTACAATTTTTTGTATGCTAAACTGACATTTATTGCTAAACTGACACACATCAAGTACTACAGAAACAAGACACCCTCTTGATACTACAAAAACAAGACACACTCTTGATACTACAGAAACAAGGCACCCTCCTTGATACTACAAAAACAAGACACCCTCTTGATACTACAAAAACAAGACACACTCTTGATACTACAAAAACAAGACACCCTCTTTTTTTTGGATTTGTTGTCATTGGATGGCGAGGCCATTCCATACAGCCAGAGGGCCGTGTTTATTTAAATTATGATATTAAGGGTCTTAAAAATTTATTTTATACTTTTCAAAAAATTGAAAATGTAGCCGTATGTGTTGGTATAAGACACCCTCTTGATACTACAAAAACTAGCACCCTCTTGATAATACAAAAACAAGACACACTCTTGATACTACAATTCTTTGTATGCTAAACTGACATTTATTGCTAAACTGACACTCACAAAAGTAGACCTTAAAAACAATTTGACGGCATTGCTAATTGGTGGTACCAAATTAATAGTTTTAATATTTGATTTCAGATTTACCAATATCCAGTTTGGATTTTTTAGAGAATGACCAATCTGTGATACCTTTACAATCAAAAAATGACAAGCGCTACCTTCAATATGAAGTAACATCAAATAGAGATGAGGAAAGTAATGAGAATATTCCTGCCGATGTCAACAATCAGAGTGATATAGCTTTAGAACAAAGGACAGGCAACTCGAACTCAACACTGAACTCGAGATTTAATTTGGGTTTTCTTTTGGGAAACTCGAAGGGTTTTGAGCTCAATTTTGGTGGAAGACCTACGAGAAGGATACCAGCTACGTCAAGTAAGAGAAGTATTTTTTTTTTATCTTTGGCTTAACGTTTCTTTGACATCAATCTGTCATTCGAGACGGGAGTTTACCCTCCATTCGTTGGAAACAAACCAGCTACCCACATTGACCCCACCCAGCCTGGTTTGGGCTGGAAAAATAGCCAGCATCACGGGGCGCGAACCTATGTGGACACACACATGGTTCAGTCTTGCTGAACGTTGCTTAACTTTAGTGATCTAACGGGAACGGGTGTATTCAACGTGCCATAGGCGCTGGCTATAATTTGAACAGAACGAGATGATATACATTTAGAATTAATACAATTTTCAAAAACATACTAAAAAGTCCCTGAATGACCGGTAGCTCCTTGGAACTTTCGAACTTTGTAAAGCTCTAGGGATAGAAATGGCAATGCTACCAAAACCCCCTGAATTTCTAAACCAAACCTCTGATCCAAATAAGTGTTGGTCTTCTGATTTTAAAGTTTTAATTGTCATCAAACATGGGTCCCCAAATCCATGCTAATCATCCCCTCAATTACGACAGTAACACAAGAAGTTACAAAATGTATGATATTACAGCAGTGCTTCTCAAACTTGTTACCACCGCGGCACACTTTTCAAGACTCCAATCTTTTCGCGGCCCCCCTCCCCCCACCAAAAAATAATGTAGGCAAAATATTTTCAAAGTAACATGGTTTTATTTTTATTGTCAATGTAGGAAAAATTTACTACTTTGCCTACTCACAGTACCTATCGATAAAATGATGGGGATAATAACAGGCAATACACATGGGAGTCAGTGGGAGACATGTGCCTGGTGATAATAACAGGTAATACACATGGGAGTCAGTGGGAGACATATGCCTGGTGAAAATAACAGGTAATACACATGGGAGTAAGTGGGAGACATGTGCCTGGTGATAATAACAGGTAATACACATGGGAGTCAGTGGGAGACATGTGCCTGGTGATAATAACAGGTAATACACATGGGAGTCTGTGGGAGACATGTGCCTATTTTTTTTTTTTTTTGCACATTACGCGAGGGGGTATGTTTGACAAGCATAAACGCATATTGCATTCCAGAGTGGTAGATAGCATACTTCCACGTCTCTTTCTTTTGATGTTTGTGGGAGCGGAAAATCCATGTTCACACAATTAAGAGGTTGAAAATTGTAGCAATATCCTTAGTGTCTTTTTGGACAACTGAGGGTACTCTCTTTGTAGAGAAATCCAAAAGGTTTTGATATTGGTTTCTCCAAATGTTAATCTTGGACTCCTATCATTTTTTAATTCGAGATTTTGTGATACAAGTTCAATATTTTCAGATTTATATTATGCATAGATATAAAATAGGTACTTAGATAATAAACTCCTTGTCACGAGCGGGGTAATATTTAAGATTTGAATAATTCATAACAAATATTCCCATTTTTGCCCTTTCGTTTTTTTTACACAGTTTAGAAAAAGTGAAAATCCCAAATTTCGCGGCACACCAGTGTGCCGCGAGAAGCACTGTATTACAGAGTTGGCCTCTGTGTAATTTTACATATTCAGCCCAGATGTACACTCAAGGCCCCTGAGGATGTCACCCCAATGGAAAGTTAGTAAAGTCATATTTATATGGATTGTAAGAATTTTCCTACGCAATGACATAATGATAGGATTCTCTTTTTTTTCCAGACCGGGACTTGCAGCGGGGAAGATCCCCGAGGTGCTTGCTGCACGATGTTAAACTTTCAATGATTAGAAAGTTTAACATCAATAAATTTATTTTTAACTTTCGGAAAATAATAATATTAATAAAAAAATCTAGTGTGAACATCTCACGACTTTCTTTATCTATAAAAAGTGGCATTCAACCGCTAATTAGCGGTCAACAATATATTACACTTCAACCTAGTTATATTTTTCATGATATTGATATGCATAGACACCAAATTTCAAGTTCTAGCTCTTTCCATTCTGACTTTAGGCTGAACCGCCAAAAAGCGGTCTTCAACCTCTAACTAGCGGCCAACAATATATTACACTTCAACCTAAGTTGTATTTTTCAATTTCTTGTATGAAATTGATGTGAATATGCGCCAAGTTTAAAATTGAAGCTATTACCTTTCTCATTTAAGCAGAATTTCCGAAAACCGCTAAAAAGCGGCATAAAATTATTAACGGTATATTCAATTTCCACCAAAAGTTTATTTTGCCGTTCATGTCATAAGAATGACATACATACCAAATTTCAAGTATCTAGCACTTGCCGTTCTTGACATATCTTGTTCACAGACAGACACACACATACACAATGGCTGAAACTCGAGATTTGGGCTCTTGGGACCCCAAAACGTGACTTGGCATTGAAAACTCGACATCGAAAATTTCAGCCCATTACAGTAGGTACTTTCCTTTTTATAGGATAAGGAAAGTAAAAAATAAACGAATAGGCTATGCCTAGCTCTTGGAGCATTTCTACAAGGTTTTTGACCAGTCGCCAGAACTTGTCTATCAAATTTAGATTAGACGAGAAATCAATTCTGCTATTTTCATATCTTAGTTGACCTTTACATAGACATGAAATTCTATGTGTATTTATGAAAGTTATTATTAAAAGAGGCACCTATCACTATCTCCGGAATTTAAATGTTTACACTTTCTTCCTATAGCCACCAGAACGAAAAATTGAGCGTGAGAGTTTTTAGAGAGTTATTTTACAATTTAATTCTTGATCATTTGATATAGATACCTACTTAAAATACCAACCGTATAGTTGTATTTTGAAATGTGAATCTTTTGTCATATAGTGTATGCTGAATTTGAATTTTTTGTCATATTTGTCTGCGGGGCCCAGCATTCACCAGAGAAGCCAAAAATTAGGGGTCACCCAATGGCCTTATAAAACGACAAAAGAAAATGATTCTATTTCCGAGGCGCCTTCGTTAAAAAAAGTGGGGTATTTGATTTGTTCTGATTTCCTTGGAACATTAACCCTGATGGACCCAAAATAATGTCTTTCAGAGGTCCACTATGACTTGCACCTGCCACTGCTGATAATGTTATGAAATATTCGTTTCAGATGACCGAAAGAATGAATTTGCTTCCCAAGTAGTCCCAGAAAATCAATTCTTATGGTCACAAAATAATGAAATACCTACTCAAAGAAGCACAACTACAACAAGGAAAAGACCTAATAATAAAGTATCACAATGGGGCTCTCAAGAGAATTCCGGATTTAATCCTCAATCGGCTGGATTTCAAATACCAAATTTTCAGCCATCAAATAATTGGGAGCAATCAAACATACAAAGTCAATCAACCAGGGGAAAACCAAATTATTTTGGAACACAATCTTTACAATCAGTTAACAACAATAATAAAAACAACTGGCAACAGAATGGAAATTCCAACAAAAGACCTTCTATAGGGTCAGTGGAATCTAATGATCATGATTTTTCAAATGAAGATAACCCTTCTTGGGGATCTCAAACACAAAGTTGGACCTCAAAGAAACCTATCAACTCAGGAAATAATTGGCAGCAAACAACAAGCCAAAGACCTAGCAATTGGTGGGAAACCAATGTCGATGATAAACCTCTTTGGACACAAAAAACAACAAGTCCTGGACGATACAAACCTTCAACAACAAAAAGACCGCACAGGAAAACCGTCAGCGAATTGAGTAAGTGGAATTTTATGTAGTCTTAGGCTATGTTCAGATGACCGCGCGGTAACCGGGAGGGATCAAATGAACAAATCGATACAAGTTTGTAGAACTAGTATCGCGCGGTCATGCGGGCAATATGTACTATTCAGATAGATCTTGTGCCGCGCGCTTCGTCGTACCGAGCAGTACCGCGCGTTCATCTGAACATAGCCTTAATGTGTTTGTAAATGATTGGGGTGAGTAGAAACTCTCCGGGGCCCGGAATTTGTAATTTTTGTTTCAAAAATTATTGCATTATTACATTTCTCTAAACATTTTTATTTTATATATTTATAGGGACCCCTAATTGTATTCCCGTTCCCAAATTTCCCTTCGACAGCCCCAGCGAATGCCCACACAGTTTTTGTGAGTTGGAAATGCCCGCAAAATAGAAGTTCAGACTAAACGTTTCTAATGACCTTTTCAATATTCATTTATGATATCAAAGAAAATTTCATTTTCCAAAAACATTCATGCATGTGCTGCAATGATCAGTAAATTCTCAGCGATCCATAACATAATAATGAACTTTGATATCTAAAAATCCAGACGTGATTCAGAAGTCTAATAGGTATTCTAGTTTTGAACGACATTGAACCACAGTGATATTTCATTGGAATCAAAGTGGTCCAACATACTCATGCAATCATCACTGAATGTTCCCAGATTAGGTATACAGGGTGGGACAAAACTAATGACCCTATTTGTTTTCTCCCCCATTTTATCAGGTGACGATGAATTTCATTCCAAGTTTGAAATTCGTGATCTTAACATTCTTAACACTTGTGGAATTTGTAAAGGCAAATCATGGAACTCTACATTCCTCAGAAACGCGGAATAATTATGTGAATGAATACTTATGAAAGTGTGCCTTGTCTCTCATAATGAGAGATTTCATTCTCCAAAAACATTCATGCGGAATGTTTTTCCGCATGAATGTTTTTGGGGGGAAACCCATCCTTATCGCGGGCGGAGTTTAGGAGAGTATTACAAAAGGTTACACGCGATTGACGATCTGAAGGCATCGATAAAATGATTTTGTGCGGAAACGTCTTTAGATCTTTAACCAAAGTTCGTCCTAAAGCCCAATTTTATTGCTTGTCATTTGATTTACGTTTCAGTTTGCTCTGGAACATCTGCGGCAATAGTTTCGGCTTTACAACCGGTCCCCGAGGTTGTCCACTTCTTGTTCTGTCACTTGTTGAAGCGACAAAACACCGCAAATCGGTATTTCCATTCGGCGTTTTCCGACAAGGGAATCGCCTACGTAAAATACGGGGGGTCAAAGTCACTGAACGATTATTTGTCAAAAACATTGACAAACGTATTCCACGTTCCTGAGGAGTGAAGTGTTTCATGATTTGTCCGTAAAATTTCTTGTCACAAATAAAAACTGGAATGAAATTAAATGTCATCTGAAAAAATGGGAGAGAAAAGAAATAGGTCATTACTTTTGGCCACCCTGTATTACAATGGGATAATGAATGATGACTAGGTTGGTGACAGATAGATATGGCCTGCAGCTTGTGGAAAACAAACCTACATAGAAAATAACTCTGACTCATTATTTCCAAACTGGGAATACCTGTTTCTGAAAAAACAAATAGGGCCATTACTTTTGGCACACCCTGTAATATACAGATTTGTACAGAAAAAAATCATAGTCATTTAAGACAAATAAAAAAGGTGTAATATCTTCCAATCAAATTATAACTTACTAACTTACCTTGTATACAGAGAGGGGGGCCGTGGGAAATACACCAGGGCTTTTAGAGGGGCCCTTAAAAAATGGTTCATTTTAGTAAGGGGATTCGTAGGGACCCGTAATTTTTAAGTCCCGGGCCGGGATTTTCTCTCGGCGTCTCCTTGATCCGCACCTATGTCAAATGCGAGTATATTTGAACACTAATGATGTAGATATGTGTCACACTTTGTGTCAACATTTTGGGTCAAAAAGAAATTTCATTTTCTCTTATTCAAATAGTCTTGCATGTCCAAGAAGCCTTGTCTCACTGTATTTGATGAACAATGTAAAGGATGATAAAAAAAAGTATAGAGACGATTAAATAGATTGCATGCAGCTTGCAATGTATTCAAAAACAGGTTTGGTTGGTGAAAATTGTTTTTGATACTTGCCCTCAAGTTAAACTTATTACTAAACTTGCATGTAAAAATAAAAACCACTATATATGAGATTTACATAATTTTGAAGTTAGCATTACCTACATGAAAACTAATTTTAGTCCCAGTCAGTTCAGTTTAAAAACAAAGCTTATTTCACTTTTTGTTTTGCCCTTATATTAAGTAAAATTTGGTGTGAATATTACGCGACTTTCCGTATCTATAAAAGAAGAAGAAAGTATTGTAATGGGCTGAAATATTTTATATCGATTTTTGAATGACAAAACACGTTTTGAGGTCCCTAGAGCCCCCAGATATGTGCTACTGTTTGTGAACAATATGCACTTAACACACATACCATTATGCCCTTAACACTCGGATCCATTTCTACAGCACCCCACTTTTGAAATTAGGGGAGGTGTGGGAGGGATGGGACACAAGGAGGGTTGGGACAGTGATCTTTTCAGTTCTATTTCACAGTATAGATTCTCGCGCATAAAATCATATGCGCAAGAAATAGTGTTGCTTCATATCCGAGGAGAAGTTCAAACGAGATGCACTCAAATTTTCAAGTTAATTTTTCATTTTTTTCAAACAAAAAGTTTATTTTTCATGTCAGAATCGTCGATTTTTTAAAAATTTCAATACTTATAAGTATTGAAATATTTATAAAATTCAAATATAATTTTATTTGACACCATTGTGAAGGAGAGTATTGTCTCCAAAGTGTTTATTTTGTGAGTTGAGTGATTTTCATTCCAAGATGGTATTAGAAGGAGGCATGGGACAGGCGTCGTGAGTGTCCCATCCCTCCCATGCAACTTGTTCCATTTGTTTATTTAATTTGCTCATCATTTTGTAACTGTTCTCGTATTCTTTCCGACTCCCTACCTACCGGTGATTATGAGCATGTCAATGTCAGTCAGTGTCCCCAACAAGTCCTTGGCCCCAGCCACGTCAATGTTAGTCAGTGTTCCCAACCTGTCACTGACCCTAGCCTAGCCACCTCAATGTCAGTCAGTGTTCCCAACAAGTCCCTGGCCCCAGCCACACAAATTGAAAGGTGGTGTGTACATTTGTGATCTCTTTTCAGCAAGTGCATTTTCCCAATTTTTACCATAGTTCTAATTTCTTTTTTTTTGGGGGGTATTCCTTATTTTTATAAGTTCTAAAATATAAGTACTTTTTATTTGTTTCACTTGATTTGTTTTCCTTCATTACATTTCCTGCATGTTTGGATAGTTATTAGGTTCTGAAGATCGTGTGTCCCAAGCCTCCCGACGCCTGTCCCATGTCTCCTAGGGTATAGGAGGCTTGGGACAAAAAAACACTTTTCAGAATTTGAAATAAATATTTTTTTGTAGCTTAAATCTACCTGCATGAAGTTATAAAACATGCCCAACAAAACAATTTATCCATCGATTTTTCTCACATGGTAAAATATTAGGAAGAAAAAAATACAAAATTAAAAAGAAAAAATCGTCCCATCCCTCCCACACCTCCCTATATATTTTTTTTTTTTTTTTTACACCAACGTTTTGTTCTTGTTTTGTACCGAATTAAATGGACCCCTAACACGCACACATACCATTATGCCCTTAGCTTACACACATACCAACAATATGCCCTTAACACAAACATACATACCAACAATATGTCCTTAACACACATACATACAACAATATGCCCTTAACACACACACATACCAACAATATGCTCTTAACACACACACACATACAATATGCCCTTAACACACACACATAAAATAATATGCCCTTAACACACACACATACAACAATATGCTCTTAACACACATACATACAACAATATGCCCTTAACACACATACATAAAATAATATGCCCTTAACACACACACACATACCAACAATATGCCCTTAACACACACACATACCAACAATATGCCCTTAACACACACACATAAAATATTATGCCCTTAACACACACACATAAAATAATATGCCCTTAACACACACACACACATACCAACAATATGCCCTTAACACACACACACATAAAATAATATGCCCTTAATACACACACATACCAACAAAATGCCCTTAACACACACACATACCAACAATATGCCCTTAACACACACACATACCAACAAAATGCCCTTAACACACACACATACCAACAATATGCCCTTAACACACACACATACAACAATATGCCCTTAACACACACACATACCAACAATATGCCCTTAACACACACATACAACAATATGCCCTTAACACACACACATACCAACAATATGCCCTTAACACACACACACACACACACATAAAATAATATGCCCTTAACACACATACCATTTTAAGTCTCCGGCAAATGACGTTCATACATCCATCCTAAAATCAAACTATGTCCATATGAAAATTAAAAGTTGTATGCATGCTAAAAAGTCTGCTAATGTGACACATGGGTTTAATATTTTCCTGCCCAAAAAACGTACCCCCCTCCCCCCACGGATTGATATTTTACGTTTTAAGTTATGTAGAATACAAAAAAATAATAAAATTAATCCGTTCTTCCGTTTAAAAAGAGGACACACCGATTTTTTTTTTTTTTAAAAACGCTAAAAGGCGGAAAACACCGCCAACAGTATATTGGAATGTATCCAGCGCTAAATGGCAATTGTGTCCATTACAGCGTAGCGGACAAACGGATTATATTTATTCGATTTTTGGATATTTTTTTTCGTGACGATTTCATTATTGAAAATAATGAAACAAATTTGTGTTCATCATCTTGAAATGTTGGATAATGTCAAATCAACATGAGAAACATAATATCTACAGAATATGTTACATCAACATTGTGAGATATTTAAAAAATCATCTATTAGATATTGCCCCCTAAAGTTTAGAGGAGTATAATAGGTAAAAACTAAACCTTTATTTCAGGCACCTACTAATATCAAATTCAAATCTCTTTACAGGTCCTGTTCGTTTCTTTTTTTCTATTATTATTTCTTTTCTTTTTTTGATTAATTCATTATTATTTTAAGTTATCCATTTTAACCCATTATTATAACATTTATCATTGGTTTTGGAGGGAGGGTGAATATTGCCTGGATGATTATTTCCATAGTACAATAATAACATTTTTTTTTTCTTTTTCAGGAATCTACTAATGACATATTTCTTTCACAGATTTTGCCCCCTGTCCCTGACTAATATCGCATATTGTAATATGTCAGAGGTTAAATGATGTCTATGATTATTTATTAAAATCCTACGATATCTAAAACTCACCTGAAGATCATTAAATTTCCCCGGAAGATAGAATCTAATTTGATTGTATACGTTAAAAAAAAAAAAAAAATCAATCAATATCTAACAGAGGAATTTCCCAAATATCCAATTATATCATCATACAATGTTACATACAAATTAATTTACACGAAAGACCAAAGCTAATGATTGATTCGTGATGAGTAAACTGTTCACATTTAATTGGCATTAATCAAGGCCGTACCCAGGGGATCCATGCGGTCCAGACCCCCCAAAATTTCATTATTCTTTTAATGCATGACTTATGTAATATTGTAATGTAAGGTGTAGGTAACTCACCACCACCACCAAAAAAAAAAAAAAANAAAAAAAAAAAAAATCTTGAGTACGACCCTGGCATTAATAACACACATGAGTTCATGAGTACAATATTCATACACAAGAAGAACAACAGCACGCAGGCATAATTATACGTTAAAAAAAATATCAAATTTTGAGGGGGGTGGGAGTAATTTTTTTCTCTCTCGTGAAGATTTCAAAGTTTCATTATATATATATATATCAAATGATCATTCCAGTAAGGGACAGATTGCAGGGTTGAACACACGCAAAAATAAATGATCATTTCAGTAATGGGCAGGTTGTAGGGTTGAACAACATGCAAATATAAATGATCATTTCAGTAAGGGAAAGGTTGTAGGGTTGAACAACATGCAAAGATAAATGATCATTTCAGTAAGGGACAGGTTGTAGGGTTGAACAACATGCAAAGACATATGCTCATTTCAGTAGTATTAATTCAAACCTATCAAGGTGAAGTGCCTTTGCTTACACAATTCTGTATATAGATTCTTTTATACAAAATTAATCTCTGCGAGGGAAATTAACTATTTTTATATTAATAAATCAATGAATCACTAGTGACTAGTGACATAATCGTTTCCGACGTTAGCTGAATGTATGAGAATGCAGCTCTAAATATGTGTTTGTCTACTGCTAAAGGCAAAAGTTTTTCATTACAATCACACATCTAATCTTGGAGGCTAATAAATAACATGGACCCCCAGAACCATGTCAATAACTGCAATATAATCACGAAAGAAGCATAATGCGTTTAGCAGAGTTGCTTTCTTGTTTTATTTTCCACCATTAAGTGAAGTCGACCCGTGAGGATGTCACCTCACAATCTCAAGTATGACCTATTTTCACTATGGAAGTTAGCACGTCCTGATGAGATTGGAAGACATTACGCCTTCGGTACATAAATAATAAATCAATCAGCAGTCCATTAACCTTCATTCATTTATATACATAGATAAGTTATAGCCTCCCCTAGAGCTTCGCTACAATCATATAAAGCTATTCAATTGTCGTAACGAGAGTCTGAATGTACTCCGTAACAGCCCTGTACACAAACAATCGACTCCCGTCCACTCAGTCTTGACCCAGAACTACTTTCAATCAAAGTTGTTCTACTTTCAATCAAAGTTGTGTCGTCTCAATATAGCAGGATACAACAAAAAATATTTCACTAAAATAGAACTTTATTTTCAGAATGTGAAGAGTATGCTCATCCTCATACACAAACAATCAACGCCCTTCCACTCAGTCTAGACCCAGAACTACTTTCAATCAAAGTTGTAAGATGTCGTATCAATATAGCAGGACACAACAAAAAATATTTCACTAAAATAGAACTTTATTTTCAGAATNCGCCTTCGGTACATAAATAATAAATCAATCAGCAGTCCATTAACCTTCATTCATTTATTTTCAATCTGTACTATATACATAGATAAGTTATAGCCTCCCCTAGAGCTTCGCTACAATCATATAAAGCTATTCAATTGTCGTAACGAGAGTCTGAATGTACTCCGTAACAGCCCTATACACAAACAATCGACTCCCGTTCACTCAGTCTTGACCCAGAACTACTTTCAATCAAAGTTGTAAGATGTCGTCTCAATATAGCAGGATACAATAAAAAATATTTCACTAAAATAGAACTTTATTTTCAGAATGTGAAGCCTCATACACAAACAATCAACGCCCTTCCACTCAGTCTTGACCCAGAACTACTTTCAATCAAAGTTGTAAGATGTCGTCTCAATATAGCAGGACACAACAAAAAATATTTCACTAAAGTAAAACTTTATTTTCAGAATGTGAAGAGTACGCTCAGCCTTATACACAAACAATCAACGCCCTTCCACTCAGTCTAGACCCAGAACTACTTTCAATCAAAGTTGGAAAATGTGATAGAAATGCCCAAGCCTTAATAGTGGGAGGCCAAAGATCAGAATTGGGAGAATTCCCACACATGGTAAGAATACAGGTGATCCATTTTATTTATGCAATTCTAATATCTCTGAAACTGTCGATATACCAACGGGGTGGTTGGGGGGGGCATATTGTGATGACCTAGATAGATATGTCTGTTGGAAAATACGTTCCGTACCCCATTTTAACCAGATTTTTAGTTGTAAATGTTGTACATGGACAGATTAGATCCCACCATAAAAAATGAATGCCCCCTCTGCCGCGAACAGCCACATGACGTTCACCACCTATTCAATTGTCCACAAAAACCCACACTACTCACTGTCCTAGACCTATGGCTCAAGCCCAAGAAGGTGGCAGCTTTCCTCGAGCTCAACATGGAGGAAATCTGAGGAAACTCGTTGTCTGCCACTACAATGGAGTCGTCATTGTGATTCAAATGGTAACAATGAAAAATATAATATATTTTTTTTTAAATTAATTTCACAGCATGACTAGTGTAACAGATGATTCGGATAATGCTTCATTATGGACAGGCTATCATGCTCTGAAATTCGTTTATTTTTTAACGAAAAGGATATCTATATTGGCTTTCGACTGGAACCATGATAGTATGCGTTCCAGGTTTTCCTGGTGTTTCAATTTCTGTCAATTTAGGTGCTTTAACAACGAAGTGCCTAAACATTTAAGTACCGATTTTTTTTTTTAAATATATGTACTTACTTCTGACTTACGGAATCAGTAGGTAATAATGAACTTAATTTGTTTAATTGAAGAAGGTAGTTAGTAGTCATTATGAAATAATATTTCAAAATTAATTTGTGTATCAACTACTAAAATTTTTTATAAGAGTTACCGAGCGCTTTCGTTTATTTCTATTACGACAAGTTATGTTGAGAATGTCGTAGTAGGCGAAAGCGCCCCGTAACTCTATAAAAAAAATTAGTTGTTGATACCTACACAAATTAATTTTGAATTATTAAATAATGAACATTCTAATTCCAGGTGGCTGTGGGATTCAGAACTCGGAGAGGAATTACCTGGAATTGTGGAGGATCACTTGTGAGTGAATATTTTGTACTGACGGCAGCTCATTGTACTGATAGTAGTCTGTAAGTAGAAATAGTGCAAATAACACTTTAAATTCATTTTTGACAGTTCCAAAAAGGGTCACCAGTTTTCTATGGTTTGGTAACTAAAGGCAAAATATTATTACGCGATAATATATCAAGTATAACGTGTAAAAATGTAGTTTTTTTGTTGTTGTTGTGGAAACANGCTCATTGTACTGATAGTAGTCTGTAAGTAGAAATAGTGCAAATAACACTTTAAATTCATTTTTGACAGTTCCAAAAAGGGTCACCAATTTTTCTATGTTTGGTAACTAAAGGCAAAATATTAATACGCGATAATATATCAAGTTAAATAACGTGTAAAAATGTAGTTTTCTTGTTGTTGTTGTTGTGGAAACAGCCTTTTCACTATTTTTATTACATCATTACTAAGAGCCTTCTGCACAAATAATCTCTTCAATCTTCTATTTTTTTTTACTCTGGTAATGCCGCCACTGGTCGCTATAAATTTGGCCTTTTGCTTATGATTTCGGGGTGCACTCAGCCTCGTGAGGACGATTGAGTGGCTGCTTTAACGCTATTCACATTAAAGCAGCTACTCAATCGTCCTCACGAGGCTGAGTGCACCCCGAAATCATAAGCAAAAGGCCAAATTTTACTGACGCCACTGGGATTGAACCCTGGCCTCCTTAGTACAATACCAGTGTGTGTTATATATGTATGTAATTTTACACCAAATTTTGATCACCTTCAAAATATTCCACATTGAGTATAATCTGTACTTGTCCAATCTTTTCTTCCATCGATGCTAAAAATAGTTTCTAAATTCACTAATTAGGATGTCCCGGGCATTCCAGCGATTTTTGTTTCACCTCTTCCACAGTCACCAAAATATTTCCTTTCTTGTACTTTGGAGTCTGGAGAAAAAAGAATTCGCAGCTCCACAATTGATGTTATGCCGTTTTGGTCAAAAACTACTTCGCGGACAGGTCGGTGTGGACAGTTGCATTGTCGTGATAAAAGAACCTATATGACCTGTGCTCCAAAGATCCTTTTTTTTTCTTCCAAAAATTAGTCGTAGACACTTGTTTAACTTAAAACAGCTTCCTTATAACGTATAATCTATCTTAAACATTGCAACCGTTTTCGCGGTCGTTCCAGTAGAAAAAAAAATCACAACGACCCGAAATAGGACTCACGAAATGTGCAGTTAAAGAAGAAAAAGATTAACACTTTTCACTATAAAAAAATAGCCTCAGTATCTTAGTTGGTTGAGACGGTGGATTCGTAACCAGGAGGCTGTTGGTTCGAATCCTACTCCATCCCTCCTCTTCGACACAAGATTGGAAATAAAATTTTTAGAGGAGGGCGCTAAAATATATGCATGCATATGTATATACCCGTATATGTATATATATATATATGTGAAATAACAGCAAGAACTCTCGTTCTCTTAAAAAAAACAAAAAAAAAAAACAATTCCATAACACCATTCGTTTATTGATCAGAACAAAACTTAATATTTTCTTAATTTATTTTTACAGAGGCAAACCTGTGGCAGTACGTTTGGGAGAACTAAATCTGGTTCGGAACGATGATGGTGCTTCTCCGGAGAATTATAAAGTAGTCCAAGTTATCACTCATCCAGAATATCGTTCAAGTAAAAAATACAATGACATTGCTCTACTCAAATTGGAGCGAGCCGTGAAATTCAATAATTATGTAAGACCAGCGTGTCTGAACACCCAACAGTCTGTTGGTGTTAACAAAGCCATTGCAACTGGTTGGGGTTCCATAGGATTTGGTAAGTTTTCAGAATTGGATAACGTCAGCGTATATGGCACCTTACAATACACCAGTTTCCGTAACATCACTGAAGTTAAGCGTTTCTTAAGGTTTTACTTAGTGGTTGACCGCTTAGGATCAAGTCCTCGTAATGCTGGTTATTCCCAAGCCAACTCTCGCTGTTGGTGACGTTAATGAGGGTCAGGCCCGTATCCAGGATTTTATTTCGGGGGGGGGGGGCGAACTTTTNAATTGGGGGGGGGGGGCTCATGTAAAGGGAGTTTTACCATGTAGGGATTACAGGAAAAATCAAACCTTTGCAAATATTTCGGGGGGCGGTTGACCCCCTTAAAACCCTGTCCTGGATATGGGTCTGATGTGGGTAGTTGGTTTTGAGATTCCAGGAGGGGGATAAAACCACCAAGGATGACCAATAGGTAGATATTAAAGATACGTTAACCAAAAAATAATAATTCATAAATAATTGAACGAACAATGGAAGTGTTGTTTCCGTGATAACTCTCGAACGCCTTACCCGATTTTTATGAAATTTGGCATGAGCATTCATTATATTCATTAAAGGAGCTTTTGAGCCTCAAGGGAGCAATGCATTTGACAGAACTACTAGTAGGTAGCCGTAAAGACAAAATCAGTCTGGTAACTGACTTAAATTTAACTTTCATGCGGGGTCTTGTTTGTTCAAAATGCTTTCGCCGCCGACTGTCTAAAGACATGGGAAAATCTAACACTAAAAGATACGCTAAATTGACCGAACGAAGTGGGGTCTGGCTTCAAGACCACGACCTTCTTTAAACGTCTATCTTCTTTAAACAATTTTGATGAAACTCGGTATAGTATTTATGTTCATGGAATTAGATGATTACTTTTTGGGTCCTTCTGGGCCATTCGGGGCCAAATGGCAGTTCAAAATTTGAATGAGGGGTACAGTTCGCATAACTACTAGTAGGTACCTATTTATTTAAAAAAAAATGTTGCGTGTAATTTATCATTTTCAATTAATTCTCAACATCGCCAAACTTTATGAGTACACTCAGGGTCACCGAGAAGGGAGGTTACGTGGATAGTACCTCCAGACCCGGGCTATTTTAATAAAGGGCCCGTATATTTTAGCCCGGGATTTTCTCTCGGCGACCATGAATACACTTTTTGGTTTGTTAAAATTTTTCATTTGATTTTCCAGGTGATCGATCAAGTGAAGTTTTGTTGAAAGTTGGACTGAGTTTGATTGACAATCGGCAATGTGCAAATCTTTACAGTTCTGAACAATCTGTCTCATTAGAGAACGGAATAGTTTCAAGTCAGTTGTGTGCGGGAGAGCTTCAAGGAGGCAAGGATACGTGTTTGGTAAGCTATTGTAGTACCTAATTGTTAGAAAAAATCTGCATTTTGTTTAAATTTCACTCTATTGGGGACGGAAAATTTTCTGTTTCAACTCAAAATCAGTCTATTTTTTGGTCAGTTGTAAACAGTTTGTTTAAAAAAATACATTAAAATTTTACTTTTGTTTTTCTGTTTGTCTTTTTGTACCACGATAACTCTCGAACGCCTTATCCGATTTTGTTTATATTTGGTATGGACATTCACTATATTCATTGAATCAGCTGATTGGACCCCATTGGGACATCCGGGGCCTAATAGTGGACATTTGATTTGAGTGAGGCCTTATTATTATTAATTGTGGCCAGGTCCTTTCGGAATTCCAAGTACTACGTTCACTAGTTAGAATAATTGCACGCCGAGGCCTAGTATATTATTATATCTTATGAGGGCTAAGGTTTTCCTATTAAGCCCGGATAGTGTTCACAGCACAGAAATACTGGTTATGTTTTTTATGACTTGTTTGAAAGAATTATAAATTTTATATTAATTATTTGTGATTTTGTGAACTGTAGACCTCACTCACTTGAATGACCACTATTTTGCCCAAATTCAGCTCTATGGATATAATAAATGTCCATACAAAATTTCATCAAAATCGGTACAAGGCGATCATTGTGATACAAAAAGACAAACAAAACAATTTTGTCATGATGCAAAATGTTGTCATTTTTTCGACTTCAAACAGTGTGATTGGCAAATATATTTGATTAAATTCACTATTTGACTGCTTTGATATCAAACACAAAAGTGACAACACAAAAAAAATTGAAAGCAAATCATTTTGTCTCTAAAGTGCGAAAAAAGGACAAATCAAACACACAAATTCAACAACTTTAAGTACATCAAATAAATTGTGCCAAAATTGTGGAATCATGACAAATAGTGTGATACGACCTTTAGTAAACACTAGACCTTGTTCAGCCAGCGTCTATGGCACATTGAATACACCAGTTCTCGTTAGATCACTGAAGTTAAGCAACGTCCAGCGAGGTTGTACCATGTGGGTGTCCANAATGGAGGGTGAAACCTCCGTCTTGAATGGCCAATAGATGTTAAAGAGACGTTAAGCCAATTTTTTTAAAAATAAAGACCTTGTTTCGGTGTTGATTAAATTGTCAATTTATGTTTTACACAGGGTGATTCTGGTGGACCTTTACAAGTGACATCTGATACAAATAAATGCATTTACAAAATTGTTGGTATTACATCTTTTGGAAAATTTTGTGGAGAGAAAAATTCACCAGGAGTTTACACCCGTGTTTCGGCATACATATCATGGATTGAAGGAGTTGTGTGGCCTTAGAATTGTTGATGAACAAATGGAATTGTACCAAGCGATCTCATCTTTGATGACCTTCGCTCAAATAGTAGCTTCTGATTTGAAGAAGTAGAGATAAACACAACTCAGGAAAATGGCTCAGGTTCTAAAAAAAGTTGTTAGGGGTTTGGACGATATTCACGATGTTTCCAGATCAAGAAGGTGGTTACCCTAAAAGGATTACTCCCTAATGTGATAGCGTCTATGGTCCGTCCACCAACGTTGCCAAAAATAAAATATTCTTCAACTCTATTTTCTTTGAAGAAAATAACCAAAAGGCAATAATGTAAAAAAAAAAATATTTAATCCCTAGTGCGGAGTTACAGTGGACGAAATCTTACACGTATCAAAATTTACGTCTTATGAAACATATGACTGGTATGCATAAAAACTGAACAAACGCTTTTACTATAGCAAATGCTTGGAAGTTGAGCACATGCTTGAAATTAACACAGAAAAGTATGCAAAAAAATGGAGCATATACCTATTCATACTACGAAGTATTTGCTTCGTTTTATTAAAAGCATATTTTACAATTTTTATATCGAGCAGAATTGTTAGATAGAATCTGAATTTATTGCTCCAGGATTCGGTAAACATAGTCTAGACCAGCAGATTTATAGCTGAAATAAAATTATGATGTTGTCCTCTAAAAGAAAGATGGGAAATGTTTGGTCGGGAAATTTTCCCGAGAAAAATTTAGTACACAGGACCAATCTGTTGTGAAGTTCATGATGTAGTGGAGAACCATTTAATAAGGACTGGCCGAGAATAAGTGGATAAAAAATAATTTAGAATACACTAACCGCAAAATTGTAAGGACCTGCAAACTGCAAATTATATTTATTTGTTATTATTAGGTAGGTGTACCCGAAAAAGAAGGTAGGGTTTGTTGTAATCCTCTGGACTATAGGGAGAACATTCTGTGAGAGATTTTTTTAGGTGTCTTCAATTCAAAATCTTGTTGGTACTTAGAAAATTCATGTTCATACGATTATTCAATTACTTAAAGTAGTTAAATAATCGTATTCAACTTCTTCAAGTAGTTGAACACGATTATTGCGATTATTTAACTACTTTTAAGTAGTTGAATACGACTATTAAACTACTTTAAGTAGTTGAATAATCGTATTCAACTTCTTAAAGTAGTTGAATACGATTATTACGACTATTCAACTACTTTAAGTAGTTGAATAATAGTATTCAACTACTTAAAGTAGTTGAATAATTGTATTGAAAAAAAATAACAATATCGATTCAGTAATGAATGTTGAATTCTGAATCGACAGTCTGAGTAACTTTGAAAGCTCAACTGAAATTATTAATTTAAATTTAATTATTTAAACTCTGAATCGATCTTGTCATTTTTATATTATTTATTTTATCAGTATAGAGTCTAAATGAACTACTTAAATTAATTCTTTTTATATTTTAAATTTAATTGTCCACTTTTAAAACAATAAAACAAAGTTTTTAGTACCTACTTTGAGTTTTTAGTACCTACCTAGGTACCTACTCTGAGTGTTTTCATTATTTGATTTTTGGATTCTGTACACATCGAATTATGAGGATTGTATCTTATGAATAGTTGAATACGACTATTAAACTACTATAGAGAGGTGCAGAAGAAGGGGAACTTCATGGGAACCCATCCACCTAAGCCCGTCACTCCCTGGGCTCGCTTTGATCCTAAAGAGTGGTACAGAAGGAGGGGAACTTCATGGTAACCCAGCCACCTACCTAGGCTTTGTTCAGATGAACGCAAGGCACAAGATCTATCTAAATAGTGCATATTGTCTACATGACCGCGCGGTGCCGCACGGTACTGCTTCTACAAACTTATATCGATTTGTTCATTTGATCCCGCGCGGTCATCTCAACATAGCCTAAACCTGTCGATTTTGTTATTGAAAAGATAAACCAATACAATATTTATGTAGCTACTTATTGTCACTTCATAACACGCGGGATCTAATTTTGCCGCCGTACTAGATTTTTGTTAGTTAATTTTTTAGGGGAATGTAGCCACCGATAAAAAATAAGTTAAAATAAACTAACCGCAAAATTGTAAGGACCTGAAAATTGAATTAAATGTTTGTTATTATTAGGTACCCGGAAAAGAAGGTAGTTGTACTCCTCTGGACTATAGGAAGAAAATTCTGTGAGAGAATTTGGTGACGATTGATTGAAAATATTAACCAATAATAAATTATATAAATAATAAAAAACTTTCAAGGCACCCAAGTCCATGGAAGTATTCAAATGAATGGTTCTATTGTTATCTGCATACAGAGACATAACTAGGCACCCGAGGCAACTACAAATTCTGGCGACCATTCCCACCGGGCTAAGGCCAATAGTCAACCAATCAATCTAAAATAAACATTATTATTAGCTATGTTCCGGAACCAATTTCCGATTTATTACGAATTGAAAAATGGACTCTAAAGAGAGGTGCAGAAAGAGGGGAACTTCATGGTAACTCATCCACCTACGCCGGTCACTCCCCAGGCTCACCTTGAACCTATAGAGAGGTACAGAAGGAGGGGAACTTCATGGGAACCCATCCACCTAAGCCCGTCACTCCCTGAGCTCGCTTTGATCCTAAAGAGAGGTGCAGAAAGAGGGGAACTTCATGGTAACTCATCCACCTACGCCAGTCACTCCCCAGGCTCGCCTTGACCCTAAAGAGAGGTGCAGAAGGAGGGGAACTTCATGGTAACCCAGCCACCTACACCCGTCACTCCCCGGGCTCGCTTTGACCCTAAAGAGAGTGCAGAAGGAGGGAAACTTCATGGTAACCCATCCACCTACGTCCATCACTTCCCGGGCTGTATTCTACTAAGTTAGTTTTGGCATGAGAAAATAATGTATGTATGAGGTAGCTTTAGTTTTCAAAAATTTGTTTCACCTATTGCAAGAACTTTTGGGGGGGTGCTCTCCTCCAGTCCCCCCCGTGGATCCGCCCCTGATTCTACGTATGTACAATTCTTAGCACTGCATTCTACGTATGTACAATTCTTAGCACTGCATTTTATGTATGTACAATTCTTAGCTCTGCATTCTACGTATGTACAATTCTTAGCACTGCATTCTACGTATCTACAAATCTTAGCACTGCATTCTACGTATGTACAATTCTTAGCACTGCATTCTACGTATCTACAATTCTTAGCACTGCATTCTACGTATGTACAATTCTTAGCACTGCATTTTACGTATCTGTACAATTCTTAGCACTGCATTCTACGTATCTACAATTCTTAGCACTGCATTCTACGTATGTACAATTATTAGCACTGCATTCTACGTATCTAGAATTCTTAGCACTGCATTCTACGTATGTACAATTCTTAGCACTGCATTTTACGTATCTACAATTCTTAGCACTGCATTCTACGTATCTACAATTCTTAGCACTGCATTCTCATTCTACGTATGTATTATTTTTAGCACTGCATTCTACGTATGTATAATTCTTAGCACTGCATTATACATATCTACAAATCTTAGCACTGCATTCTACGTATGTACAATTCTTAGCACTGCATTCTGCGTATGTACAATTCGTAGCACTGCATTCTACGTATGTACAATTCTTAGCACTGCATTCTACGTATCTACAATTCTTAGCACTGTATTCTACGTATGTACAATTCTTAGCACTGCATTCTACGTATCTACAATTCTTAGCACTGCATTCTACGTATGTACAATTTTTAGCACTGCATTATACGTATCTACAATTCTTAGCACTGCATTTTACGTATGTACAATTCTTAGCACTGCATTCTACGTATCTACCATTCTTAGCACTGCATTCTACGTATCTACAATTCTTAGCACTGCATTCTACGTATCTACAATTCTTAGCACTGCATTCTACGTATGTACAATTTTTAGCACTGCATTCTACGTATGCACAAACAGGCTCCTTTGCTGTGTCCTAACACAAATTAATAATGTCTGGTTCAGGTTTTGGGTAGCAGTGATATGCAGTTTACAATACAAATTGTATTTTTGTTCCTTTTGTACTTCGGGTAAGTGTAACCTCCAAGTAAAGTTATTACCTGATATGGTCATGAGTGGAATGGTTATGTTACGATAACGATATTATGCGGACATGACCCGTTGATGAGAACACAATGTTGGGAGCAAAATGAAGCAAGATAACTATAAAATTGAAATAGCCCTTGAAATCTGCCAAAGGTCCGAAAGGTCGTATCACAATAACATTAAAGGTGCGTTCAGACTACTCGTGGTCTCGGTACTTGCGGGGCTCCCGAGTAGTGTAGACGTAAAGTCAAGTCACGAGACAAACCATGCGAGCAGCGCGAGCCATGAACTCGAGAGGATCCGTCCGGTGTCGGTAAGGGACTTGCGACAATTTAAGAAAGCTTTGTGGACTTAGAATAGTTTACTTTTAGTTTACTTGCTAGCCTCTCCGCAATGAAAACTGATTTTCGAAATGTGGAGTCTTTCTTTGCAATTTTTGGTTCCACCACATTTAGTAAGGTCTCAAAATCGGATGGGGACATACGGCAAAATGTCTTAAAATGTAGGTTTTCGGCTCTTAAGTCCCCCAAAAGGTTTGTTCCACTGTACATTTTCCTACTCCGGAAAATCGAAGTTATTCACCATCTACGTCTTCGAGGAAGTTTCTTAGGCTTCTTTTTTCCGCTAATAAACGTATCAGTAGGTAACTCTAAAAAAAAAAAAAAAATCGCGCGCCACCTACCGAGCCAAACTCCCGCCAGCAACTGAAATCCGTCTGGACACAAATCAGACGAGTACAAGATGAAGCTTGATAAATCTCAAGATCATTGCGAGTGCCGCGAGCACGAGTAGTCTGGACGCACCTAAAAATTCTATTCTTAGAATATGAAAGACCCATGATAGGGTTCACACCTCATTACAGTGCCCTTGATTTTTAGGAAAGCGCAAGTCTTCTGTCAATTTATTCAATCAAAACGTCAAAATATATCACCAAATTAATAAAAATAATATAATATTACCAAATTGATAAAAATGATTAGGACGACCAGCTGCTGTTATGGCCCAGTGGTGACTGCACTTGTCTTGCACTCGGGAGAACCGGGACTGAATGCTGGCAGAGGAAATAATTTGTCACCGTGGTTTGGATGTTTCGAAGCCCACTCAGCCTCGTGAGGACAATGAGTAGCTATGGAGATCAATGCGCATTCTAGGAAATTATAAAACTTCAAAGTATTTGGACAATGATAGATATTGGAAAATCGTACATTGCTGGAATGTGCACCAAAGTTGTGACATAATAACACAAAGAAAAAAAATCAATAAAAATGCTGGCTTTCACAACCTGTCACCTCCTAAATGCCTCGAAGGTAATCTAATAGGTCCAAAAATTGAAATGCGAAGGTTATTTATTTGGGGTGTTTTTATATCAATGACACAATCCTATAGTAAAGTTATTAACGAAAAATCAAGACTTTTTTCTTTAACTTCACCCCTGCCCAATGCTATTTGGGGTCGGCACTGCTATCCTTAATTCTACCGTGTGCCTACCTTTTGTTCGGTGCCTACTCTCTTTAGCTGTAACCCTTTCCTGGCACGGTAACCCTACCTTACTGCTCACAGTATCAATAGAAACTGCGTAGAAACTCGCTTTTTACTGATAATCTCTCATCATTGGTTTGAAGCAGAGTTTTTTAAGGCTGGATGCCCTTCCTAACGTCAAACCCTCTGTATTTGCACGGACTTGGGACCGTCACCCAATGCAAACCATTGGGCGTTTACATTTAACGGAAAATCAAGTATGGTAGCAAAATTCGTTCCCAAGTGTTATGGAGCAGGGGTGGATCCAGGGGGGCTGGGCGAGAGTTCTCCGCCACCCCAAAGTTTTTGCAAAGGTGAAACAAATTTTTGAAAGATGAACCTACCTCATACCTATATTATTTTCTCATGCGAATACTGCCTCAAGTTCAAGTAAGAGTTGTGCTTCGTAATATTCTGAATTCTAATCGTATATGAATATCTTATTACCACATTACCACATTCTTATTACCAATAAATGCATTTTATTTCCTTAGCCCCCCCCCCTAAAATTTTACCCTGGATCCGCCCCTGGGATGGAGTGCTAAACAACAAAAATAAATGACCTACTCCACTGCTATCAACTTGTTCACAAGAAGAGTTGGTACAGCACGGAACTGGTTATTACCTATACTCGAACATATTCCAATCAATTTATTTCAAACATAAATAGTGTTTGTAAAGGTACTATTACAGTATTTGTCATGATGCCAAATGTTTGTCATTTTTTGACTTCAGACAATACCAAATAGTGTGTTTGACAAATATATATGATCAAATTCGCTGTTCGATTGTTTTTGATCAAACACAAAAGGGACGATAATTTGACTTAATTAATGGTCTAATAGGGTTTAAAAGCATGACTAATACGTTTGTCATGTTTGATCATTTTTGCAAATTATTTCATTAATGTTACCTTTAAAACCTATTTCTGAGGCGTGGACGAGACGCCTCAGAAGTCTTCAATTATCGAAAGTACACAAGTGAAGAAAAACTAAATTTAACTTTCGAACAGAAAGCATATCAAAATTATTATAAAATAGGTTAAATCTGTTTGCAAATAAATCTGTTTGCTATTATAAAATAGGTACACAACACATAAAATATTTTTTTTTTTTTTATAATTTGGATTAACGTCTCTTTAACATCTATTGGTCATTCGAGACGGGGGTTTTATCCTCCATTCGCTGGAAACTTGCAAACCAGCTACCCACATTGACCTCACCCAGCCTGGGTTGGGCCGGAAAAAAGAGCCAACGATACGTGGTGTTCCCAAGCGGTCACCCATCCAAGTACTGACCACGCCCGACGTTGCGTGGTATGATCGTTGGCTACATAAAATCTTATTTGAAAGTTAATAATTTTATTTGAAAGCCCCATTAAATAGTGTGAGAGGGGCACAAATATATACGTACCAAACACACATCAAATAAATTTGTGTCAAACTTTTGAATCATGACAAATAGTGTGATACGACCTTTAGTGTCAAACTTGAAAAATCTCTTGTATATGAAAACTTATAAACAAAATAATAAAGAGAAAATTCCCCAAATTTTACCACAATTTTTTTTCACTTTTTTAAATTCCGTAAGTGCTCAATAATATCACAGGACTGCAAAAATTTTTTTTTGAAAAGCTGTTTTGCTGTTTTCAACTGATTTATATGTATTTTGATGCGCTGAATCTGAAAATGAACTCCGTTTTTCTGTATCACGTCAGGATTTTTCACAAATTAGGTGTCTATATTTTCCATTGATATACCCATAATGTATATGAATTGTACGTAAAAGTCATTTTCGTTTGAAAGATAGGTTTTTAATTTAAATTAGCTCCAGCGCACATCTAAAATCGTTTTTTTTTAACTGTGAGGCTCCTGTTGTTATATTTTTGCTTACGGTGTGCATCTGGTATATCCCTCCGTAGCATCTAACAGTAGTCTGCCATCTTTATCGTACCTCATTTTTCTTGGTATCTGCTCTCCATCTCCGTGGAAACGTCCTCCTTGTTCTTCGCTCACAGCCCCCAAGTTTTCAGAAAATAGTTCAAGTGGGATTAGAGAAATACATATAAATCAGTTGAAAACAGCAAAACAGCTTTCTGGTCGCAGACCTGTGTATTCAAATAGATTTTTCAATTGAGCTCAAAGGCTCAATATGGTTGAATCCATTTGGAGTATTTTATTAAATAATAGGTGATTATTTAATAAAATAGTGGTTCAGTGAACTTTGGAACTTGACGACAATGAAGAGGGAAAATCCTTCTAACTTCTCACTTTTAATTATATTTTACATGATCGTGACTCTTGTGATCTTGTATTACGCAACACCTCTGAACATTCTGAATCTCATAATTATTCATCAGGCGTATCTGTAGGTACCCTTAAATTTAATAAGTATGCAATGATTTATACAGAAAAAAATATACAATTAAAGGATTGGTGGTATAGACGTTCTGACTGATAAACAAAAGTCCTGGGTTCAAACTCGGCCAAGTCATGAATTTGAAATATTTATCACATAATAATAATAGCACCCAAAAAACTGCCCGTGTCAAAGAACTCTTCAGTTATTTTTGGGCAGTGCGAATAAGGACTATCATTATTAATTAAAGGACTGCCATTTGCTACCAGGTGGCTCAATAAAGACCAAAACTAATTTCTGCTACCGTTTTCATGAACGTAATCAATGTCCATACCAAATTTCATCCAAATCAGACCAGGCGTTCGAGAGTTATGTAAATGTGTAAATGTAAATTTCTTTGTGTTATTATGTCACAATTATAGTGGGCATCATAACATTACAAGGTATTCTCATCAATCACTCCAATATCACTAAGCCTTATTTACACTTTAACAATTTCCTTATAATAGGTACTATCTACCACTTGTCTCTATTCCCATAGCTACTCAATTGTCCTCAAGTAGCTGAGTTACCCGCAACCACAACCAGACCAAGTAGAAAATTTAAAAAAACCTTTATCAAATTTTTGACCCGTCCAGGAATCGAACTCGAAACCTCCTTGGTGCAAGACGAGTGTGATGCGCACTCTGCCACGGAGACGTCATTCGTTCGAGAGTTATCGTGATACGAAAACANGTTACCCCCAATCACAATTGACCAAGTAGAAAATTAAAAAAAACCTTTATCAAATTTTCGACCCGTCCAGGAATCGAACTCGGAACCTCCTTGGTGCAAGCCGAGTGTGATGCGCACTCTGCCACGGAGACGTCATTCGTTCGAGACTTATCGTGCTACGAAAACATCATCATCATGAGAAGAAGAAAAACAATACTAATTGTTTTCGATGGTATTAAATTTCAGCCCCCCTCATTCTACTTCGTTCTTTTTGGAAGAAAAAATTGCAGCATCAGATTTTTTACCTACCTAGATAGGCACAATTTATAAACGGAATCTCAAGGCAAGTTTTTAGCACTTGAGAAGATAAACTTGGAAAACACCGTGCAGTTCGTGCGTTATTGTGAAGGAAGCAATGCGTATCTATTTTGAATATAAGTAAATTGGAATGGAGGAAAAACTTTGGTCTAGAATGTTAGGCAAACCATACATCATGATGCAGCGCGCCAAGAAAAAAACTATGTATCGTCAGTGGTGAATTACTAAATGATCTGGGTGGCACATTTGCTAACCTGCTGGAATTCTCAACCTTACATTGAGAGGATTGTTAACTCTAGCTTCGGATTCGTATATTCGTGAGCTAAATTCCCCTTTAGGGCTATATAAGCCCCTGTACCTAAGCCTCTGGTGGGCTTTTTTGTGCTTGGAATGTAGCCTATTTTCCTACCTAAGGTGTATGATCTGCGCAAGTTTGATCAGCCTTTTGGCTAGGTATTTTTCATGGATGTCGTGCCTGGGTTGTAGCTGTCCCATGCTCAGTCTCCATGCAAGTAGAGAGTTGCAGTCAAAAATGAGGTAAAAAGCAGTCTCCTCATCCTCCCCACGGAGTCTACACATGATCTGGTTCTGGTGGAAGCCCATAGTGTGTGTAGGTGTTTTCTTAGACCACAGTGATCGGGCCTGTGGCTAATCTGATATTTTTTCGACTAAATATATTGAGCTCAAAATAATGATTTTTAAATTCCTTTTGAGTTCAATTTTTAGACAACATATTGATTTTAATTTCTTAGAACTTTAGGTACATCTTTGATTAAAACAATGTTCTTTAAAAATTCCATCAAAAAAGCAAGGATCCAAAATTAGGAACTCTAGCACTTTTTTCACTTAATATTTTTTGTATTTTATCCTGTGTAAACATTAGTAAATGTTAATACAGCATCATGTTTACAACTGAATTCCCTTTCAAATAACACCAAAAACATTTTTCTATGATAATCTATGATAATCTGGATATAAGGTTTTGAATGCCAAAATTTCCTTAAGGGGGTCCAATAAATGGTAGAATTACCCTATATGAATAATTAATAGTTGTAAATAATAAACTAATTCACCTTGATCGTTTAAATGATTTTCCGCAAAGAGAATACTTTTCTCGTGGTAGATTTTTCCTTAGTACTACGAGTATTTCAAGAAGATGAGGCCCGCATTTGATAGGAACTTTATTAATTTATTTTTGATAACTTTCTGTTATCAGTTGCTTAGGGCATCTTGTGGAGATGGTAATTCTTTCTCAGGTAAATGTGCAGAATTTTCAATTTAACGAACGGTACGAATTAAATTATTATCCGTCTATTGTGCGTTCTAAAATTCTCCAACTTCCTCTTAACTTTTGACGACCCAACCCAGAATCTTGAAATTCAGTTACCGCCATAATTAAAGGTTCAATTTTTTTTTATAAAATGCAGGGACACTTTCAGTGGGGGGGCCACCCCACTTCAAAATCTTAATGAGATTAGCTTTTTTTTTTATATATAGTTTTTAGCGAAATATTTCTTGAAAATCGACGAACTATTTCATGAAAACAACAAGACTGAGTAAGTAAGTCTATTAAAGAGAAATAGTGAAGTTTAAACCCCCATATAACATACTAGCTACGTTTTAATTTTGGTTTATTATTTTCCATAATGAGAAGTTATACTTCTTTTTTAAAATTAAATTTAAAAATATTTAAAAAAACTGAACTTCTTTGCTGTCACCCATCCATTGTTTGTCCCTACTTGGTGTAGCTTAACATTAGAGCGATGAAACCTAGACAAAAATCTTCCCAACTTTCTCGCTTTGAGTTGATATATTACGTCGTCGCGACTAATTTCGAGAAAGAATCGAGAAACTCGAGAATCATCTTTACATTTTTTTTA
>CM022878.1:12082319-12122402 GCA_012654025.1 Pachypsylla venusta | reverse complement strand
GTCCGCATATTGATCAGTATACATCTTCCAAAATATTACCGTCGCTAAAGAGCAAAGTCCGCAGACGAAGGCTGCAAAATCTTTTTAAATTAATACTATCACTAAAAAGGAAAGTCCGCAGCCGAAGGCTTCAAAATCTTTTTAAAATAATGGTCAACATCAACAGAAAATAGGAATATAACAATAATATCACTAAAAAGACTTAAAACTTTAGAAGAGCAACATCTACATTCGGTCTGATGGAATGATTAAAGAAGAGAAAGTCTAGTACGGTTTTCCGTACCATTTATTTTTTTGGGTGGGGGGGCTTAACGTCTTTAACAATTGTACCCTTCATTTGGCTGGAAACTTGTAAACCTGCTACCTGCTGGGTTGGGTAAAAAAATAGCCAACATCACGAGGTCACAAACCCACGTGGACACCCACATGGTAAAACCTCGCTGAACGTTGTTTCCTAAACTTTAGTAATTTAACGGGAACTGGTGTATACAAAGTGCAGTGCAATAGGCGCGGGTTAAAAAAGGTCAAATTTGATTCCGCTGAAAAGAGCATTAGGGATCTACAGGGAATTAGTGTGATGTGGATAGGTTTTGTTTCAGATGATGGATGGCGCCATCAAATTAAGAGAAGTACACCGCTTAATACAAGACTTTCCTTGAAAGCAACAGTACAAGAAATAGACGACCGTCCTGTATGGACAAGTTATAACAAAAACTCGGTAAAACCGAACTCAAGCATACAAAAAAATGATGCCAATGATATTGTTTTGAAAAGATCTAGAGTTAACAATAGTAGTATACAAACAACGGAAACAATTCCAAAGCAAACTCCATTAAATGAGGTTTATATTCCTGATACAATGAAAGACATTGTGAAAACACCAAGTCAGATAAGTAAGTTTGTAAATCAACATTAGTGGAGATTGGCACATATTATTATGTCTGAAATTTTATAAAAAAACAATCATTTTTCAAAATGTTTAAATACTCATTATGTCTTATTAGTATTTTATCAACAGGAGTAGACCTACCTGCAGTTGGGTGGAGATTGGGACAGATGTCTGAAATTTTATAAAAAGCAATAATTTTTCAAAATGTTTAAATACTCATTTGGGTTTATTTTATATTTTTTTTATGGGCCGATCCAGCATTCGTCTTGTAATTATGGAAGGGCTAGTCTAGTCATCATTTTGCATACTTAATATGTCCTAAATTATGGATTAAGAGGCCACTTAAAACTGTTTCCCTTTGAGTTGGTCTGTTGTCTCAACAAAATTTAAGATATTGGATCGTGACTTGCTGAATTCGGTCAAAAATCAGAAAATCAGCCGTAAACTCAAAAACGGTTCGTTATTTTTGATTATTTCTGCGGTTCATACACCTAAACCTTCCTCATGCTATGGAGTATGGAGACACTCCTCGGACTTACACCCCTTGATATTCATATCAGGGGAGTCGCCAGGATGACGGCCTTCAGGCTAAACTTAAACAGCACCTGAAATGCCCAGCAATATGGGCACTCCAGAATCTCTGGGGCGATCAAAGTTTCCGTCATGGAATTGGGCACCGACAGGATTGCTGCAGAAGAAATCTTCGACAGCCCCGTCAAGGTCGTCATTGAGACGTCTGGGGAGTCAAAGAAACTAAGCTTCTGTCCAAGGGGGCCATGGTGTGGTACACTGATGGTTCTAAAACAGAAGTGGATCTGGGGCTGGTGTTCACTGTGTACGACTTAAGGTGGACAACGTGGGAATGCTAGCTGAAACTAAAGAATTGGCACAGAAAAACCGGGTTTGCCTAGGTTGGGTGCCACGATACAAGGGCATTGCTGGCAATGAACAGGCCGATAAACTGGCTTGATTGGGGTCCTCAACACCATTGATCGGACCGGAACCCGTGATCGGTCTTAGCGTGACGGAGGTCAGAACGTCAGAGGCTTCATCGAAAGGTGGATACTAGAGAGGCACGGTGGAAGGCCGTCTCAAGTCTGAGACAAAGCAAGGCCATGCTGCGGGGACCATCTAAGAACCCCATGGTCGAGATCCTGGCCCTCAGTCGGAAAAATATCAGATTGGCCACAGGCCTGATTACTGGCCACTCTGGCCTAAGAAAACACCTATACACACTATAGGCTTTCATCAGGACCAGGTAACGTGTAGACTCTGTGGGGAGGACGAGGTAACTGCTTCTCACGTCAACTTTGACTGCAACTCCCTAATACTAAAATTTGTACATATCCTTCCAAATGGTCTCTATTTTAATGGTCTCTATTAATATTCGGTGCTAACACTATTTTCTCTTTTGTTAAAGGATGTCTTGAAATGTGCCTTTATAATTCCAATTGGGCTCCAGCTGTGTTGGGTGGTGTGAACAGCAATTTAAAAGAATTTAAACACATGGTATCTATGCTGTCTTTATTATAATTCAGTGCTAACATTATTTTCTCTTTTGTTAAAGGATGTCTTGAAATGTGCCTTTATCATTCCAATTTTGCCCCTGAGGTGTTGGGTGGTGAAAACAGCAATTTAAAAGAATTTAAACACATGGTATCTATGCTGTCTTTATTATAATTCGGTGGTAAGATTTTTTTTCTTTTTTGTTCAAGGGTGTCTCGAATTGTGTACATACCCTTTCAATTGGGTCCCATATGTGTTAGGTGGTGAAAACAGTAGTTTAAAAGAATTTAAACACATGGTACGAAAGTTGATTTGCAGATAATAATTTATTGATTTTGTACAGTGGGTATTATTTTTTTATTTTTTTTTAAAAAATATTTTTTATATATTTTCAATAATACAGGTTAAATTTTTATTATTTTTTTAAAATATTTTTTATATATTTTAAATAATACAGGTTAAACATGTACCTAAAAAGAAAGAAAAAATATGAATCCTCACTAGGAAACACACCTATAGCTATAAGTGTATTTGTGTTAAGTGGGGAGAAAATTCGAAAATACGCAAAAAAAACGTAAAAAATTAGGAGAACATAAATAATTATGATGTTAATGATATGATGATTATATGGATGGAGGTGATGTTGATGATGAGAAATGTTAAGGGGGGGGGATATTATTACATAAATAATTATGATGTTAATGATATGATGATTATATGGATGGAGGTGATGTTGATGATGAGAAATGTTGGGGGGGGATATTATTACTTAGGTATTTCTGTTAGTTTCTGTCGTTCATTTTGTATTATTAAGTTTGGGATTTTTAACATAAAATGCGAAAAGATCATTATCATAGACCCGATTTTTCCACCATAGAACTTTAAATTTTTGTGTTGCACTTGACAAAAAAGTTATTTTGTATAAAATTTAGTTGTCGTTCTTTTTGTTCTCACGTAGGGTGAACCCGAATTTGACATTTTGTGAGCTATTATGGAAAACTCCCAAAAAACTTGCTTTTTTTTTAATATTTTTTGTGGGACGATCCAAGGAACATTAAAAAAAAAAATATTTTTTTCTCATTTATTTGTCATATTTTGGATTTTAATACATGATGGTAACAAAAAATAGTTGTACCATATTCCATTTCAATTTCTTGAGAAATCGATACTTTATATGAATAAAAGTCACTTCGTGGGGGGGGGGGCGTGACCGGTCATTCTATGACATACTATATTTTGACCAGTAACCTTTTGTTTTTTGTTCAAGGCGGCCCTTGGCTTCGGAGATGGACTACAAGGTCAATCAATAAATTGGGACAGTTGTGGTGGGTCTCTCATAAGTGAATACTTTGTCCTAACAGCTGCGCATTGCTTAGACTCTTCCTTGTACGTATCCAAGATTCAATAAACTTTGGAAATAAGAAAAATATTTGTGAATGTTAAAAGCTTTATTAGACAAGCGCCCCAATTCTACAACTAGATTTAACTGAGGTGCGGACTTTTCTTTTGTCGGACCATTTAATTATGCACGGTTTTTCGATTTAAGTCCATACAGTCTGGAGAGAACAGTTCCCGGTCTAAATGCATACAGTCTGGAGAGAATAGTTCCCAATCTAAGAGAACAGTTCCCGATCTGAATGCATACAGTCTGGAGAGAACAGTTCCCGATCTAAGTGCATACAGTCTGGAGGGAACAGTTCCCACTCTAAGAGAACAGTTCCCGATCTAAGTGCATACAGTCTGGAGAGAACAGTTCCAACTCTAAGAGAACAGTTCCCGATCTAAGTGCATACAGTCTGGAGAGAACAGTTCCCACTCTACGAGAACAGTTCCAGATCTAAATGCATACAGTCTGGAGAGAACAGTTCCCACTCTACGAGAACCGTTCCAGATCTAAATGCATACAGTCTGGAGAGAACAGTTCCCTCTCTAAGAGAAGAATTCCAGATCTAAATGCATACAGTCTGGAGAGAACAGTTCCCGCTGATATAGAATGCACTAAAAATAAATTGGAATGGTGTCCATCCTTCCGTTGGATCTCGTCATTTCTATGACTTGGCTGTGGAAAAATTTAGATTTTTTCACTAAAATGGTTACCCAGCCACGTTTCTTTGTTTGTCCTAAAAAACAGCATTACTTCAAAATTGGGGCCGTCATACAGGGGGTGTAACAAAAATAAACTTTAGACCCCTCCAGATTTGCCCGTGATTTTTTTTAATGAAATGCTAGTTAGGTAGTTATTCCTTGTTTTGCTTGTACTTTTCTTTAAATATTTTAACACTTTAACAGCTCCTATGGCTCAGTGGTAATTTCTCTAGTCTCCCACTCGGGAGACACAGTTTCGATTCCTGGCAGAGGGAATAATTTGTAACTGTAGTTTGGGGTTCGTTCAGCCTGGTGAGGGCAATAAGTAGCTATGGAGATAAATGCGCACAGCGGTGCCAGTGTAGAATTTTTACAATGTGTAGAATTTTTCCAATATCTATCATTATCTAATTAAATTGATCTTTACCCATATTCCTGGCACCGCTGTGCGCATTTATCTTCATAGCTACTTATTGCCCTCACCAGGCTGAACGAACCCCAAAAACATCCAAACTACAGTTACAAATTATTGCCTCTGCACCAAAAGGTGTGACATAATAACATAAAGAACAGCATTTTTTAAAAAAATTAATATTTGTAAAATTGCATTGAAATTTCTCGAGAAATTGGCACCCTTCATAAAAAAAGCTACTCCCGTGTTCGAATGTGGATTCCACCAATGGAAAGCAGTAAAATTAATAGAATAATTTTATTTTAAATGTTTGTCAGGGGAGCACCAACTCAAGTACGTCTTGGAGAACATGATCTTTCTAGAAAAGATGAGGGGGCTGCACCGGTTGATTACAAGATTGTAAAGATCATTGTCCATCCAGGGTACGGAGTGAACAAACCTAAGAATATTTATAACGACATCGCGTTGCTGCAACTGGACAGGAGAGTAGTGTTCAACGATCACATTCTGCCAGCCTGTCTGTACAATAAAATCAATGAAACAAAATTCTTGTTCAAAGAAGCCATAGCTTCCGGATGGGGCACTCTTGGATTTGGTAATTATGATCCAACCCTTCCACCGTCATCACTTTCTGTGATCGACACGGAAAGAAACATCTACAGTGTAAATACTAAGGCTAATTTTAGGCCAAATTGAAAATGAACAATATTCCAAAGAAACGACCACCTGGAATTTACCATATGCACAAAACCCGAAATTTGGTAACTGTGCAGGTCGCAAATATATCACAGATTGCGATCTGAAAAAAATGGAAATTCTCAATATCTGAAATTTTGAATGTTGGGAAGAAAAATTAGCTATCATCGCCATGTGGATTTAATATCAGGTCGCGGATTATGCAGTTTTTTGAAATGCTCAAACCCCGATCTATGTGAGAATTCCAAACAAACGTGTTTTAATGGCTTCAGCAAGTCGACTTAAAGTATTGTTTAATACATGTGCTTTGTTCCGCACGGAAGATCTTGTACTACGCGGTACTAGTTCTACAAATTTGTATCGATTTGTTCACTTGATCCGTGAGGTACTAATTCTATAAATTTGTAATGACTTGTTCAGTTGATCCGCGCGGTTTGAGGCGAAATAAAGAAGAAGATATTTTTATGCCAGACTTCCGCGCGTACATACGTTGCTATGTGAATGCTGCTCCCGCGCGGTACCGCGCGATCATCTGAACTTAGCCTTATGCTCCTATTTTTTGGCGAGGCAAAGCCTCACAAAGCGTTTTCTAACTTTTCAAGGAAATGTAAGATAATAATAGTTTTCTAATACCATTACATTTTATTTATTTTTTAATTTTTATTAACGTCTTTTTAACATCTATTGGTCATTCGAGACGAGGGTTTACTCTTCAATCGCTGGAAACATGCAAACCAGCTACCCGCATTGATCTCACCCGGCCTGGGTTGAGACGGAAAAATAGCCACCATCAGGAAGGTGTGAACCCACAAATTACAACCTCGCTGGACGTTGCTTAACTTCAGTGATCTAACGGGAACTAGTGTATTCAACGTGCCATTTACGCTGGCGAATTAGAAGCTATAGATTTATGACTTTTGATGTTTAAATTATTCTTTTTCTCTCTTCATACTCGTCGAAATTTAGTGAGTAAATCACTTATCACAGATTAACAGCCAGAGAGCTGGTTTGCAACAACTCGTCATCTCCTTGCTTTCTGTATGGGGTAATGGAAAAAATATCGTTTCCGACCCTTCCTTTAGTGCCCTCTTACGACTGGCATGGACTTGGGTGTCTTGGAAGTATTCTTTTTATGTCCCCTTATCCACAGGGGACATAACTAGTAAATCACTAGTTAGGAAGAAATGATAATTAAAACATTGATGACGCCTTTTCAGGGTTTTCAACCAGCGCCATCCTTCAGAAAGTTCGTTTGGATATCATCGATAATGGCCGATGTAAGGCGCTATTAGGAAAAGATGCATATATTCCGAACGGATTAATCGAGTCTCAAATGTGTGCCGGGATACTCGCTGGTGGTAAAGATACTTGCGTGGTAAGAACTTAGCTATCAGAGTCTAGGTCTAGATTTACAATACTTAATGGTACACGATGGCCATTCTTTTGATTTATTATTTTCAATAATGATCTTTTGGAATCGATAAAAAAAAAAAAAAAAAATACTTCCCCCCCCCCTCAAAAATTGATACTTAACGTTTCTGGTCGGTCTTTCATTCCTCTTTTTCTTTCCTTCCTACTAGTTTTTAAGTGAGTAAGTGTTGTGCGTAACATCACACCATCGATATCAAAATAGCGTTTGATATAAGGGACGGGTTGTGAGCCTGTACAACATGAAAAGGCCGATGATGATTTCAAGGTCAATAGTTCAGTAGCGTGAATTAAAACCTCACCAAGATACGTGCCTTCTTTGTTCAAAATAATGATATCGCAAGTGACAGATGAGAGAAGAACAACTTTTTTTAATTAAATGAAATATTTAAAAATCAGTCCACTTCTCTCCGAAAATATCCTTTGGGTTAATTATTTTTAATAATGAACCTTTGGAATTGTCACGAAAAAAATACCCCCTCCCCCCCCCTCAAAATTTGATATTTTACGTTTCAGGGTACGTAGTAGAATCCAAAAATCGAATAAAAAAATCCGTAGGTCCAATCTAGGATCTAATTGTGTCCCGAAAATTTTGGGTGCAAAGTTAGGGATTTGAAATTTGGTATGAATGTCAAATTCAGGGTCTGATTACGCCCCAGAGTATTTTTTTTTTTTTNTTTTTTTTTTTTTTTTTTTTTTTTTTTTTTTTTTTTTTTTTTTTTTGGTGGGGGGGTATTTTTTTAGCCAGTAAAATAATAAACCAATGTGTCACACTTGCAGAGTTATACATATAGTGTTCCATTTTTCGTTACTGTCAGTCGCATATACATATAGTGTTCCATTTTTCGTTACTGTCAGTCGCATATACATTTAGTGTTCCATTTTTCGTTACTGTCAGTCGCATATACATATAGGGTTCCACTTTTCGTCATTGTCAATCGCATATACATATAGTGTTCCATTTTTCGTTACTGTCAGTCGCATATACACATAGTGTTCCATATTTCGTTACTGTCAGTCGTATATACATATGGGGTTCCATTTTTCGTTATTGTCAGTCGCATATACATACGGGGTTCCATTTTTCGTCAGTCGCATATAAATATAGAGTCCCATTTTTTGTTACTATCAGTCGCATATACAATGTGCATAAAAATATGTGCGCTTATGTCAACTCAATATGTGCGCTTATGTCCACTCAATATGTGCGCTTATGTTCACTCAATATGTGCGCTTATGTCCATTCAATATGTGACCTTATGTCCACTCAATATGTGCGCTTATGTCCAATCAATATGTGCGCTTAGTTTCACTCAATATGTGATCTTATGACCACTCAATATGTGAGCTTATGTCCACTCAATATGTGCGCTTATGTCCACTCAATATGTGCGCTTATGTCCACTCAATATGTGCGCTTAGGTCCACTCAATATGTGAGCTTATGTCCAATCAATATGTGCGCTTAGTTTCACTCAATATGTGACCTTATGTCCACTCAATATATTGCCCTCTTGTTTGGGGGGGGGGGGCACAATCGCACAATATACCTAATAGAAAATTTGGTGGGAGGAGGAGGAGGGGCTCGTAACCTAGAGACCGGGGGTTCGAGTCCTGGGCCGTACTTTATAATGCAATGTTTATCGAGGTACGATACCTAATTTGTTAAAGCTTACCACAAATACCTTTCATAAGGGTGATAAGCGATTTTATAAGCGTGATGACAAAAAAAGTGCCATGACAAATGACAGAATTTTTGACGATTTTTAATTTACGTATTTCTATTTAGTCTGGGGATTGGGAATTATTTAGGGGCCGTGCCCCCCACCCCCTCTCAATGGGATAAAGACACAGCGGATCACCATGCATTTGATTTTTTTTTTTTTAAATTACGTGATCTACATATATAAAAGTGAATGTCTGTTTGTTTGTTTGTTCGCTTATAACTTACGAACTACAGCACGGCATTGCACGAAACTTTGCACACTTATTTGTTTTTACCCGGGGAAGGTTATAGGCATGGTACGAGTATTATCCTGCCTTTTTAGTTACGGCCGATTTTCTAATTTTTTGCTCCAAATTTTCCGAATTTTGGCCAATATCTTAAGATTTCTCGCGAGAACATATCAACTCAAAGCGAGAAAGTTTTAGGTGACATCTTTATCCTTCGTTTAGGACATATTTTGCAAAATTGTGACTAGCCATTCCAGGGTTACAAGTTCGAATCCGGGATCGGCCAAAATAAAATTTAGACAATACTAATTGCTTGGCCAGAAGGGTATGAGATATCGAAAAATTTATGGGAATGGACCCCCCCCCCAAAAAAAATAGGCTACGACCCCAGGAAAATTATCATTGTTCAAAAATATACAACCATTTTTCGAGTTCGCGCATGCTCATGGGCATAGAAGTTGCCCATGCTCATGGGTATATCAATGTATTCAGTTTGGTTCCTTAATTTAAAGGTAAATATGGCCTTAGTTCTTTAGTTTTCATTTCTATAAATTTCAGATTATCATTTTTGGGCTACCTCTATAAACTCCTAAAATTCCAATTGATTTTTTTTTTAAACTAACTACCTATAACTGAAATTATTTTTAAATTTTGTTTTAGGGTGATTCTGGGGGTCCACTTCAAGTTGAACACACCGTATTTCCAAAATATAGAAAGTGTCCTCTAGAAGTTGTTGGTATAACTTCATTTGGAAGAAATTGTGGTGAAAAAAATTCACCAGGAGTTTATACAAGTGTTGCTGATTTTGTACCATGGATTGAACAAATCGTCTGGCCCTCCACATCATAATCATCAGCATAGTGCTTATGGACGGTGGCAGATTTACCAGCAAGCTGGAGTATAGGGTGGCAGATTTGGGGCCAATTATGGTTTATTATTTTCAATAAATTATTTTTTTATTATTTTCAATAATGAACCTTTGGAATCATCTTGAAATAGAAAATATCCTCTCTCAAAATTTGACATTTTACGTTTCAAGGAAATTTTTTAATTTTTTGGGCCCAAAATTANATGGGACAACTAGAAAGTGCAAACCCTGTATAGGTATACATAACAGAGTACATATAGAGAAGAAGAAAAATCAGGCCCCCCCCCAAAATATTTTTCTAGATCCGCCAGTGTATTGAGTGGTTCTTGAGATACCTACTAGGGTTGAGGTGAGACTGTCTTATTGTTTCAGAAAAGACAAACTCTCATCTTCGACGCTGTCGGTAAAAAGCATAAGGTAAAAAAGTTTTACCTATGCTCAAGATTTACCGGTCAATATCGGACGAGGTCAGAAAATATAACAAAATAAGGATCGCTCTCTCTCCTTTTCTCTTTTTATTCAAATGATATCAAAGTGGATTCGGCGCAAGGCCCGAATAGAGCAACAGTTTTTCCGAATTCATGCAATAGTTTTTAGGGAATTGATGCAATAGTTTTTAGGGAAGTTTATTTATTTTCTCAATATAAGCGTTAAGATGACCCCCCCGCCCCAGAGGTATTAGTAAACGTTTTGATCGGCCATGCCTCCATGATGATGTTGTTTTTCCGGTAAAAACTCGAAGTTTATCCCTAAAAACTCTTGCAACTATTCGGAAAAACTGTTGCTCCATTCGGGTCTTGTGTCGTCCTATCAAAGTACGAAGCCTTATTGTGACTCAAATAATATTTGATTAGAAACATTCAAAATCATTAGCTACAAAACCGCCAACATTTAAAATTGTAAACAATAATTTATAAACAAATACCTATTAGAGGTATTTGTTTACAATTGATATTTATCTGTATAAATATCAATTCGTCCAAATTTTCAAGACTTGTCTTCATGTCTAATAACTTTCAAGCCTTTTGCGTTTGACGCAAACTACGTAAAGAAGACAACCAAAATTAATTCTGAGAAGCATACCGACTGGTTATCTCATTGGAACACGGAGAGAAAGTATAGGCATTGAGGGCTCGCGTAAGTAAGACAAAAATCAAAAATGTCTTTCGTGATTCACTTCCTGCGTGCAAGCAGGGTGCTTGACTGACAAATTTCCGTGAACTGTAGACTTCACTCACATAATTATAATGGTTGTCATAAGACTCCGGCCGGCTCAATAGGATCCAAAAATTAACGAGTAAATTCAAATTTTCATTTGAGAGTTATCGTGATACAACTATAGATAGACTAATTAAATCAAAATCGTGGAGTTAAAACTGAACCTCACTTCGTTAGGTACATGATTATTTTTTGTTGTACAAAGAGATGAGAATGATACTTAGCAGGAACTGAACATTACAATCAATTTCAGCTTAAACCAGGTACGTAGTCAGACTTTTCGTGAGGCGACTCAAATCCTTTTTTTACAAGAATGGTACGTATCTTTTTTTTTTTAGTTGTACATACTTCTAAAAAAAAACTATATACTAGCACTAAACTTCTAAACCGATTGCAGGGGTAAGGGTTGTGGTTCAGATCATCGAGCCTTATTTTTTTTTAACTGTTTCAAAATCTTGTGATAATCAATGATAATTTCAATTTTCTCATTTTACTTTTTGTCGGTTCTGCCAGAAGATCCATCTTTGTCAAACCACATACTTCCTCTTGAACCTCAAATTCTTTATGACTTTAAACTCTCGGAAGATGCCTTAACTGATAATTTGACCAAACATGATCCTGTCATTCAATAAGTATGTTTCTTTTCCATTTTTTTGCATTCAGCTGCTACACTGAATACAGGACTGCAACATTCCTTTGCTTTATGATTGAACGGTAAATGTTACTAATATCATTCTTCACTTGCAATTGGTTCTACGTACCAAGTCCAACCGGGGTTTTTTTCTGACCAAAGATCGCTTACCATTCGTTCCGACGACAACATGCCATCGTTTTTCGACTATAGAGCAACTAATTTCAACATTTTCAACTGGTTTACTCCAAATGCTGCTTCTTAAATCTGGAATTGAATCATATCTTAAGTACCAGTAGATCTAAGGATCAATGAAAGAGAATTGCCCCAAATGCGGATCAAAATAAAACAATTTATAATATTCTAGAGTGATCCTATCCTCTTTGGTCTGAAAACAACGTCAATATCGTCGAAACCGGTAACAACCACTACTATTGGACATGCGGTTTATCTTATCAAGGTTCGCTAAGTCATCTTTCTATTTTTCAGAATGTCCTCCACAAATATTTCCGGAGTGACAGCAAGCATCTTATGTCTGATACGAGATCTTTGCTCTAGTATTTACATGGCTGAGCAGGAGAAAAGAAATATTAAAACCTGTGAACTTCCAGAAAATTTGAAGAAGAAAATGTTCAATGAATGCTATGAAATTATATTGAAACGCAAACATTTGTGCCCTGGTGAGTAAGTTGAGAACAAAAACCCAAAATCTGATCAGCCAATTCCATAGACGTAATGAATGTCCATAGCGTTTCATCAAAATTGGCCATCCTACAACAAACAGACGTTTAAAGAAAAGTCGAGTTAAAACTAGACCTTATTAAAACTCACTACCCTTGAAATACTGCCTCAAAAGCAAGGCATGTCTGTAAAAAAAGGGGAAAAAAATAAAGTTTACTAACCCCGTTGAAGTTGTGCGATTGTTAGAAAACGACCCATGGACAGTTCGTTAGTGATTTAATCTGCACTTTGGTTTGGGTTGTTAATTATTTTTTCCTTCTAGTATGAAGCTACGAAAAAAGGATGGAAAAACATAATATAATAGTCAAAAATTCAACAGCAAGCGATTAGTGATACAGTTACACAGTCCAGACTGTGTAACTCTATCACTAATCGCTTATTAATAAAATATACCGAGAATTACAAGCAGCTAGAGTGGATATGTGTAGGAAGGTGTGCACTACGGCGCTCAATGTTGTCCACTGTCAATTACCTCTGGGACACAAGTCCATCTGTGGGATTAGAGGCTTGCATGATGGGTGTCCCGGCCTTCAGAACTTGTGAGCACCGGATAGTATTTGATACAGTCACCTAATTATGATGTCCAAATATCATCAAAAATAAATAGAAATCCTTCTTTCAGCTGGCCAGAATGATGTTTTGTCTTGGGTTTTGTTTAAACATTTTTACTTCAAGCAGAGGAACGATGAAGATTTCTCCTTTTTTTCAAATTATAATGAAAAACTTGAAAATATAAATAGTAACTATGAGTCAGCCTCGGATGTGTTTCAATTTATTGCTCAAATGAGTGGAACTGAACCAAAAAGAAAAATAAAGGTGAGGAAAAAAGTACCTGGAACATCAATGTGTATTTCATCCTGGTTAGTAAAAATATCACACGTGGAAGGTCCGGTTTCGAATTCTGGCGGAATCGATTTTTTTTCTTCGAAAATGTGCTTGGATGATCGGAGTACACTCAGTACCGAAGGGACAATTGAGTAACTAATTAAGACGTGTGTGTGACTAGTTGCGGCATTATATGAGCAGAGAATAATGATACTGTAATCATTTTAGTGGGCTTAGAAATTCTCTGATACCTACGATACAATATTATGCATCAACAAAAATAAGAACACATATTTTATCTCATCTTAGGAGAAAAATAAGAAGAATCTCATTTAAGGTATATTTTCTTAAAAATAACTCAAAGAAATGTAAATTTGATACAGTCCCAATGTCCAAATTTTCTGCACGATTACAATACTTTATTTTCCGGAGGAAGAGAATGTAAAAACTGCACGAACGGCATTTCAACAAGACAAAATTGAACAATTCACGCTCATAAAACATTTTCACTCTCACTGGTAGAACTATTAATTTTCAAATTCTAAATTGATTTCAGCCAAACGAAATGCTCAGTTGTTTTTATTTTGGGATGTTAAAGCATTGTATCCCTATATCACAACGATCACAAACCCTTCAGGATCAGTTTGCTATGTTGAGAAATGACTCAAATTTCGTTTCTGAATACTCTAACACGGAACACAACCCTTTCCAGTTTCCTAGAAATTTCAGGTTAGTGGTCATAATGTTTTAAAATTATTTACTTTAATACACAAAAACCAATTGCTAACACATTCATTGACTCATAGTCAGTGAATGAGTACCTATAAATAAAAATCCTTCTCTATGAATAAATTCATATCCACTGGTCGATGAGTAAAGGTAAAGTCCTTAACGCGATTCTTGTCAATGTCGTAAACTTTGTGCACGATAGAAATCTGCTTACTGTTCACTTGGGATCTGAGTGGCCGTATTCAGGACTGGATTTCAAGGGTTCACCCCCACCTTTATTTNAAACGTTCCCCCCCCCCCCCCGAAATAAAATCCTGGATTCAAAAATAACTAGTCAGTTATTTTTGAAGTTTCCCCGAAAATATGTACGATTAGATGAAACTCAAGTTGGTGTAAAAAGAAGAAGTGAATAGTGAATCCTCGTTTACTTTTAAAATAAATTAAAACAAAACACCAAAAAACTATTTATAATTATTTATGAAGAATCTAGTTTCGAATCATTCGATTTATTATCAATCTAGTCGGGTCGAAGGATGGTGACTAGACTGGTGTCTTCTCCATTCTTCAACTTGACTGGACCGATTATGAATCGAATGATTCGGAACTAGTTTCTTCATAAATAATAATAAATGTTTTGTTTAAATTTATTTTAAAAGTTAATATTTTTAACACTTATAATTAGAATGTATTCAACGATTTCAATACCGGGAGTGTTTAATAAAAAAGAAAAAATACCAAAAAGATATCTAATGTGAATTTGTTGAACAAAAAAAATCGTATCAACTACAAATAAATAAAATTATGAGTCACGAACACTTTCGTCTGTTGCGACATCCCAAGTACACAGACAGACTAAGCATATGAGGTTAAACTAATCTGGACAATCCTTGGAAGTAACATTTATTGATCATTTTTTATTTTCTCAGAAGCTCCAGCCTGATCTTGGAAACACCAACACTAAATCTAAATGTGCCCAGAACTTTGAGTTTACCCGGTGAAATCAGTCATTCTTTTCAGAAGGTAGGACATGAGGGGGCAATTAATGTTAACATGTTTAACAGCCTATTTAGCCTGCGTCAATGCTACGATGAAACCTCGGTTTTACTTGGTGGATGACCAAGTAGCTTCGAACCCTCGTGATGCCGTCTATTCCCGACGTAACCCAGGCTAAGTAAGATCAATGTGGATATTTGGTTTGTAAGTTTCCAGCGTAAATCATCCATCTCGAATGACCTGAGATGTTAAAGATGCGTTTAGCCAGAAAAAGAACATAATTATAGAGATGAGAACTAACATTTTATCGACCGAGTTCCAAAGGTCAAGTGATCGAATCATGTTTTTTTAAAGAACTTTCTCCCTTTTTTTTATCGGTGAATATTGCAAGTTACTTTTTTAAATGAGATGTCATTACTGTGGAGTAGAGTGGGTGGGTGCGGGTCGATGTAATCTCAAGTAATACATGGTATTTTTTATTTCAAGAATTTGTTCATTTTAGTAAAGGGGCCCGTATTTTTTTAGTCCCGGGCCCAGGTTTTCTCTCGGCGGCCCTGCGCGTATCAATAATAAATTAAAATTGTAAAAGGTAATGTCAAATGTTTTTTATCATTTTCATTTCTTCAAGTTGTCCTGGGACTTAACCCAATGATCGTGAGGAAAATTGTGTACATCGTATATGTTTCTCTTAAGCTAACCCTTACTTACTAGTAGTTTTGTGAACGGCCCTTGGTGGTCCAGTAGGACCAAATACCAATCAGCCAATTTTTAGAACATAATAAATGTCCATATCAAGTTTCATTCTAGAGTTATTGTGGAGACTAACAGATATTCAAAGAAAAATCATGGAGTTATTATTAGACTCCAATTTGTTTGGTCAATTATTATTTATTTATGGTTATCTTTTATTTAGGATGAAGGCTACGTCACTCCTGATTCCAACAATATTCTTGAAGAGGCTAACGAAATGGTCCATCAGGAAAAACAAAGGTGCTCAAAATCTGAACGACCGTACACATTCATCAAAGCTTGGAACATTCTTGAAAATTATTGTGCTCCAAAGGAGAATGACTTTGTTACTGATTTTCAATCTTTACCAATCAAAGTTTTGAACTCAAATTCAAAAATGAAGTCTATTGTCGAACAAAGCTCCCTGGTTAACCTGAGCAAGGTGGGTAAACTAGATGTTAGGAGGATGTCACCGTGTTCACAATCTCAATTATGATTTACTTTTCCTCATTGAAAGTTACATGGCCATACATGGATTGGAAGAAATTACGCCTTCACACTTGACTATATTTTAGTTTATTATTGAAAATAAATTATTGGAGTCGCCAAAAAAATACCTCCCATCAATTTTTTTATATTTACGTTAAAGGTACGTAGGGTCCTAAAATCGAGTATAAACTTCGTCTACCGGCATCGTCATTTCGGAGATTGTAGCAACGAAGAAAACAACTTCGTTGTTTTCTTCTAAAGTTTTCAATTGTGTTCGTACATCTAATCCTGGAGACTAATAATTCACATAGGTTTTTAATAAATAAATAAAATTGGGTTTTCGTTATTATTATTTTTTTTTAATTTAAAATTGTGAATTTTTCCAGATTCTAATGGTGGAAAGGGACGAGAAATATTTTGAACACACCAAACTGTTTGAATTATTCAAATCAAGTGACGAGTTGTTAACAGATTTGAAATATTTGCTGATGGGAGCGCCAAGTCAGACGTTCTTCCTACAAAAAGTGAGTTCTCTTTGGTTTACCTACATGAAGCAACTTCCGCGGATGAGCATGTTTTAAGTCGACAATATCAAGATTGCGAAGTAGTCGACCAAAAATATTTTTAGTTGAAGAAATACAATGAGAGTGCTACAATGAATGCTATTAATGATACAAGCATTGTGATCAAGAGAGATATGTCTAATCTGCCATCACAGTTTGACAAACTTATGCTGTAATCCTTGTTATTGCTTGATAAGGAATGTCATCCAATCAACGACTATGGCACGTTGAATACACCTGTTCCTGTTAGATCAGTAAAGTTAAGCAACGTCCAGTGAGATTTCACTAAGAAGGTGACCACGTAGGTTCGCGCTTTCGTGAAGACAATCTGGCTTACAGTTAGAGCGGTTGTAAAATTGTTTACCTTTGGAGCTTTCGGCTGCGCTGTGGAACCAGGTTTTCTTTTTACTGGTTGTTGCACTAATGCAACATGTATTCGCGCGTGAGGGTTCCGCTTTGGAGTGATTGGTCTGGTGGGGTCGGATTTAGTGGTGACTTTGCCACCGCTCTATGAGGGGCTAATCCCCTCTTGGCATAAACTCACTTATAAGTGAGGCACCATACTTCTTTTTCATATAATTTGAATTAGGTATGTTTCTGAATACATATATATATTATGAAAAAAACAAAACGGATTTTTAAAGATCATCTTTAACTAGCGATTTATTTTTCAAGTCTGATGACAGAAAAATTTCCTATGACATTATGAAGGATTGCAAATCAGTTAATTTCTTGGCTGTTTGGCTCATTTAGATCATCAATGCTTTCTAGATTGCTTTAAAACATTTTGGATTTTAAAAAAGCGCAAGGAATTACATTCGGAAGTGTGGGAAAATAAATCAAAATTTTGCCAAAATGTAAGGTGATAGAGTATGAAACTGTCCCAAATTTTGTAATATGCGTTTGCGGCAAACGCACCCTTTTCACTAGTTCACATGTCCTCTTTAATATCCCACCTAACCTATGCCCATCAGGTCAGTCTCCTGTATTAATATTGATCTCCGGTAGTCCAGTTATTAAAGCCAACGCTTTCTAATCAACGTGCACCAGTCATTAGCTAGTTTTACACGTTAGTGTGTGAAAACATGTTTTCTTACGTTTCAGGATAAAAACCAGTTTGTGTGCCGATATGGTGTCTTCTCAGTAAATATTTCTGCGGAAACTCTGGCAAATTTATTTCACCCTGCTTTAGAATGTGGAAATTTCCGTATTTTGTTTAAAAATTTGCCTTTGGATAGAAGACTTGGCTATGTTTATCAGGTGAGACTTAAAAAAAAAAACTCCTTTGAGACTCTCCCTATAGTTTCAGTCAAACGCATTCAATATTTTAGGTCGCCCTATCACCGTAGATTCTACACTGAATTACAACTCAAATGTAAACAATTGTACTAGAGAGAACAAATCATAATTACAATTTACTCGATTGAGCAGCACGTCCAATCATTACTATCACCACGATGGATATTCTGCAAGAAAGATACGAGGGTATGGTTATCTCTCGCAGGAGTAACATTAATTGGCCACCGTCTTTTTCTTATGGGGATTTCTAAAGTTGCATGTCTATGCCAATAAACCACAATCAACAATGCCCTTAAAATCAACATCGCTAAAATTCGGACGCATCTAGATAGCAGACATTGAAAATTGAACCTCTCAGATTCTAATATCCGTAGTTGCGATAATAAAGTAACAAATTAGACAGGCGCAATCAAAAAATGTTTGTCACAATCTGCAAACATCGACCCGTGGATTATTGGAAACCCCTCCTAAAGACATGCGTTACTTTACCACTGTTAATATGTTTTCTTGTTCCTCAGAACTTTCTCCTATGTATCAATGAATATCTCCGTGTGTACGATATAAACATTCTTTCGCACCTATCTGACACATCACAATTCCACTATGTAGATATTCAAGAGTTTATTGTCTCCTGCTATCGCCAACTGAATTATCTGGCGCAACTTTGTACACCTGTTTTACTCAGAGGAGGCGAATTGATAAATCATATTTATGAAAAAGCAGTGTGCTCTTTCCTTCTGAATGATCGGTTGATTTCAATTATGTTAGCAAGAATTTTTGAAAATTCTTTAAATACTTATCTTGGGTAAGTAATTAAGTCTTGTTCCAAGGATTTTTCGTCATTGTAAGGTATCTCCTTGAATATATAATATTATGGAGGCAATTGTTGAAAAAGATCGCGATATCGTTCAACAGGTATTACAAGAACAAACAATAAGGTTCATAGAGACCACCTCATATTGTGGTAAAATATTAAATCAATGTTTACAAGTAATGATTGATCATAACACGAATATCGAAAATAATATAAGGGACTGCTAAGCTTTTGACTTCGTGGCACCCGTCTCTAACTTTACTAAAGGAGCATTCACACTACACAGTGAAAGTGTCAGTGATAGTGCGCTCCGACACCGTACCGTGAAATATGAAAATATTTTACTGGCTGAACACGGAGAAAACACTGACGGGTGTCTTTAAAATCACTGTGAGATCACGGTCACTGACACTTTCACTGTTTAGTATGGATGCTCCTTAACTCAAAGAGAAGGTCCCTTATATTGTTCATTGTTCTTTTTATGAACACTCATAACTTGTAAACATTAATTTAATCTCATATGAGGTTTCATTGAATCTTATTGCTGGATGTTGTAATGAGTGTTGAAGGATGTAAAGATCTGTCCGATAATATTTTTTATACAGAGTAACTGGAACTCAATATATTGAAAATATTTCAAATTTCAAAAATCGTTGAAAAAGATGTTTCTTTATTTTAAATGGGAATAAAGAATTCTCAAAATTTAGGCACTGATGGGAGGTCCCAACATTGAAATTTTATATAGGACTACCCGTTTTGTAATTCATTTTTGAAAAGTTCAAGAAAATAAAAGTAATTTGATACGTATTTGTGATCTGTGCTCACAATAGTGCCAGAGTTCTTCCAAGTTAAAGTTGAGCTTTGTTATACTTCTGCTTTCCCTTAGCTTTTTGGCAAAAAATTGAAACCTAGGAGAAAGTTCTTATTAACCTACCTATCGCAATATATTGTGAACAAGAAATTAGTAAATCATGTGTCCCATGTGTTTGTAAATTCCAGGCTTCTAGAAAAATGGTTATTCCACGGTGACTGTTCGGACCCATTTAAAGAATTTTTGGTCACCAAAGGAACTTGTAACAATTTTAAAACACGTCATTTTTGGACGAAAGGATTCCGTTTTGAAAGCTCTCAATGTCCTGCATTTCTCGCCGAGTACGAAAATCAAATATTTGCTTGTGGCAAAAATATTTGTCTTTTGAAGTTAACCAATCCCGAGGTATGTAACCAATATTGAAGTACTCTTATTTAAATTGCCCGTCAAAGTAAGTTAACTTGGTTATTTTTCAAGCTCAAAAATAGCCTTAAAAAGGAATATCTCACTAATATGCGAAACCTGGGTCTTAACGTATTTTCGTTTATTACCTAGGTATTCAAAAGTGTGAACACCAAAAATTAGCAGATTTAATCTTCTCAAACATTTTACTTGGTCAATATTTTTTTTACATCGTGCTTTTTTACATAGTTCTGTCTTTACAACCCCCCCCCCCCTCGTTTCTAATGTGACATGCCTGGGTAACCTGTCCGCTTCTGAGGGGTTATTTTATGACAATTTGTCCACAAAACAGATAAATCTTTCAAATCGCCAAATCCTATTATTTTTGTTGTTGTTTCAGGATCCTTTATTTTCGATCAAATTTGATCAAATACCCAAACTGAAATGGTGTCTAACCAAACCATGTCTAGATCAGTTTAATTCTGACTGTCAAAAGTATGAAAAGAGTGTTGTTGATGCTTGTGGTGTGGCCCCTGACCTCTCCAAATTATTAAGGCCTGAGGAACATAGTTTAGAACAAATGAGGCACTTCCAAGAGCAAGCACGTGTCAGAAGAGAAGACTATATTCGTAAAATTGAAGGTGAGGCGGTTTTGCCAATATTTCATTCCTCGAAGTTTTTACATGACCTACCTGTGCCTGGGGGTAACTCAGTTTTGATGATAAGAGTTGAAAACTTTACATTTTTTTAAAAGCTGTGTAATTTTTTCTCGTTGTTTCATGAGTGAAGAGTATAAGGGTGCACTCAGACAGTCTCATCCGAATACTTAATGTTTTTTGAAGCACACTACTATAATTAAACTGCTGAGTATAATCCAGGATGATTGTCTCTCAGAAGAATAATAATAATAACTACACCGTATTGTTTTCCCAATTGTTCTCTTATGAAAAAAATGATATAATTTTGTTTTCAATAATATTTCCTAATCATAAATGTTATTTTTAATTTTAAAAAATCAAATAACGGACATCAATTATTATTAAAATGATTATTTCGGATATTTAAAATCGGCAAAAACATTGAGGTATACCAGTAAGTGCGCTACAAAAAACAAACTTATTTGTTTTTTTTTAAATTTTATAAGAAACATGCTTCATGGAAGTATTGCCCGATCAACGGACTCCATAAGAATTGTGTATTTGTTTTATCCTTGCTTATGTGCTATGCCATAAAATAAGTGAGTATGCGGCTGTCTGAGAGCACACTTATAGATTCTAAATGTCTCTTTAACATTTTTGAGACGCTGGTTTTACCCTTCATTCTCTGAAAACTTACAAACCAGCGACCCGCATTGACCTCATCCAGTATATTGGGCTGGAAAATTTGCCAGCATTATGAGGCGCGAACCCAGATGGTAAAAACTCGCTAGACGTTACTTAACTTCAGTGACCTAACGAGAACTGTTGCATTCAACAAGCCATAGACGTTGGAGAATTATATTTTTATAACATATTAAAGACAGATTATATTTCTCTCCATGTATGTAACAGCGTTAACAAAAATACATTTTGTTCATTCTTTTAGAGGAACGTTTGAATAAAAGAGAAAAACAAGCTGAAGCGAGGAAAAAAATACTTCAGGAAATAGAAGAAGTCGAAGACAGAAAGAGAAAACAAAAAGAGAAGGAATATGAACAAGATAAGAAAATATTAGAGGAAGCAAAGAAAATGGATGAGGAATATGAGAGAGTAAAACAAGAAGAGAAACTCAGAATTGAGGAATATTATCGTGACTTGATGAATATTATTGAACAAAGACAAGCCACAGTGAAAAATAAAACCAAACGATTGGAAACATTCAAAACAATTTTGAAAAATAAAGTCCAGTTGAAGGACTCTGTTGACGGTAGGCAATTTTTGTTCAATACAAGCCTTATCGTGTCCGACAACATCGCAAGTTTAAATATTTTTAAACTTCCATAGAATGTTTCCAGAAATATTGAAAGTGTGGACCGTGTGACGTGTCCGACAACATCGCAAGTTTAAATATTTTTAAACTTCCGTAGAATGTTTCCAGAAACATTGAAAGTGTGGACCGTGTGACGTGTCGACAACATCGCAAGTTTAAATATATATATATATTTTTATATACAGTAGGTATAAAGGATTTGACATCTAGGTCTAAAATCCTATTTCTATTAAGCTATTTTGTTGTCTCATCCGCACATGCACACACGCAGAAGACATGAGTACATGTACAAATAAGACAACATTGTACATAATAAAAAAATTAAAATGGACTTCATATTTTCTGATATAGGCCTGTAAGTTTGAGGTATGCCAGGATGTTGTGAGGGCGAGTTTTGAGAGCTTCAACATCTATCTTGCATTGTCGTCTTGCAGTGACAAACTTTGAACATTCCAGGAGTATATGGTGGATGGTTATGATACAATTNTCATATTTTTAATGATAATACTGAATAGTTATCCCTCCTAGTAGTGAAATTCATGATTTTTGCACAAATTTCAATCAAAATCTGGCCATGAATTTTCCTCTGGTTAATATTGAACAATTCAGAGTCATATATATTTACAACAGAAATAATGGACACTAAACCTTTTTGTTAAATCCAAACCATTTTAATTAGAATTTTTCACTCAAGAATGTAACATAAAATTAACTTAATACATTTAAAAAATTAGAATCATTACACATTTTTTTAAATCAATGACATCACAGGATTATTACGAGATAATCACAAGCTGTTTTGTATAAATATGACTCCGTGTCCCCGAGACCAAGTGTATATGTGTGGGTTGTAGCCTTTAAGCAACGACAGATTTAGCCGGAGTGTCATACCCCTGGGTTTACTATTGGTTTTTATGATTGATAAATCTTGTTATGAATTATCAATCATATACACTAAAATGCATTTCTATATATGTATACATTTTTTTTCATATCCCGCTGAAAATAAAATTCCATTTTGAATTTGCCGCCCCCTAAATTTCGCAGCCCTAGGCGGTTGCCTAGTTCGCCTATATGGTACAGCCGGCCCTGCATATTGTGGGTAAACACCATAGGCACACACCTTGTGTATATGGTTTTTCTTTTCTTTGATGCTTTCATGTCATAATACTTTGCGTACTATGTGTGTACAATACTCAACACGACTGTCTTTTGCATGCTGAGTAAGTTGTGTTTCCCAGGGAGTTCTTTGATAGCTTCGGAGGTAGTGTTGGGTATTAATCCTGTCGCGCCAATCACAACTGTTGAACCACAGTTGTCTTCATCATCATTTCTACACTGGTTCCATATGTTTTATCTTGTTTCATGGCGTAGCAGTAATTTCTTTCATTTTGAGGTGGTGTTGGGTATTAATCCTGTCGCGCCGATCACAACTGTTGAACCACTGTTGTCTTCATCATCATTTCTACACTGGTTCCATATGTTTTATCTTGTTTCATGGCGTAGCAGTAATTTGTTTTATTTTGAGGTGGTGTTGTGTATTACAACTGTTGAACCACTGTTGTCTTCATCATCATTTCTACACTGGTTCCATATGTTTTATCTTGTTTCATGGCGTAGCAGTAATTTGTTTCATTTTGAGGTGGTGTTGGGTATTACAACTGTTGAACCACTGTTGTCTTCATCATCATTTCTACACTGGTTCCATATGTTTTATCTTGTTTCATGGCGTAGCAGTTATTTCTTTCATTTTGAGGTGGTGTTGGGTATTACAACTGTTGAACCACTGTTGTCTTCATCATCATTTCTACACTGGTTCCATATGTTTTATCTTGTTTCATGGCGTATCAGTTATTTCTTTCATTTTGAGGTGGTGTTGGGTATTACAACTGTTGAACCACTGTTGTCTTCATCATCATTTCTACACTGGTTCCATATGTTTTATCTTGTTTCATGGCGTAGCAGTAATTTCTTTCGTTTTTCAATTGTGGGTCTGTAATGACCAGGTAATTTTCAACCTCCTTCCAATTTCTCCTGACATATCCGGACTGTCTCCAGTTGTACGTTTGGGTGTTGTTCCTGGGTGCCATATAAGAATAAACTGACTGATCGAAAGAGTCAATTTCCATCTCCCTTGATCTCACGCAAGATGAAGATGTGTTGAGCACTGGGTTGTTGTTGAAAATTTCGCTGGATGACGACCTGGGGCACCTCTCTAATCCCCTGCCGGACGAGGTGTCATCCTTGAACTGACACCAATCACGTCGTTCATTTCCGATGCTTTACGACTACTTCTACTCATTTTCATCAGGGTGCCACATTTTGTTTCACGGCCGGTATTTTATTTCCCCGCAGGGGTCCGCGCCCGATAGAGGATGTGGCAAACCACCACGGGAAACACATTTAATTATTACTGTTCATAGTAAATCAAATCATTGGCTATTGCAACTATGTACCCATTAGTTGCTTCTGTTAACTTCTAGTCAAATGCATTCTATTTTATGATAGGGCATTTATCATAAACACTCGCTCTCAGCTCTCACACATGCTGCTGGAGGTACTTGGATTATTATTATTATTATTATTATCTGTATTTATTTTATTCATTACTGTGTTGAGACATACTTTTATATCTGAGACAGCTTTTATAGAAATATTTAATGGAAAAAATGTGACTAGTGTGTCACGTCATAAGTTTGTTAGGTGTTATACCTAAGAATAGCAGTTACGTTTTAAAACAAACAGACGTTACTCAGTTATGTTGGTAATGTTGTACAACAATGCAACACAAGTATGGGAAACGGTTGTCCGACAGTTGCATGTTTCCATAGAAGATGGAACATTTCAAAATGTTTCCACAAACATTGATATTTTTGATATTANACATCTTCAAAATTCGTTATCCGGCACTGACAATCACTCGAAACATTTTATTTTAAAATTTAATATAATAAAATTATGAAAACACAACCTTCACCTTTCAAATCTAAAATTGAACTCCTTAAATATTTTTAAACTTGCGAACAACTTTATTCCAAATTCAATTCATCAACATCGTTCAAGATCAAATCTTTCATGAAGAGAGCTGTACTGCATTTATTTCTTCCACGAGAAATACTCGGTCTTATCCAAAACCTCCTTGGCCTATGATTTCATCTAGTTGCCAAGAGGACAGCGGCGGCAGCAGTCTCCCTCTTTCATTTTTTTGATTATTTTTAAAATACTTTAAAAAAAGTACGAGATAAAAAAACGAACAATCCACTTATCACAAGGTCTGAATTGAAACTATGTGAAATTAACACAAAACACAACACACTAAAAATTAAGTGTAGACGCTGCGTGTTGCCCAACATTGTTATACAACATTTCCAACAAAAGTTTGGAGCCTGCTGTACTAGAAGTACAGCAATTCATGCAAAGGAATAAATAGAATTTCCAAATGACTTAAATTCAAAATGATTAACATTGAACTTTCTTTTCTTCTTCCTTTATATCAGGTCTAGATTCTCAGAAATCAACTGTGATGTCTTCTGAAATTATTGCTGTAGATCCATCACGTTCCAGCGCAACTAACGATACTGAAGAATCATCCCGTACTGAAACAGAAGACATTGAAAATCCATTCGATCTCATAGATATCGATATACCAGATCCTCCGAACGTAGAACTACTGATGCGAAAAATTGAAAAAGAAGAGGAAGCTATTCGACTGACACGAGAGACTCAATTAAAATTAGAAAACTTGAAAGCGAGTCGATTGCAAGCTAGATTGAATAGAAATAAAGTATTGTCATGCGAATATGATATGTTTACTGGTAAATATAGAAATTTACTGGTAAAAATAGAAATACATTTTAAATGAATGATGAATGTATCCCTTTGGGCTTTGCTTTTAAGTACCCATATTTCAATCATTGGGTTTGTTTGTGAAGAAACTCATGTTTAATTTGTTGAATGAGTTATTTTAAAATTGTGCTAAAAGATGAATAAGACATAAATATGGGTTTCTGTTTTATCATCACGTCTTCGTGATGGCCGGTTTTACGCACCCGGACGCTGATATGCATACCATCACGTTAACAACAACTAAATTTCTCTCTTTTTTTTTAAAAAAAAATAACAACCCGAAACCACATTGTCATTACTTGAACAACAATAACATAATTTCAGATTTCTATTACATAATTTCCGATGTTTTTTGCAGGAAAGAAAAACGTGCTCTCAAATGAAAGAATAAAAATTGACCATCACAAGGNTACTATCACGTTAACAACAACTAAATTTCTCTCTTTTTTTTAAAAAAAAATAACAACCCGAAACCACATTGTCATTACTTGAACAACAATAACATAATTTCAGATTTCTATTACATAATTTCCGATGTTTTTTGCAGGAAAGAAAAACGTGCTCTCAAATGAAAGAATAAAAATTGACCATCACAAGGAACATTCTGATGAATGTGGCAGTAAAGCAAAACAGGAAGCAGGAGAAAATAGAAAGAAAATGATGACCAGCGATATTCATAGTATTGGAAAAGCTGTCACTGTCAAAAGTAATGTGATCAATAATACTACACCTGTAGAACATTCTGCAAATATAACTCACACATCGAGTGAACCAATAGACAGAGATGAAAAATTGTCTAGAGATAATGTAACTAATAATGATCAAACCAAAGACGAGATAGCTACAGAAGTTGAAAATCAAGACATTGCACAAGTTAATAAAAACATTGCCATGACAATCAAACAAAAAGTTTTAAATTCTGAATATCATATAGATATATGTATGAAAGAAAGTTTACAAAAGAAACCCAATCGAGTTAATATGCAAGAAAATGGTCAAATTAAATGTAAAATTAATCTAACTGCACATGAGGAAGCAGTCAGGAATAGACACAACGTATTGTCAAACGAATTCCACTTTGGAGCGATAAATGAAAGAAAATCATTTAGGGGAGACGATGACAAAGGTAATTTGAACTACATGCCAAGTGGTAAGCGTACTCACGATGGCTGGTTCTACGTGCCGCGATAACCTGAAATGCATATCATCAAAGTTCCAGTCTAAGGCTATCAAAAATTTACCTACTTCAGTACTTCCTTCCCTTAAATAGTCTCGGTAGCCTTCCAACCACCCCTAGCCATCCCTTAGAAAAAAATCGGTGTTTTTAAATATGATTCTAAAAATGGGAAGAATGGTTGATTTTAAGGAGAATTACAATAAGGTTCCTCTAATATAGTGATTATGTCGAGCGATATGTGCCATGTTGCTCCTCGGTGTTGTTGTAGCGGCAGACAACGAGTTTCTTTAGATTTCCTCCATGTTGAGCTCAAAGAAAACTGCCACCTCCTTGTGCTTGAGCCATAGGTTTTGAACAGTGAGTGGTGGCCCACAAGATGGTTGGTTCTTCGCACCGGGGCTATCCGTGACCTCGGGCACGGCCAAAGACCATCAACACCGTTCCAACGACAACTCACTGTGTTTTTTCTCCGTTGGAGCTGTTCATCCTAGCCTTGCTGCTCTAGATACTTCTTCAATAAATCCTTACTAAACCCTGAAGTATCTGATCGTTGTCCTCTATGTCTGCTGGCTGCTCATGATGTAAATCATGAGCAGCCAGCAACTATCCATTAATTCCATCAAAACCAACTAATCTAGAGCCATCAGCATTATGGACAGATCCTGTTGGAGAGGCCGCCTTTTTTGGCCTGGAGACACAGTGAGAGTCGCTGAGAACGTTATCAACAACACCAACAGTGAGTGGTGTGGGTTTTTGTGGACAGTTGAATAGGTGGTATACGTCATGTGGCTGTCCGTGGTAGAGGGAACATTCATTTTTTATGGTGGGGTCTAATCTGTTCATGAAGCAGTTTTGTATCATGGACCATCCGGAACGAAGTTTCTCTGTTTGTTGTGCCATTTTATTTCAATATTGTTTTGCCGCAATGAATAGACTAATGTCAGAACAGCGCTTCCAAATTGTGCAAAATTTATTTCGAAAATCATAGTTCAGTTATCTCAACATACAGGGTTTTATGTTCGTCATAATAGTTAATCCAGAACAGTTATTCGCTTAACTATGCATCGTTTTTGTACCGCACATACTCTGATTGATAACTGAGGAACACAACATGATGATGACAAAGCAATATATACTTTCTAGTCACATACCTAGTCATCCATGTAACATACTGGTCAACACTCCCACCACGTTGCATCTGTAGATCCCTCAACTTTCTTAAACCCGAAATAGAGGAATACTTACAATCACCAACCATAGATCCTCTTTATCTCAAGTGGTGTCTGTGGAGGAGGAAAAACAATTGCCAAGAGACGCCAGATTCAGAACTTCTTCTCAATCTTTTTTTTTTAAAAAAAATAACCCGGAACCACATTGGCATTACTTGAACAACAATAATATAATTTCAGATTTCTATTACATAATTTCTGATGTTTTTTGCAGGAGAGAAAAACGTGCTCTCAAATGAAAGAGTAAAAATTGACTATCACAAGGAACATTCTGATGAATGTGACAGTAAAGCAAAACAAGAAGCAGGAGAAAATAGAAAGAAAATGATGACCAGCGATATTCATAATATTGGAAAAGCTGTCACTGTCAAAAGTAGGTCTTGAACAGTGAGTGGTGTGGGTTTTTGTGGACAGTGGAATAGGTGGTGTACGTCATGTGATGACCGTGGTAGAGGGAACATTTATTTTTATGGTGGGGTCTAATCTGTTCATGAAGCAGTTTAGTATCCTGGACCATCCGGAACGAAGTTGAGCCAATTTAGATCTGGCGTCTCTTGGCAATTGTTTTTCCTCCTCAGCAATAGATGGCATTTGACGGCCAAGTAGTCGATTGGGTTGGTATTGTGCTGTCACATCCTCCACAGACACAACTTGAGATAAAGCGGATCTATGGTTGGTGATTGTAAGTATTCCTCTATTTCAGTTTAAGAAAGTTGAGAGATCTACAGATGCAACGTGGTGGGAGTGGTTTGTTGACTAGTCTGTTGCATGTTTGTTATCATCATATTGTGTTCCTCAGATTCGTCCTATCAATCAGAGTATGTGTGGTACTAAAGCGATGCATAGTTAAGCGAATAACTGTTTGGATTAACGATTATGACGCCCACAAAACCCTGTTTGTTGGGATAACTGAACTATGATTTTCGAAATAAAATCATAGGCAAAACAATATTGAAATAAAAAAAATGGCAGAACGAACGGAGAAAAAATAACCGCCAATATTCAAAATGGTCTCCTTTGATATGTGTGGTACCAACTTGAAAAACTTACTTCTAAAAACACACCCTATATGATGTTCTGGAGTGATCCTGTTTGGACCGTGGTCTTCCTTGTTCTGTCAAAAGCGTAAAAGCCGTTGAAAACATCAACAAATTTATTTTTCGCAACTGCACTGTGTCAGCTCTCGTAATTCCAAATATAATTCTAATTTTAAATTGTTTACAGGAGGTTCAGAAAAAGAGAAACCGCTAGAAAATCTAAGCAATGACAAAGAAACAATAATTGTTCAGCCAATTGAAAATGATGAAAGTCAAGCATCTAATGAAAATGAAAGTAATCTAATAGACACTGAAATTGCTACTTCTTCTCAATCTGTAACGAGTTCTTCCGAGAATCTAGTCACTGTGATTGAACATAGTCAGTCTGAAGACAATAAACAATTTATTATTAATGATAAAGATGTTAGTAGTAAAAACGACAATTCAAAGTACAATGAGATCCGTTCAAATTCCAATGGAATGTGTTTGAATAACAATGGTGATTGGTTTATTGATTCATCAATCCAAAATGATTCTCAACTCGATGCTACGTTAATAGAAAAATATTTAGACTGCTCTGTGCAAATTCCTTTATATCTTCAATACAGACTGACAAATGCCGCAGTAGTACGATTATTCATAGAAAAACATCACCTACCAAATCATTTGATAACTCTAAGAAATTATTTTTTCCTTTTAGATGGAAGTTTTGCTAAAAGTATAACTGATGATTTGTCCAAACAAATTCGAAATAATTTAGTTTTACTTTTAAATCCGTTTCGATTAAATAATATTCTCAGAAAAGCGATTAGTTATAGTACTTGTGATACAAAAATGGAAAATAATTTAACTTTTGCTGTGAAAAATTATACAACAAATGCAACATTGAATGAGTCAAATGTAAGTATGAGTGACGGCTAAGGTCGTCGAATTGAATGTAAGTATGTTTTCATAACACTAAGAAAACAAGGTAAGTTCTTGCGCGGAAAATTCTGACGTCACGAGAACACAGCTTTCGTTATGTCACTTTAGAACTTTAAAAGGTAAAGTATAAATAAAAGTGAGAAATTAGGATACAATGTTATATCTGCCAGCATTATAAATAATATGCATAGTTAACTTGTTTCTTATGTTCCACATGTATGTAGCTTTCTGTGTGGAAGGGCCTTAAGAGTGTACTAAGCCTTTCTCTGCAACAGTGACTTGTTTGAGGGGTTTGTCCCCGGAGCACGATTCGAACAGGTGAATTGATTTCTTTGGGTGAGGGAGGGAGCAAGACAAGGTTATAAAAACGCATCACGCTTCTAAACACGAGTTTTCTTATGAAGCGAAAACAGAGGTGCTCTCTGACTTGGTAGAATTCTTGCTGAACTTTACAAAAATGGGTGAGAGATACTAGACATGTGGAAACTGGAATTCCGAAAGGAACGTCACAAACTATAATAATATTTCAACCACTATTTTTCACTTATTGATCCCTTCAATTTGTTCTATCATTTGGACATGAGAGTCAATTAAATCCTTCGAGATCCGTATCAATCACGACAATAGTAATACTATAGGATCGCCCATTTACACTGCCCGAGCATTCGTCGCGAACAGAGGTGATGAACGAGCATTCGTTCGAGGCTCAGGCAGTGTAAACAGTCGCCGCGAGACGATCATGTTCGAAGAGAATGCTCGTTCGTGCTCGAGCCTGATCTGGAGTAACTGATCGTCAGAAATGCTCGAGCAGTGTGAATAGAATGCTCGAACTGGCGAGCATCGATCACGAATGCTCGTGTATGTTGAGGCAGTGTAAATAGGCCTTAACATTTGACGTCTTATTTCAGATATTTGAATATTTAACTTTAAGTTACAAAGTTGAGTGGCCTCTAAATATAGTTATCACACCAGAAGCGTTAACCAATTATGATAAAGTCTTTGTTTTCCTTATGCAAGTGCAACGCGTATCTTGGACGTTGAAAGAAGTGTATGCGTTTCTCAATAAAAAGAAGAAAATAATGGAAACCGACCACTTGTATCTATACAGACAGGTGAGATGTCCCAAGCAAAAAACAAATTAATCAGTTCTAGTACCAGTCGTAACAGCCTCAGTAGCGCAGTCGGTGGATTTCGTAGCCAGGGGGCTGTTGGCAGGAATCTAACTCCATCCCCCAAGGAAATAACCAATAAAATCCAAAGTGTATTTCAATTGTCATCAAGTCATCATACATCTGTTAATGGAGGCTCATAATTGACATGGGCCTCCAGAACCATGACAATTTGACAATCACTGTAATATAATTACATCGGTAACACAATAGGTACAAACGCAATGATATTACCCAGTGGTTTTCTGAATTATTTTACAACCTCAGCTCTGGTGGACTCGGTCCGTGAGGATGTTACCCTCGAGTAACTTTTTACAATCTCAAGTATGAGTTACTTTTCTCCATGGAAAATTATCAAGTCATAAATGGATTGGTAGAAATAACGCCTTCCTTGTTTGGCCATCTGCAAATATCAAAAAAGTTAAAGACTTTAATGAACGACAAACAAATCCTAATTTCGGTCAACGTTAATTGGCAACTGTGGCTGCCACGTACGATGGACAAATTTTGCCTCCTACCGATGGCCGGTTCTACGTAGCAGGATAATCTGGAATGTATACCATCTTAGTTTCAGCCAAAATGTTTTCGGTAAACTCATAGCAACCTGTTTTTACCATTTTTAAAACATGAATCTATAAATCGGAAAACCGGTTGATTCGAGATAAAGGCTGTTCCAACAAAGTTTTATACGATGTACTTTGAAAAGGTAAATATAAAATTTTGTGCTCGATTCCAAAAATTTGTTATTGAAATAATAAACCAATAGGAAAACAAAATTGTCTTTAGTCTTGTGGACACTATGAATTAATACTGCTAAGTATCTTGTCAAAATCTTATTCTACCTTTTTCAGATTCATTCGTTCCGTCATGTGATGATGCAAGTTATAGGCGCCCTTCAAAGTTACATTCACAGTTCCGTACTCGAACTTCCTTGGCAAGAACTTGTAGTGGCTTTTCAAAAACCTGTCACCTTAGACTCAATTTATTATCGTCATGTTGAATATGTAAAACAAATTATGTTTCGGTAAGAAAAACAGACGTTAACATCAATCGAGCAGCAGAAGTAAAGAAGGCAATATACGTGCAATGTACGACAATACCAAATGTTTAGGTCCCCTCTGTATAGAGGGATTTAAAAAGAATACTTCTAAGTCACCCAAGTATATACCAGTCGTAAAAGGCGACTAAGGGAAGGTTTGGAAACGATATTTTTTCCATTACCTATGCAGAAAGCAAGGAGAAGCTACTGCTTTATTCGTGAAGGTCCGTTTACACTGCCCGAACATCCCCGAGCATCAAACATCGAACATTCGTGATCGTTGCTCGCCAGTTTTCAACGAGCACGAACACAAATGGGCCTTCCGTTCACACTGCTCGATCATTTCTGACCATCAGTTACTCGTGAGGATTCGCAGCCAACAGCGCTATGCAAAATTGCGTTTTCCGCGGCGGTTATCCTCATTCTAGACCAGTGGTTCCCAAACTGGGGGGCGTGAAGGCAAGCCAAGGGGGGCGCGAGACTAGTTAAATTATTATTATTTAGTTAAAATATAAATGTACACATTTTTTTTTTCAAAGGTAGAGAAAACAGGGCTGGACCGTGTTTTCAGACAACAATGCGGTGTCAGCTGTAGATGTGTTTTAAAATATACGTTTACTTTCTCTCTATTGAACATGATGTTTAGAAAATTTGAATGAGATAGCATTCAGCAACACATTAGCGTTTTGAATGAGATAGCATTCAGCAACACCCATAACCATTCATAATTTATAATGTAAAGGGGGGGGCGTTGGGCGTAGGAGACTTTCATTTCAAGAAAGGGGGGCGCGGTACCAAACAGTTTGGGAACCCCTGTTTTAGACCATCTAGCGGAGGAAAAACGAAAAGGCGTCGCATGTGGGAGTCGTCATTTTTAAAGAAAATAAATTTCTCCCTATTGCTCAAGAATTTGAAGGAGGATACCAGTGGGCTATTCAGAATAAAATAAAATTTATGGTCTGGCTGCCACAGTTCTGGGTTCTCCGTATACAGAGAAATTAACAAAAGGCACTTTTCATTTTCCCACTCCATCAGTCAAATACTAAAAAGCAAAAACACCACACACAAAACACAAGACGTGTATCCTTCAACAACTAGGCGAGATCTAGATTCATAGAACACCATTCGACGAATCCCCGGGTGTTTACACAGAGCGAACTGCGAACGAGCGTCCCTTTGTTGATTCACCGGAAAACCGACATCAGGCGGATCAGGCCCGAGCATTCACTTCGACCTTGATCGGCTCGCTTTAAAATTGCTGAGGAATGATCTTATTAATCCCCTTGCTCCTATAACCGACATTCCACTAATTTCGTATTTTTTCTTAAAAATAAGGTATGCAATTATGCATTGCTCGTATATTGCCTTCTTTTTTTGATTGATGTTAACTTCTGTCCTCACTGTTGGGTCTAAAACGTATAGGATCAAATTTACTGAGGGTAACTCAAGCGGCAGTTTCATCATAAAAATGGAGCGATTTTAAACACTCGCGAGAGTAAATAAATTCAAAACTAATTACTCGCTTAACATGCTTGAACTCGCGCAAGTTTTTCACAACCATTGCTTCGAAAGTCGATAAATTAAAGAAAAATTGCCATACCTGTGAATATAAAAATCCATTTCTTGATTCAAGGAACTTATATTTACATCCAAAGTTCCAAACCAGGCACGAGAACAGTAATGCTATAGGACCGTTTTTTTTCCTTTATCTCTTTATTCAAATTGACCGACACTCTTACTAAAATAACCAAAATATTTTAGTCAACATCGTCCTTATGATAAAAACTTAACTGCTAGTGTAAGCTCACGAATATTACTTATCCTTTGTATTTGTATTTTTTTAAATTTATTATTTTTGTTTTTCAGATGTTTGTTAAATAAAAGATCTCACGGAATGGCTGACGCTTTAAAAGAACTTTTCAACACGATTCTTTTGTTTTACGACGAACTTAAAAAACGTCCATTAGAAAAGAACTATGAACATTTATTGGGAATTTTTCAAAAATTTCTCAAAATCAGTCTTTATCTTCATGACTATTTGAAAAAAATGATCAATCATAATTATCAGGAAAACAATTTGGACTTTCTTTTACATTTGTTATCTCTGAATGATTATTTCTCAAAGAAAATCTAATGAGATTATCAAAATCAGTGAAACATTTATGTAGTTGGTGTCTGCTGTGCTGTGTAGGAGGAACATAATTTTACAACTACGAAGTTCAACTAAGGTATAACGTTCTGTACTTGCTCACTTGTCCTCGTGAGGTGAGTGTGCACTACGTCAGTCAAAAAACGCGTGGTGGTTCTGGTGGTTGTTCCTCTTTTTTACTTAACGTCTCTTTAACATCTATTGGTCATTCGAGACTGAGGTTTTACCTTCCATTCGCTGGAAACTTACAAACCAGCTATCCACATTAACCTCACCCAGCCTGTGTTGGGCCAGAAAAATAGTCAGCATCACGAGGACGCGAACCCACGTGGACAACCACATGATACAACCTCGCTGGACGTTGCTTAACTTTAGGGCTCTAACGGGAACTGGTTTATTCAACGTGCCATAGACGCTAGCTGTTCCTCTTTAAATCAACTGTTTTCCCTATTTCTAGATTCATATTTGGAGAAATGGTAGAAAAAGAGTAGATGTTAGGTTACCGAAAAGGGTTAGATGGCCCTTGATTAGAACTGTGATAATGCGTTCAGGGTTGTCCTGGTGGGTAGAATTGGCCATCGTGAGGAAGATATTCGATCTAAGCGGTATTCTAGCCACGCTGGACGTTGCATAACTTGAGTGCTCAGACAAGAACTGGTATACTCAACGCCACAGGATCATTTGTTATACATACTATCAGTTGATTAACTAGGACAAAGCCTAGTGGATATCACACTGGCTTTGCACGGGGATCCCGGGTTCGAAACCCAGAGGAACTGAAATATTTTTTTCAGAACCTAGCTTGGTTGTTCGGGGTGCACTCCGCTTCCTGAGGACAACAGAGTACCTACTTAAGATGTAAATAGCGACCAGTAGCGGCATTACAAGAGTAAAAAAGAAGGGAATAATTTAGTGTAGTGACCCTTGTAATCCTGTGATAACTACAAAAGAAGTTGTGGCAATGCAATATTAAGTGTTAACACAAATAAAAACATACTCGTATTATAAGTTTTGAAACCTTCAGTTTTTTAAAAAAATATATATTTGTATTACTTGTACATGAGCAATATTTTTTTAAAAAGTGATCTGTTTGTTAGAGTATTTGCAGATGTATTATTTAAAAAATACACAGCTTGAACGATGTCAAGAAATTGATGGGAATGGACTCCCCGCTCAAACTTTATTGTTTAAGTAATTTGTTCTACAGAGGTGAAACGGTGGGGAAGCTATTTTGTTGTTTATACCCGTTTAAAAGGTACAATAAATTGGGTTCGATCATTGTATGCGCATAAAAACTTGAATATTTTTTTTTATTTTCGGGGAGGGGGGGTCCGTGTGCGCCACTGACCTCAACACATTAATGCTTCAGTTGTTCTTACAGTGACTGGCGGCGTATACTGCCAGTATATACTAAAGAAAGTTTTCTTAAGATGTAGGACGCTACTTCATATTGTGCCAACTAATCCATAGGATCTTGTCTGAGTGCCTTGGTTATAGATCGTTTTTTCTTTTCGATCAGTCTTTCTCGGTTATTTTTTTCATGTCTGAAAATAAGAAGGAAATTCTCATTGTAATAATACTCGGATGAAATGAACAAATTGTGTCTTAAACGAATATTCTATAGCAGCTGATAAATGATACTACTAGCCTAGATCTCTAGGCGGTTGGGAAATGATAATACTAGTCTAGATCTCCAGATAGCTGAGAAATGATAATACTAGTCTAGATCACAAGACAGCTGGAAAATGATAATACTAGTCTAGATATCCAGACAGTTGGGAAATAATAATACTAGTCTAGATCTCGAAACATCTGGGAAATGATAATACTAGTCTAGATCTCTAGACAGCTGGGAAATGATAATACTAGTCTAGATATGAAGACATCTGGGAAATGATAATACTAGTCTAGATCTCTATACAGCTGGGACATGATAATACTTGTCTAGATCTCAAGACAGCTGGGAAATGATAATACTAGTCTAGATCTCAAGACAGCTGGGAAATGATAATATTAGTCTAGATCTCTAGATTATTACGTTGTTGTTGGTAAAGTTTTCGGCGACAGTCACGCTGTCAGAACGGAGTGGAAAACAACTCCAAAACGAGCATTCTAGAATATTATAGTATGTTCTAGGTAGGTTAGGTCGGCATTCAAATAAATAGTTTTATTATGATCTGCATTCTGATTTTTTTTATATATATATATTGCTTGATGTGTCTAGCTCTACTTTTACTAAAGATATGATTCATCCGCTCCATAGCCCAAACAAACAGAGGATGATGTCGTCAGAACGAAAGGTAGGTGATCATTTGTCAGAAAAAAGTCCCGACTGGACTTGTTACGTAGAACCAATCGCCTATTAAGAGTATTAAGTCCACGATTATTACGTAGAAGTATTTTATATTGTAGGTCCAAAATTACAACCTTATACTCCAGACTTTATAACCGAAACCGGCCGTTTTCTAAAAGGTTTCATACCTGATAATTTTACTGATGAAATGTAAAATGTCACCATTTGAGTGTAGAAATTTTCTACACTCAAATAACAATTCCGCCCCTGTTATTATTTTTTTTTAATAAAAATTTAAAAAAATAATTATCAACTGGGCTGATAGGGTCTGTTTTATTATTTGAAATAATATTCACACCGTTTCATTTAAATGTCTCGAGAAAACGACATACCACAAAAAATGTCAGCTTCAGTGTTCTAACCTGAATTTCAACACAACCAATCAAAAGTTCATGATCTTTGTCCTATCTTTCGAGGTTAACAAAATTCAAAAATTCCAAGCCGTTCAAAAAGGGGGCTCACAATCATTCAGGAATACTGCATAAATCATGGGATTACCAATTGAATTACCTCAATCTGATTTGATCTATGGTATCTTCATTAATTATAGGTTTTGGTGTGGCCGCTTTCCATATCATATGTCTAAGTGAAGTCAAAGCATCTGCTAAATTGAGTTGTTGCGATCTAGTACGATCTGATTTGATGACTAAATAACCATCTTTGTTTAATCTGTTCTTATTCTGAAACAAAATGCGGCCAGTTTAATTATTATATGTTCAAAGTGATACCCGGAACTTGGGAATAGTTTTTTTTTTTGTTTTTTTTTTGTTTTTTTACTTTTGGGAGGGTGTAAATTCCTAGTCATAAAGCTATGAATTTGGTTAATTATTTTCCATGCTATTAACCTTTGCAATAGAACAAAAAAGTTAGCCCCCTTCAAAAAAAATTAAAGATATTTTATATAGTAAAATTATCCAAATTTAAAATGTTTTAAAATAAATCTGTGACTCTTAAAGCAGTGTCCACGCGCAGTTACATAGAGTCTTAGAGACTACAAATGAATCTTTGAATAACACGTTAAAATATTAACTTTTAAATAAATTAAAACAAAGTGTGTTTTTGTTTTAATTTATTTACTGGCTCTATCAATTTGATATTGATAGAGCAGGTGACAATATTTTATTTAAAATAGTGTTAGACATAGACAGTAAATATTTCGATGGTACATCGTGTCACACTACACAGCACGCGTTAAACAATCCTCAGTCAACTTTCATACTTTGACTCGACTAGACTTGGTAAATGTTTTGTTTTAATTTATTTATTAGTTAATATTAAAAGATGACCCTACAGGCCACTAGAAATCTCACTGATAACTATCTGTGAATAATAATAATTTCCCCCTTAAAGGATTTCTGTCTACGTCAATGACCAAAAATGTCATAAGCTAGCGGATGTAAAATCCTATTAGTGATTTTTTAAATCAATACATGTAGCTTTTGACTTGAAAAACATAATGTCATACCATTTCTATAAATTTTTGTCTGACTTCATCGTTCAACCATTTGGCATTCTGTACATTGAATCGTATATCTACTTTAGTATTGACGGAATTTACATGTTGACCTCCTGGTCCGGAGCTTTTGCTATACTTGATATCTAATTCATCTGTAATGAAACAAAAGATCATTTTTAACCAAAAAACACATAATTTATTTCATCGTTAGTCATAAGCTTTGTTCGTGATAGTTCTCTAATTTTTAAGCTTACCTATAGGGATAAATCCATTGAATTTCAGTCCGTCGGGGTTTTTAACCTGGAACATAAAACATATGAGGGAAAAAAGTAAGAGATCATGGCAGAATGATTTTAAAATAATTTGTACTGACATTGTTGTAATAATAACGGTGTTTCCCTCGAAATTAATCTCATTTACAGTTTTATGTATTAAAATAATGGTACTAACACATTGATATAAGGTTACCGAAGCAGTTTTCATGGTCCTTGGCTGGAACTATGATAATATGCGTTCCAGATCGTCCCGGTACCTAGCACAGGCCACCGCACCGTAAGGAATTGAACTGATATTCACTTAAATTACCCCCTGTCAATTGTTTATATTTTAAAGTACCTATAATCAATTACTGGCATTTCCCTTTTAACCAGTTAAGCAATTCTAAACAAGTTGGCGCATATTGATCCTCTATTCATCTTTTTCAATCTGGCTTATTACATTATTTTATTCCCTTTAGGGAAATAAACTGATCATTATACACAATGGCACCGTTTCTTCTGCGTTTATATCTTTTTAAATATCATGTTAATTATAAGTGTTAAAAAAAATCATATTTTTAAATTAAAACAAAACAACACTTACATGAAACACTATTTATAACGAAACTAGTTTCGAATCATCCGTCGAGTCGAAGGATGGAAGATTACTGAATCATCCTCCATCCTTCGACTCGACCTAGACTGATGATGATTCAAAACTAGTTTCGTTATAGATACGAGGGTCGTTCAATAAGTCCTTAGAAAAAGTTCAAAAAATAGTGTTTTTTTTATTTTATTTTTCAACATAATCTTCTCTCAGCTCTATACATTTTTCCAAATTATTTATGCCGTCCAAAAAATAAGATTTCGAAAGTTCTGCAAAATAAGCATTTGTTTGCTCAATAACCTCCTCATTCGAAGTGAATCGTCGTCCGTCAAGCCATTTTTTCAAATTCGGAAACAGGAAAAAGTCACTGGGCGCCAAATCTGGCGAATACGGTGGATGTTGCAAACACTTGGAATTTCAATTCTGTAATTTTGGCCATCGCAACTGCACAGGTGTGCACACGGGCATTGTCATGATGTAAGAGGATTTTTTTTCTTCTCAAATGTGGGCGTTTTTCTTCGATTTCCTCGCTCAACCTCTGCAATAACGAAGCATAATGCGCCCCTGTTATGGTCTTTCCTTTTTCCAAATAATCAATGATAATGATGCCGCGTCCATCCCAAAATACTGTTGCCATCACCTTACCAGCCGATTTCACCATTTTCGCCTTCTTCGGAGCCAGTTCACCCTTAAAAATCCACTGTTGTGACTGTCTCTTTGTCTCTGGAGTGTAGTAGTGTATCCAAGTTTCATCTACAGTTATGTATCTCCGAAAAAACTCCGCAGGATTGG
>CM022878.1:12061961-12082106 GCA_012654025.1 Pachypsylla venusta | reverse complement strand
GGGACCTTCGTTGCACCATGTAAGTGTGCACTAAGAAAGGATCTTTATATATAAAAGGCAATGTCCTGAGTGACTGATCAACGTAGAGCCGAAACTATTAATGCTACAGACTTGAAATTTGGCAGGGACCTTCGTTGCACCATGTAAGTGTACACTAAGAAAGGATTTTGCAAAATTTTGAGGGGTAGAAATCGCGAAAAGTAAACAATCCCCATCAGAAAAACATGGGAGCGATAGATATATATATATATAACACGGGAACGGCCATGCCTCTAAGGCGCCAAACGAAGCGGCGTATCCTGCTAGTAGTTTTATAATAATTAAAAGTTCTGGGACTGAATACCTTATTGAAGTCGGCCTCGCCAACTGAATACTCGTGTTACGAGAATGATTAAAAAAGACAGTGAATTCTTAATAGCTACCTGATCAGGCGTTGGTGTAAATATTTGACATGTACTGTCCGGATAAAGTTTGTCTAAGGAAATAGCACTTTTATAAAATCTTTTCAAAACATAACTTTGATTGGTAAGCAATTTTTGAAATTGCAAAATACAGTTCATTTTAAATTTAATTAAACCACTAAATTACTTTCAGTTTCTCTTTTCACGAAGTTACTTTATATTTAAAATTTAAAGGTAATTTGGAAATTTAGACAAGATACTTGTTGGATATGAGATTATTCGGATATCAGTCGGTCAGTAATGAATTTTTCCATTTTTATCAATAGAAAATATTACAATTACAGTGTTGCCAGTTGGATTCCCTACGGGTACTTCCCTTATAAAAGTGTCGGGAACCGGGGAGGAGTAAATGGTAGTAAATCGGTGTCCTTTTCAGTTTCCGGAGTTCACACAAATTCTCTCACCAACAAATTAAATTTGTTTATTAATGTAAAGTTTAGAGTTCCTTCTACCCTAATAATTGATATACATATATATCACTCTTTAGTAAAAAGAAATACCCGGATCGGATCATTTAGAAGAAATCAGGTTTATATGTTTTTAAACTCCTATGGTTATTTTAGAGAGATTTGGGATTTTTCAAAAAGGAACTTCTCATAATGATTAGATCGCAGTTGACACCATGACTCGCTATGTATTTCAATTTTAAATATTATTAACTTTTAAAATAAAACACCAAAAACACTATTTATACCTATTTATTTATGAAGAAAAAGAAACTAGTTTCGAATAATTTGATTTATCATTAGTCCAGTCGAGTCGAACAAGACTGATGATGAATAGAATGATTTGAAACTTGCTTCTTCATAAATAATGATAGATAGTGTTTTTGCTGTTATGTTTTAATTTAATATTTTTTAACATCTATAATTAATATGTTATTCAAAGATTTATATTTTACTATTTATTTATATCATTGAGACCAAAATAATATTTTATTTTCTAGAAGTTTTCCAGAAATATTTTCAAGTGCTGTATTCTGTTGGATTTTAAAATATAAATATAATCCACGTGATAGGTGCTGCTTCATACCAAGGAATCTGAACTAAAGTAATATACCTTTTGCAAATCTGTCTGTTGCTTAGCAACAAGATTTGCCTGTTTATCGACAAGACGGATGTGCTCTGTGGTTCCCTGAAATGCATTGTCCTTTCTCTTTATCTATCCTTCTCCTTTCCTCTTTTGATTTCAGTATCGTATCTTGTGTTATGAAAACATTTTTTAAAACTAGTTAGAAATTTGTAATCGTGCTGTGAGTATGTGTGTATTCGTAAACTTGACCGGCGTGATGTGATATTTAAAATGATAAAAAAGCGTCGAATAAATAATCATTTTTCGCGAGTGATTTTTTTTTTATTTAATTAAAATTTTTTAAATCATGTTTATTTTAAAATATATAAAGAATTCTAAATTTTATTTCATCTAACAGTTTTTTTTATCGTTCTTCCAATTTGATATCTTTATACCTACCTACTATGGATACTACGGATTTTCTTCTCTCAAAAGGTATGTTCTTGCAATTTTTCATTTTGAAAACTTGCTGCTTGTATTTGGAAATGTTTATGATTTTTATCCCAGATTATTTTTTTTTTTTCATTATAATTTATTTGTTTGATTTTCATTGTTCGTTAATTTATGAGGAACCTACCATTTTTACATTTACACAAATAAAATAATTTCATTATATTAAAGCTGATTGAGTAAATATTTTCATGCAGCACTAACAACGTGATTACGCAGATACGCAGTGCTGACTCAATGATTGCTGAATCAGTATTTTCTTCCACTCACCATGTTATGTTCTTACTATGTATTATTAATATTATAGACTAATAATACCTATTAGTCTGTAGTAATAAAACGAGTAAGTACTAATTAAATTATATTATTTAATTAATAAGCAAATGAAAGAATCTTATGAACCTAGAAATTTAAAATTTTTGGGGTAACACCTAGAACCCATGAGTTTAGAGGTTAAGGGAATATATTTTGGTGTTAAAATCTTTAGGGTGGGGGGCGTAACAGCCATTTCAACCAGTACAATATAATCATAGAATAGAATTGTGTCTTTTGTTATTATTATAAAAATAATTGAAATACTGCAAAAACCCTATCTTCAGTCATCTCCTTTTAAATGAAATATTTAAAACAATTTATATAATACGCAAAGACCAGTTGGTATACTGATTGACTCCTCATCAACGCCAGTCGGTATACTGGTCGATTAACTCATCAACTTATCTCTACGATGGCTAAACCTAAAAACCTGAAATATGGAAGGAAAAAAAATCAACAGTTCATCTGGAAACGTGTTATCGCCATAAGGACACCTTTGAGTGGTACAATTACACATTACAAAGGGTAAGAAATATGAAAAAAAAAAAAAAAAAAAAAAAAAAAAAAAAAAANAAAACATTGTATCTTGGTTCCTTTTATAGGTATGGAACTGTCGTCTTGGCGAGACAATCCTCAGATGTCACATGGACCTTGTCCTTGGTTCACTTAACTTAAGTAATTCCTAGGAAACAGCCTTTGTCCGATTTATATGTTAGTGAAATCCTTTCCTAGTGATTTTTTTTAGAATGATATTAATTTACTACTCTTCTGAATTGAGACAAATAGTGAATTTGAAAGAAAATAAGGAAAGTAAAAAACGAGATTTTTACCCAGGACAAATGCATGTCAATCACAGAAAAACCATATTTATTATAAATTACGTATAACAAAACAAAGGTTCTTTTCAGATATGAGTAGCATGAAAAATTAGAACTCGCAGAAATGAATAAATGAACTAGGGCTACAATTTACAATTCTTGGATTCATCTGAGACTAAATCAAAACACAAAGTTTGCGAATCTGGGAAACCCGGCTTTCCGCTTTATGTAAAACTGTTCCAGGGATAGAGTGAGAATCAACTTTTAATTGGAAGGGCATGCTGCCAGGATTGGATTCTCAAGGGGTGATATAGTTTGTCTCTTGGTGTTTATTTTGGTGACATATATTCAATGTTTCATAAGAGGTCAGGTCATGCAGGTGCTCTCTAATTTATGCTTTAGGGTTCTTATTTCTTAGATAACTTACTGACAGATGGTTATATTTTTTCAAATAAATAATAAAAAAAGACTCGTAATTCGAACTATAGTTGGAATTACGGCAGTTGATATAAACCAGTTGCCAAAAAACGTTTGAAGATGATGATGATAGCTGTTAGCAATACGTACCCTTTCTATTGTATAACAACTCTAAATTCGAACTGTAGCAATGCGTCCTGCCATTCATTGAAAAGTAACAATTGTAGTGAGCCAGCATCTATGGCACGCCCTGAACCAATGCAAAAGCGGTTCCGGGGCATTGCTTTTTTATCTAAAAAAAAGCGTCTGTGGCACGCTGAATAACACCAGTTCCCGTTAGATCACTGAAATTAAGCAACGTTCAGGTGTTACTAAGTGGGTGACCACGTAGGATCGCGCCCCGTGATGCTTGCTATTCCTAGTCTAAACAAGGCAGGGTATGGTCAATAAGGGAGCTGGTTTGTAAGCGAATAAAAGGTAAAACCCCCGTCTCGAATAACCGATAGCCGATAAATGTTACAGGGAATCTAAGAGAAAATAAAAAGTGTTTCTAAATGGATATCAATATTTTATATTGGTTATTTGTTAGCTGAAAATAAGATGATAATGTTCATTGAACATGTGTCTGAAAATTCTTATGTCAAGAGACGCAGATACGAAGCATCTTTTTTTCTTTTTTTTAATTTGGCTTAACGTCTCTTTAACATCTATATTGGTCATTCGAGACGGAGGTTTTACCCTCCATTCGCTGCAAACCACATACCCACATTGACCTCACCCAGCCTGGGTTGTGCCGGAAAAAAGCCAGCATCACGAGGGCGCGAACCCACGTGGACACCCATATGGTACAAGCTTGTTGGACGTTGCTTAACTTCAGTGATCTAACGGAAACTGGTGTATTCAACGTGCCTTAGACGCTGGCTAAACGAAGCATCTATTAATATAAATTTTGATTAACTCTTTTTTTTATATATATATATATTTATACTTTTGTTTGAATATTAAGGGTGAGGGGTATTTTGGTTCCCAATTTTGTAATGTGTCAGCGGTTTTTTAACCCCCTGAAACACACTAAATAATAATAATAACTATTAGATGTAAGAAAAAGAAACTTTGATAGGTCTTAAGCAAAATAGATCACTTATTCCAATTGAAAATTCTATTGAAAATATTTAACCTACTGACATAACCTTCTAGAATGTGTTATCTTATCAGCTGATGTGCTAGCACACCATTACCTAGACACATTAGTTTATCATAAAACTTGCACTTTTTAAAAGGAAATGTTAGTTTCTACAGGGTAAGCCATTTAAAGTAGATCAATCGAACATCTCGGAGCATATTGTAATATCTTTGGTCCATAGTCCATCATCCTCACAATGGCCGGTTCTTTGCACCAGGACGACCTGGAACCCACATCAGCACAGTTCCAGCCAAGAGCCATCAAAAACTTTTCGGCTACCTAATCAATCTAATTCTACCATTATTCCAAACCAGGATGTAACATTTAGGAAAATAGTTGATTTTAAAAGGAACACCGCTACCACCACCACAACAACAATATATCTCCGAACCTCTTGGAAGAAAATATTTTGACCAGATATTGAGGGGGGACATAATCTATTCTCATTGTGACTCCATTGACTGCTTTGAGTTTTAAGGTGATCTGAAGGTCAACTTTGTTTTTCTTTATTGTGAACGTTAGTGAACTCCACTTTTGACCCCCGTATACATCCCGAAATGCACTTGTATATGTATGTTTGTTTGTTACGCGATACAATCCACAATTTTCATCCGATTTTGACGAAATTTGGTATACATGTTTAGGACATGAATAAATTTGCCGTTTAAGAGCTTTTCGATTATGGAAAGGGGCGTCCAGGGGGCAAAATATTTTGTTTTTTGAAAATGATTTTTTTAAATTTGATTAAGATATTTTTTTTTTTATAAATGACTACAACACGAACGTGAACACCTGATCATCTTGATCCACTAGTTTAAGAAGCATGTACTTTTCATTGCTTTTTCAAATTCTCAATTAATTTCATTCAACTATTCACTTAATATTTTTTATTTTGAAAATGTGCAAGGTCGGACGAGATTTTAACGAGACATATTATATTATGTGAGACATGTCTATTCTGAGTTGTGTTGGACCGTCTAATTTGTGACACATGGAAAGATATTAAACAACATATTTAAAATGTGCATAACATCTTTTGAACTTCGGTACCTCAAATATTCTTTTTTTATGGTGATCTTTCCTTTGTTCTGAAATACTTACAATGCACTTGCAGTTTTACCCATTTCAATTGTGCAGTTGTAACAATTCTCACACAATAAGGCATTCAAATCCTTAACCTTTGGTAAAGAAACAAAAGAAAAATAAATCGTAATTTGGGTGAAGAAGGTTTTGGATTGAAATTGAGGCCCTTGCTAAAACTGGTAGGTATATTGTTTTGTTTTTTGTAAAAAAAAAAAATCCCAATAAGGAGTAGGACCATTGGTAATACAAAGGTTTGTCCTTATTGCACGTTTTTAAAACAAAAGGATTTTATCTGTGTAAAATAAAACAACCTTTGAAAAATGAAATCTTTGACGGCAGGCTGTGGGGAATAGTTTTTTTTTTTTTACTGAATAACCAAGTTTTTGCAAATATAGTAACTAGGGTAAAACAACCCCCGTCTTGTTAAAGAGATGTTAAGCAAAAAAAACAAAAACAAAAAAAAACTGTCAATGTTACACATGGATTTATTATTTTACTGGCTAAAAAAATTACCCCCCCCCCCTTAAAGTTCTGGGCATAAATAGACCCCAAATATGACATACATACAAAATTTCAAGTCTCTAGTTCTTACCATTGTCTTTTTTACTGAAAACCACCAACGATATATTCGATTGCGCCCAAAAGTTTTGGTGCACAGTTAGACCCCAGATGGGACCTATGTACCAAATTTTATCCAAATCTGTCAACGCAAAGGCCCATCACAGCGGATAGCGAACAAATGGATTTTAATTCGATTTTTGAATTCTACGTACCTTGAAACGTAAAATATCAACTTTTGAGGGGGGTTGTGACAAATCCAAAGGTTCATCATTATTGACAATAATAAACCAAAAAATAGTCCCATACTCGTTTAGTATTTTGCGTCACCCACCACGACACGTGCTTGCAGCGTCACATTCAATTTACTTGAAATCAAGTATCAATGAAAATAAATATTCACTTTAAACAAGTGCGACAAATAAACAAAATGATGTTTTGTCTTCCTCGGCAAGTGTTATTCACATTTTGTCTGGAGAGGCTGGCGGGGTGGGTGTGATGAAAGAGATTGCTGGAATAAAAGTCACATGTCTTGGCAAATGTACAAATAGGTAATATAGTTTTGTGTATCACGAAATGGGACATTTCTAATAATTCTTCTTCTTTACAGTTTTTTATTCTTCCATTAGTTTTAATAAGAGTAGAAAAATCTAATAGGAGTAGATAGAAAAGTGAAAAGTAACATCCAATAGGAGTAGGTAGAAAAGTAACATCTAACATAATGATTTAAACAGATTTTTTGATGTCGTTGTTTCTCATTTGTTCCGAGCACTCCCAATCCAATCCTTGTGTCCCCCTCTGCAGATTGTCCCAAAATACTTACTTTCCGTGTCCATCACAGAAAGTGATGGTAGTGGAAGAGTTGGGTAGCATGTTATGCTACTTTGAGGACACCAGACTATATTATGTTGATTATGCCGGCCCCTTCCATGTCCTACAATAGTGGTAAATATTTCAAATTCATGGGGATGAAAATTAATGGGTAGCCAAGGTGGGTTTGAACACTCGTCCTACTATTCACCAGTCAAAGCGTATTGCCCCTACACCGCTAACCTGTCTCAAAATAACATACGAGTATAATCCTTTGAGATCAAATAAAAGGTCAGTCTTAGTAAACATTATTCCAGAACCTGCACCCTTTCCGCGCAAAAGAACTGTGAAGTTACAGATTTTTTTTGCGTTGGCGCCCAAAATTCTCTAGCCCAAGTTAGTGCTATTGGAACGGGGTGAAAAAAAACCATTATTAATCTGGTGCCCCTCATTATCCTACCATGTATTGAACTACTAAGATCTCTTTTAAAACTGGAAAAATATGATTTTTTTTGTGACTTGTTCTACTGTCAGTCACATACAAAAAGTTTTGTACCCGAAAAGCAAAACAATAATCCCCTGCGCCAAGTTGGGACGGATTATATTTTTCAATAGGATTCCCACCATTTAACGATACATAAAGAAAGAACTATCAAATACAAAAAATTAAAATGATAAAAAGCACATGGACTTTATGTTCTATACAATTTTAATATATATCTCGATACGCTCAGTGGTTAGCGCTCGCCTTTCGGATTTTACTTCATTATCAAGAATAAACAGTGAAACAAAAATAGACGCTTGAGTGAAGGTAACCGCCAACCACTAGGCGAGGTTAATGCCTGGGGCATGTGGTCAAATACTCAAATTATTGAGGAAAAATCTGCTGGGGATCGAACCCACGCCCTCCCGATTACCAGGCGAGCGCTAACCACTGAGCTACCGAGCCAGGTCAATTATATTCTTAAGGACTAACTTATATAAAAAAGATTCAAAAAAGGAAAATCTGATACCCATTTTAGTATCAGAAATCGGTATCAGGTTTACTTTTTTTGTATCTTTTATATGCAGGGTGATTCAATTACCGCCATTTTTGTTACATTGATTTGGAGCAAGTCAATGATTAAAACTAAATAAATGCAGCTTAAAATTAGCTTTTTAGATCATATTAATTTTTGAAAATTTGACCATTTTTAAAGGAATTATGAACTCATCAAAAAAAAAAAAAAAAAAAAAATCACGTTTTTAGCCATAACCATAACTCCCAAATTAAGGCTTAAACAAAAAAGCCACACCTGTAAAAAATGATTCTTTTTCATGTTCTACAACTCCTATTCCCTTGATACAAACAAACTGAATCACCCTGTATAAGTTAGTTCTTGAGATTTTAATGTTCATTCTTGATAATGGAGTAAAATCCGAAATACGCGTATCGAATAATTCATTAAAATTGTGGAACATAAAGTCAAGTGTTTTTTTATCATTTTCATTTCTTGCTTCATAAGTATTACACACCTCGAAAAACGCTCTCAGATTCGGATAATACTAACAAACCAAACTACCTATTCATTTTATTTGGTGCAATAAAGAGGCGGCTTCTCTGACGAGCCCATTCGGAATCATGTTTGAATATGTGTTTCTTTATTGTCCTTATTTCGTGGTCGTAAAAATAAGGATATCTATAATGAATGTTAATATTAACAATGGAGTTTCAAGAGAGGTGGTTGTTAGTGCTCATACTCAACTCAATTCATCAGTGTCAGGCATGACAGTTGACAAAGAACACTCTTGCTACAACCAACGAATTCAACTACTTTGAATACCACCAGTTGTCATCAAATCACAAAGTGAGGCCTAGTGTTCTACACAATAATTTTTCACATAGATTAGTGATGATGGAACTGAGGCATGGTCTCATAAAGGATCTCTACAACCTACGAATTCAACTACTTTGAATACCACTAGTTGTCATCAAATCACAAAGTGAGGTCTAATGTTCAACACAATAATTTTCCACATAAATTAGTAATGATGGAACTGAGGCATGGTCTCATAAAGGCTCTCTAACCCTTCTAGTTTGGAGGGGGGGGGGGCATAAGGAATAGAATTTAGGAAACGTTTTCATGGTAATGTCTGTGTGGTGAATATAAGATTGGGATGGGTTTCCTCCACGCATTACGTGGGAGAAAAAGATGAAATTAAGGGAACATTTTGTTCCTCTCCGCAGATGTTTTTTTTGTCAAACTTTCTAGCAGTTAAATTGGGGCGTGTTCAGTTTGAAAGCACTTGAACCCCCCACCTGCCCGCCCAATGTTTTTATTGTCAAACTTTCTAGCAGTTAAATTGGGGCGTGTTCAATTTGAAAGCACTTGAACCCCCCACCTACTCGCCCAATGTATTTATTGTCACCTCCCTATTTATCTATGTATCACGCTATGGATTTGAAAATTTTTATTTTCATTTTATGTCAACAGATAGATTGTATGACTTAGTTTCATGCACGAAAATGCCAAATCAATCAACACGACTTTCGTTTTTTGTAACCACAAATTAAGTTCTGTATCTGTTCTACATAGACGTTCTTACATAGTAATCATTCCTTATAGCCCAGGAATATTTGGAAAATAAAGGAAAAAATTAAATATTAATCATTACTTATAGCCCGGGAATATTAGGAAATTAAAGGACAAAATTAAATATTAATCATTCCTTATATCCGAGGAATATTAGGAAAATAAAGGAAAAAATTAAATATTAATCATTCCTTAAAGCCCAGAAATATTAGGAAAATAAATATTAATCATTCCTTATATCCAAGGAATATTAGGAAAATAAAGGAAAAAATTAAATATTAATCATTCCTTATATCCAAGGAATATTGGGAAAATAAAGGAAAAAAATAAATATTAATCATTCCTTATATCCAAGGAATAGGGTAAAACGAAAAAGGACGTCATTTTAAGCTCTGGTATATATACGAGATTTGGTTATCTAGGCCTACGGCACTGATAAAACTTATAAGTTGTTATTTTTATCACTTACGCAGATGAAAAACCTTTTTTCAGCCACTCTTAACGAATTTCTACATCAAAATTAAACTCTGTTTCTGTTATACAGGGTGTAACAAGTTTTGGATATGAACCCCTCTCGCTCCGCCCCTGATTATTCTTTTGGAAAAATAAAAATGATAATATTTTATTCACACTTTTATTCTTCAAAAAAATATTTGTACCATTCTTTTTAAATTTAACGAGAAATCGACACTTTGTGTCAAAAAAAGCCACTTCCAGAATTCGAACCTGGATACTGATATTACCATTCGAATGGTCATGCGCTCTTTTCTATCCCTAGAAACCAACAGAATTCAAAAATTCCAAGTGGTTCCAAAGTTAAGGGCACCGGGCAGGACTTCTGAGACATACTGTATATCTGAATATTCGTTTACCCTAAAATTCCTGGGCTATAACGTTACTTGAGTTTTTATTAAAATTAATACCTACCTACCAACATAAAATAAAATTATTGCATGAACAGCCATGAACTAATGCCAATATGGTTTAACGCTTGCAATCAAGATATCTTGTGCAATAGTGAGCCATTGTTTACGTCATTTGACTTTATTGGTTCAAGAGATAGTATTTATCGATTATTATAGTCAGCTTATAATCGTTGTGTAAAAAGCTCATTTTGCTTCCAGCCAAATAATTTTCATTGATCTGTTAAGTGCGATTTGATATTAATGTAGAATAAAGCATTTGAAAATTAATTTAGCCAGCGTCTATGGCACGTTGAATACACCAGTTCCCGTTAGATCACTGAAGATAAGCGAGGTTTTTCTTGATGGCTGACCACGTGGGTTTTTGACCTCGTACTGCATACATTTTAAGTGGAACAGTCAAATATCTGGGAACCTGTTGGAGATGCAAGAAAATCTGTGTAAAGTTATGGTGACCTAGAGTCGACTTCAGAGTCATTTAAAAGAATGGAATCATGTGTTTTTCATTCCAGACTATCGATTTAGAAATCTTTACATTTTTTAAGGTGTATAGTTTTTTTTTAGCTAAACATACACATTCACATTTTTAAAACTAATATTTCTGTGAACTGTAGAGTTAAACCGTTAATATTATAGAGGTAAACAGTTAATATGAGAGAGTTAAACTGTTAATATGATAAAGTTAAACGGTATCATATTAACAGTTAAACTGTTAATATGATAAAGTTAAACTGTTATCATGATACAGTTAAACTGTTAAAATGATAGAGTTAAACTGTTAAAATGACTCGCCCTGTTTAGTAGGCTTTCTTTTATTGGAATTGAGGCCTCTCTCGTATAATGATGATGTCTGCTAATGTGGATAAAATCCGTTTTGAATGGATTCATTATTTGATACAAGTCTTCTTTCTATTTATAAATAAATATCTTAATGTAAGAATATCCAACACGAGCAGGCAGCAGGTACTCATTCCAGGCTCCGGGAACACATGATTTCAATGTTAAACGCAATAATAACATCAAGTAGTTACGAGGAGTGGTGTTCGTATATTCTTGAGATGAGTTTCTCGTTAGGGCTATATAAAATTCCTTGGACCTAAGCCTCCTCAGGGATTTTCATGCTTGAAAAGTAGCTTATAGTTATATTAACAGATAAGCTATCTGTGTAGCAGACACTGCATCACTCCCTCTCTCGGTTTTCACTCAAGTGATACCGGATTTGGGGTTGAGTCGAAAATTTGAGTATATTTTTCGAATATTCTGCGAGATCTGATTGTATTTTGGGGTATTCTCATGAGAAATATTGAGCAGCTATGGTAATAGCGACAAGTCTTAAATGTTATGTATCTTTTTGACATTCAATCTTGAATAAGGTTCAGGTCTTTATTTCATATTGGTTACGATTAGTTCTGTGAACTGTAGACCCAACTCATTTACTGGGCCACTCCTTGACCCCGGGTGGCCCCCTAGCTAATTCTAAGAATATAATGAATGTCCATACCAAATTTCATCAATGTCGGACAAGTTGTTCGACAGTTATTATCGTTGAACGAACAGACATACAAATAAAAATCTTGATGTTAAAACTAGATCTAAACTTACACCCCGTTGGGGTGTTTGGAACACCCCAAGGGGTCGAAATTCATCACGTTGAGTATCACTGCTGTAGATGTTGAAACTGGTTGGGAGATGTTTTTTTTATTGTGTTTTGTTGATGTTTATACGAATATCTATACCTAATGTTAAAAAGAACATTCTCCTGTTGATGACATTGATGAAATCATTTGACAATCGGAGCCAAACTTGCAGATATATTTTTACTTCTGATATGAACAGATGGGCAGAGCTTCCGCGCCGCGTTCCTCCATATTATACTTTGCATCGTTCTTATTTGGATCATCTGCCTACTTTAATCTTCCTTGTATAAATATCTTCCTGGTATAATAATTTCAACTCACTTCCTTTTCATAAAAAAAATATTGTGTTACATTAACTGAAGCGCTTCAGTTATATTGTGGAAGAAGATTTGTTAATCTCTACTGTGAAATTCATTTTCCTGTAAAATACCTTCTAGAATATCTTGTTTCAAAGCTGACTTTAGTGTAAACATGCACACGCAAATAGCAAGGACATAACAAGAATCGACAAAATCTCTGACATTATAACTGTATTTGATAGACGTTTAGACGTTTGATTTTTTTTAAAAAAATAATGAAAACTATAGTATTTCTATTAAAAGAAAAAAATACCTCTGGGCTCTGGGTCAAAATTTGTAAAAATGTGGGGTCGCGGGGGGGGGGGTGCAGTATTGCCAGACTGTTCTTTACCATATATTTTTCCCTCTGTGTCAGCACGTGATCGAATATTATTTGAGTCGCAGTGTAAGTACCTATAACTCAATATAAAAACAAAATTTAACTTAATGTATTTCAGATTATCTATTTATCTACCATGAACTAATTTGGAGCCCTGGTCCGTTGGTTTGATGAATAATTTTTCATAAATTTCAATTTCCCGCATTTGTTCCCTGTGTTCCATTACTTCTGCTTCTGTGGGTTTCTCCTAAAACGTTTGGCAACATCGATATTTTTTTCTTTTACTAGAAACAGTATATCAAACCAAAGAAAAGTACTATTAATTCTGTGAACTGTAGATCTCATTCAGTTAAAATTGTCACCATGAGGTTCCGGATGGTTTCCGCGACACCATTCATCGGGGTCAATAACTTCATATACGGATGGGTATCCATCTTAAATTGGGACAATTTCTACGTCTAAAACATTGTAGGACCATGTTATAGGGACCTATTGGGGTCAATAACTTCATATACGTAGAAATGTTCCCCATCTTAAATGGGGAACATTTCTACGTCTAAAACATTGTAGAGCCATGGTATAGGGACCTAACTATGTAGATCTTTGGCTTCTTTCGCAAAATATCAGATTAAACAACTGTGGTTCGAGAAAACACTTGCACACTGGGATTCCATCAGGACCAAATTTTGTGTAAATTCTGGAGAATGTGAGAACTGCTTCCCACGACATTTTTGCTTGCAACTCCCTACTTCCGTGGAGACTAAGCGTGGGGCAACTATATCCTAGGTTTTACATCCACTAAAAATGCTTAGCCAAAGACGGATCAAGTCTGCTCAAATTCTTAGCCTTGGCTAAGTAGGCATACAAAAACACCATTTGAGGCTCAAGTGCAAAGACTTTTATAGCAATTTAGCAAACGCATATCCAAGGCAAAAGAAAATATATGAATGAGGTCTGTTTATTAGGGATGATGATCAACTGAGGTTGTTCTATGCTACATAAATACGGAATGCCATCAGTATAAAGAGACAAGTAAGGAAATAGTATGTTGTACCAGAATGGAGAATTCGCATGTGAGTGACCATACAAGTATGTGAGAAAAATATTTGAGCAATGCTCGATACAAGTTAGAAGTATGCATGTGTGTAATAGAGTTTTCATACATCATGTCTTATTATGATAAATGTTGTAATGAGTTCTTGTTTTATTCTAACGGACCAACGTGAAGCGATGTCACGATGACGTGACGGTTCAAACTATCGCAACCGATGCACTTGTCCAGTTGTTCAACACGGTTTTTAAATCACTAATTGGTGTGTAAGGTTTTCCAGTGATTTTTGTTTCACCTCTTCAACAGTCGCGAAAATGTACATGGCTAGGTCCGAAGAATAAGGGGTGGGGGATAATCGGTGTGATTTTGTTTTTGGTCAAGAACTGCTTGACAAGCAGAGCGATGTGAGCAGGTGAATTGTCATGATGAAGAACCAGTTGGTGCACAAAAATCTACCCTTTTCCTAAAACTAGTCCTGGACACGAGCATTACTTGAGACAGTTTTTCCATAAGCTGAATTAAGCATCATAACAGTTTCCGCGATAGTTTGCATCAGTAGAAAACAAATTTTCACAGCCGAAGTTGACCATCTCTCACGTTTTCGCCAAACGTTGTTCCACTTAAAAAAATATCACGGCCGAGCCGATGCACTCACAGCGACCAAATTTTGTACACTGATTCAGGGGGAGTCCCGCTAACGAACCCCTCACTGAACAATGGGTTCCCACATTCTGTTTTGGGATTTGGGTCCCCCCTCATAATAATTAACGAAACATTCGTATGTCATCTTGTTACCGTATTTACCGTTTCGCTGTGCGTTCTACAACCTAGATCTCTAGTAAACTTCCACTTTGGGTCATTTTTAGGGATGGGTTAGTCATCAACGAGTTGACTCATTTCTCGACTCACTCACGAGCCGAACATCTTTTTGAAATGAGTCGACTCTTCAAAGAGTCGACTTACGAGTATCATTTTTTTCTTGACTGATAAAGATAATAAAGGGAAAACTACAACATAATTTGTATTTTATAACAATAGTTCAGAGAACGTAATATATCTGGAGCTGGATACCGCATTAGGTCCATATAAGTTTTAAGAGCAGAAGTTTGTTTTGGATGTTGCAGGCTAATACAGGTATTATTGGTTATCATAAAATCAGCAAATTCGATTTTTCCGGGTGTTTGTTGTTTACTGAAGAAAAATGTTCTTTTATTCTGGTGAAGATTGATTGTGATGTCTTTTTAATGTATTCACCGAAGTTGGGGACGTTTATTTGGTAGATGCCACTTTTGTCAATTGGTTTTATTATGTCTTCCAGATCAAATAAGGTGTTTTTAAAATTGTCACTCGACGCGGGTCGAGTCGATCGACACTCCGAAAAATACCATCCCCAGTCATTTCACCCGATCTACAATCACAACACGTAGCCAAATGAATAGAAAATTCATTCGAGATGCGTCATTAATGAGTTCGGATTTGTCACCTTGTTATTTGACTTGCTTGGTCAACTTTTGAATTTGAAATGGTTCCTATGAGTCATAAACAATTGTTAGTTTGTCTCTTCAAGCGTGACAGTCAAACTGAAGGAATACCATTTGATTATATTCAAACTCTAATGTTAATGATGGTAAAACATAATAATAAAAAATAAAGGGTGATTCATTTGAATGTAAACCAGATCTCCTCCATTGTTAATGATGGTGAAACATAATAATAAAAAATAAAGGGTGATTCATTTGAATGTAAACCAGATCTCCTCCAATGTTAATGATGGTGAAACATAATAATAAAAAATAAAGGGTGATTCATTTGAATGTAAACCAGAAATCCTCTAATGTTAATGATGGTGAAACATAATAATAAAAAATAAAGGGTGATTCATTTGAAGGTAAACCAGAAATCCTCTAATGCTAATGATGGTGAAACATAATAATAAAAAATAAAGGGTGATTCATTTGAATGCAAACCAGAAATCCTCTAATGTTAATGATGCTGAAACATGAAACATAATAATAAAAAATAAAGGGTGATCAATTTGAATGTAAACCAAATCTCCTCTAATGTTAATGATGGTGAAACATAATAATAAAAAATAAAGGGTGATTCATTTGAATGTAAACCAGAAATCCTCTAATATAAATGATGGTGAAACATAATAATAAAAAATAAAGGGTGATTCATTTGAAGGTAAACCAGAAATCCTCTAATGTTAATGATGGTGAAACATAATAATAAAAAATAAAGGGTGATTCATTTGAATGTAATCCAGAAATCCTCTAATGTTAATGATGGTGAAACATAATAATGAAAAATAAAGGGTGATTCATTTGAAGGTAAACCAGAAATCCTCTAATGTTAATGATGGTGAAACATAATAATAAAAAATAAAGAGTGATTCATTTGAATGTAAACCAGAAATCCTCTAATGTTAATGATGGTGAAACATGAAACATAATAATAAAAAATAAAGGGTGATTCATTTGAATGTAAACCAGAAATCCTCTAATGTTAATGATGGTGAAACATGAAGCATAATAATAAAAAATAAAGGGTGATTCATTTGAATGTTAACCAGAAATCCTCTAATGTTAATGATGGTGAAACATGAAACATAATAATAAAAAATAAAGAGTGATTCATTTGAATGTAAACCAGAAATCCTCTAATGTTAATGATGGCGAAACATGAAACATAATAATAAAAAATAAAGGGTGATTCATTTGAATATAAACCAGAAATCCTCTAATGTTAATGATGGTGAAACATGAAACATAATAATAAAAAATAAAGGGTGATTCATTTGAATGTAAACAAGAAATCCGAGTGTATCTATGTGGCAAGTGATGTCTGCTCCAGAACAACAGCCCAAACGGTAGCAGATGTTGAAAAAAAATATGGAAATGGTCTCATGGTCTAAGATTCCGATTACATTTCTAGCATTAAAAAATGTTAACCGTTTTCGAGTTACCAGCCAGAAAATGTCTGACCGTTTTTCAGCGACTGCCAAATCTACAATTTATCAACCAAATTCGGCAAGTGACAATATCTTAGCGACAATATATCAACTCAACGCGAAAAAGTTCTAGATGGTGTTCCATAGCTTAAAATAGTCCTTTTGGTATAAATCAGGGTCGTGTCAGAATATAATCCAAAAGTGGTGTATCGCAAGGTTTTGGCGTCCAACAAGGAGAAAACATGTGCGTCTTGTTTTATGGGTGGTATGGCCCTTGTATTAGGTTTGGGGTTGTCAAAAAAATATTTTCTATTTGTTTTCCACGACGCGACGTGTAACAATTTTTAGTCGGATTTCAGTTAGTGGAACTATCCACGATCCATTATATTGAGGGGGAACTTGGAGGAATACTAATCGTTTGATAGAAATACTCGTATATGAGTCATCATTTCAATTATTGGAATAACTATTTGGAAGATATCTATTTTCATTGATTGGTTTGATATGGTTGCTAATAACAGAATTATTATGAGGCTGAAGCATATACTAATCGTTTGATGGAGATATATGGCCTGTCTGAGCGCTGCTTTCCTCGTATGATGTAATGCACAACAAATCATAACAAGAAAAGATTTATCATAAATCAATGTTTGTGTGCTAATAATTGACATGGGTTCCAGATAATTTGTATTTTTTATATTTGTTGTTTTGAACTGGGATGAACTACGTACTGAGGCGATCTGGTTTTCTCGACATGAAACAAGAAACTTTTTTTGATGGAACTTGCCGTCTGTCGCCACCTACAACAACCAGAATGAAAAAAAGTTTTTTGCTGTCTTTATTTTTTCAAGTAAAAGTTTGCCCAATATTTTTTTTCAATTTTCTAAACATCACACATCAGATTGTTGTTTCATCACACTGTCAACTCGTATCATATCTCTTACAAATTGCGTTTCGTTGAAAAAATGAATTAGTTTATCAATCTTCTACCTTAACTTCACTTTTTCCCAATTCTATTTGGGGGTCGACAGTGCTTTCCATAATGCTACCCTGCCAAAAGCTTCTATTCAGTGCCAGTGCTCTTTAGCTGTACCCTTTCTCAACACGGCAATCTGCACTTGCTTCTTACAGTATATCCATGCGTAAAAACTGCAATTTTCATGACCTTTCATCTTGGAAGCAAAATTTTTTAAAGGCTTGATACTGGATACCCTTTCTTACACCGAACCTTCTGTATTTCCACGGGTTTAGAACTGTCACTTAACGAATCTAGCTAGCTCCCCTTGGTGGCCACATTGAAGTAGATCGTCAATGAACATATCCAATTGAATTTAATTAATTAATATCAACATAATGAATCATTTGTTATTATATTTCCAATATTGTGACATCTTAATCATTTTAAATTAAAACTAACAGAGTTTTCGTATTTAACATCACACCCATCGCAAGTGACGAGATAATGAGAATTATTATTTTTATTTGTTTTTAACAAGACTGCTTGAGTTAAAGAAATAAAATTGATTGACTTAATAATATCATAACGGTGTTTTGTTATGATTTTGTGTTGAGAAAAATATTAACTTTTAACACCTCAATTTTTTGTCTATAGATATAGGAATAAAATACGAGTCACGAGCGCTTTCGACTGTTGCATCATCAGGTGAACTTATTTGTAGTTTGATACAAAAATATTTTTTGAATTTTTTTTTGAAATTTTTGAAAATAATATCTAAATTAGATTTTTTATCTTTTGTAACACGAAATCTCTCAAACGACTTATCCGATTATATTATACTAGCTGTTTTCACGTGCTTCGCTACGGTTACAAAACTCAACAACAATTTTGAGATCGCGAAATTAAATCTTCTCAATTTTAGATTTTTGGTGGAACCGACCCCAGAGTGAACACGGCCCCTATTTAGAAAATTCAATATTTTACTCAAAGATATTACTTTTTGCACTGCGGAACACCTTCGTATAAAATTTCAGCTTTCTCGCTCATCCCGAAGTGATACTTCTTAACTATGGGTTTTTGGTGGAACCGACCCCCAGAGTGAGCACCGCTCCTAGTTAGAAAATTCAATATTTTATTCAAGGATATGACTTTTTGTACTTCGGAACACCTTTGTATCAAATTTCAGCTTTCTCGCTCATCCCGAAGTGGTACTTCTCAATTCCGATTTTTTGGTGGTGAAAACCGTCCATAAATCGGATAGAAACCGGAAATTTTCAAATTTTATATTTTTTATGGGGTCCTTTATACTATTTTGGGGGAGTCTATTCTCGGTCATTTTTCGTTATCTCTTTTAGTTTGCCCACAAAAAAAAATTGCCAAAAGACCCGCCAAATAGAGTCATTTTCGGCGGTAACTTGCTCCAATTTTTTCCTTTCTTATTACGCACCTACATACTAAAAGGGACCTATGCGCCAAGTTTCAAGTCTCTACGTTTAGCCATCGTGAAGCTACGTTGATTATCAGTCAGTCAATCAGTATACCACACCTGGGCTTTGCGTTTTATAAGTATAGATTCATAGAATTAGGTACCACGATAACTTTTGAACAACTTATCCGATTTTGATGAAATTTGGTATGAACATTTATTCTACGTACCACGGTAACTTTTGAACGACTTATCCGATTTTGATGAAATTTGGTATGGATATTTATTCTATTCATAGAATTAGGTACCACGATAACTTTTGAACGACTTATCCGATTTTGATGAAATTTGGTATGGACATTTATTCTATTCATAGAATTAGGCATCACGATAACTTTTGAACGACTGATCCGATTTTGATGAAATTTGGTATGGACATTTATTCTATTCATAGAATTAGGTGCCACGATAACTTTTGAACGACTTATCCGATTTTGATGAAATTTGGTATGGACATTTATTCTATTCATAGAATTAGGTACCACGATAACATTTGAACGACTTATCCGATTTTGATGAAATTTGGTATGGATATTTATTCTATTCATAGAATTAGGTACCACGATAACTTTTGAACAACTTATCCGATTTTGTTGAAATTTGGTATGGACATTTATTCTATTCATAGAATTAGGTACCACGATAACTTTTGAACGACTGGTCCAATTTTGATAGTATTATGTGCATTAATTTTGGGTCTTTGTATGACTGTGGGGGGGG
>CM022878.1:12049849-12061949 GCA_012654025.1 Pachypsylla venusta | reverse complement strand
GGGGGGGGGGGGGGGGGGTAGAACCTTGACAGCCCTAATCCGCCCCGTTTAAGCCACTGTTCACAATGTTACATCTTTCTATCTCTATATGTTTAAGTTGTTTTCGTATAATGGTGATAAATGGTAATGATTTTTTTTACGATGATGTCTGATCTTCTATTGGGTTTATTTATCATAATATTTCGTGTAAGATAAAAAGTGGTCTTCCAAGAATTTGAACTTTACAACACACATGTACCAGCCGATCAATGATTTAGATGTTAACCATATATGTTTCAATTTTAAAATTTTATTGCTTTGCATTTTTTTTATAGTTTTTTAGGGTCTGCTCATTTTAACTCTACCGTAATCAGACCATGATTCCAAAACGTGTATAATTGCTCACGTGGACTCCTAATACTGGCATCAGAATAATATTGCCCTTTAGAGAGTTTTACTGGAAGAGTAATAACCGAAATCTTTTTTATTACTAGCTCTACGTGTCCGTTCGTTTTACTAGTCTGGCTTATGTGTCTTCCTCAAAGGGTTCATTATTGAATATTATAAACCAAAATATGACGGCCGTCAATAAGTGAACAATATTTGCAAACGTTCAATGGACGATGTTTCATAAAAAGAGTTTGCTACTAAAGAAGAATAACGTGTAAGACGCATTGGGTGACTGATCGAAGGGAAGTCTTGTTTTAACGACGTTTCTTTTCTTTGAACGCCTAATGATTGTCTGTTCGTTCCACGGTTACTCTCAAAAGATTTGTTCGTTTTTGATGAAACTTCGTTTGGAGAGTTACTACTCGTATATTTTAGAATCTGCTTATTTTGGGCGGGCTACTGGGGTTTCCTGTGACCTGTGACCATATTAACTGTGTGAAGTCTACAGTTCACAGAACTACTAATGTGAAATTTCTGAATTTGGAATTACAACTTCAGTGCGAAACACGTCTTGGGTACGGACGTGAACAAATTCAAAATTTGCGTTTTGTGTTGTGTCCCTTCAAATGCTGAGCCTTGTCGCTACGGCTAGCTATTGAAATGGAAAAAAATATCCTGCACACTGTAAAGGCTATAAACGCTGCACCCGTTTTGTCTCTCAATTCGGCAACTCCGCGGTTTTAATTAATTTCATATTAGACACCTAGAAATACCATCGCCGATCAAATTTTCCGTTTTAGTTTACTTATAGGGATGCTATCATCACAGTGGCAATCAAAATTATTATTAACTATTAAAAAAAATCGTATGAAAAATAATGTTGGTTGCGCCACTGGTATTAAAGATAGAAAAATCGAATGAAAATGTTGGTTGCGCCACTGGTATTAACGATTTGAAAAAAATTGAATGAAAAATAATGTTGGTTGCGCCACTGGTATTAACGATTGAAAAAAAAATCGAAAGAAAATGTTGGTTGCGCCACTGGTATTAAGGATAGAAAAAAATCGAATGAAAATGTTGGTTGCGCCACTGGTATTAAGGATTGTAAAAAACCGAATGAAAATGTTGGTTGCGCCACTGGTATTAACGATTTGAAAAAAATCGAATGAAAATGTTGGTTGCGCCACTGGTATTAACAATAGAAAAAAATCGAAAGAAAAGTTTGGTTGCGCCACTGGTATTAACGATTGAAAAAAAATCGAATGAAAATGTTGGTTGCGCCACTGGTATTAAGGATTGTAAAAAACCGAATGAAAATGTTGGTTGCGCCACTGGTATTAACGATAGAAAAAAATCGAAAGAAAAGTTTGGTTGCGCCACTGGTATTAACGATTGAAAAAAAATCGAATGAAAATGTTTTTGCGCCACTGGTATTAACAATTGAAAAAAATCGACAGAAAATGTTGGTTGCGCCACTGGCATTAAAGATTGCATAGAATCGAATGAAAATGTTGGTTGCGCCACTGGTATTAACGATTGAAACAAATCGAAAAAAAATGTTGGATGCGCCACTGGTATTAACGATTGAAAAAAATCGAAAGAAAATGTTGATTGCGCCACTGGTATTAAAGATTGCAAAAAATCGAATGAAAATGTTGGTTGCGCCACTGGTATTAACGATTGAAAAAATCGAAAGAAAATGTTGATGATTGCGCCACTGGTATTAAAGATTGAGAAAAATCGAATGAAAATATTGGTTGCGCAACAAATCACTATAATCTTCTTGAAAAAGAATTCAAGGCATGTCCGAATGTTGACGTCATTCCGGTATTTCAATGTTGTGGTTCTAAATTGAGGATGCTCAGTTTGGAATGGCAAAATTATAGTCTTCATTATAGAGAGAAATGTTCTAGATTTGTATGAGACCATAATTTAACATGACAATGCCACACACGAATGGGAGAATGTGAATTGAAAAACAGAACAATCAACGACTAAAGGAGATACAATAATTAACCATCAAAATCACTGTAAAACATTTGGAAAATGTTTGAAAATTGTAGGTACTTGAATAATTATTTTCGAAAAATTGTAAAAAGTAGTATTTTCAGAAGTTCGTTCTGACGGACGCTCGCGTCGTTCCGTGATATTAATTTAGAATTCTGAATTATTGTATCTCAAAAAAAAAAAAAAAATGCGACTTTCGTTGCGAAGTTTTATTAAGAATAGAGATGTGAGCTATGAATCGTTTGACTGATTAGATCACTAATGAAACATTCAGTAAAATGATGTAATAATTTTCTTGACTCACTCAATGAATCATAATCAAATGAATCTAGTTCATATAATTACACTCAATTGAATGACAAAACAACAAATAAGGAATAACCTTGAAGTAGCCAATAGGATCATTCAATAATCAACACACGAAGAGAACAAGTCAATAACTCGGCAAAGTGATTTGCCTCATTTGAGTTAATCAATCACTCATGGGACATCTCTATCTAGAATTTCCTTTTTCTCTCAAGGACATTGTTTAAATTTAAGATGAGTTGCTTAGAGTGACTTTTCAAGAAAGAGGGGAAAGCCAACTTGGATCAGAAAACCCATATTAATCAGTCACCATAAAGAATACAACGGAATGGTCGGTCGTATTGTCCAAAATGAGAAATATACAAGTGATGAATGGTGATCATGGAGAGCCGACCAGAGCAGTGCGTACTGATATGGATTTTTGATATAATCCATATCAGTACGCACTGCTACTGATATGGATTATATCAAAAAAATTCTACAATATTTTTGGAGAAGTTCACCCTACAGCCCCAAACCTAGCTGCCAGCGACTGCTTTATTTCACCAAATCTCAATCACCTTGTAACTGCCAATGTGACACATGGATTTATTATTTTACCTGGGCTGGCAGCGTTGATTTGCCCAAGCTTCATATTTTGAAGACTTTTTTAGGTTGTTGTATAGGGGGATTTGAAAACTCAAGGCACCCATGTTCCTGCTGGTCGTAAAAGACGATTAAGGGCAGGGTGGGAAACGATATCTTTTCCTTTACCCATGCAGAAAGCAAGGAGAATCTACTGCATTATCCGCAAGGGTTCTTTATTATCAAGAACACAAGGCGAATTGTTGCAAACCTGCCCCACAGCTGTTAAAATGATTATGATGATGGGATTGCTGTACGAAAATATTTGATATTCGCGTTTAGTTCTAGGACCAGTCCTGAAACTTTGTGAACCGAGAATGAAAATGTGCGTACATAAGAGGTTTTCCAGAGGCGATTGTTTCTGTAAAGGGGAGCGGTGTGCTTTTATTTTACAACGAGTGTGTTGCCTACAGCTCCCACATACATAGATGAAGAATTTATTTATATCGTGCACATGCTGCGATTGACCCAAACCTATCTTTAAATATATCTTACAGACCTGCTTCTCGAACTGGTTTGGCAACATTTGCAAACCAAATAGCTGTTCTTTTTCCTAAATGGGATGGATACCTTCTTATTCTGTAGTTCATAATGACGATTTTTTTTTTTTTTTTTTTTTTTTTTTTTTTTTGCGATGATGTAGATGTGCTTTGTTTAATATTATCAGATCAATGTTGGTTGAGGAATTTGGCGCGAGTTACGTGGGTAAAACCTTCCTTCGGGTAAAACCCAACTAATTACCTTTTTGGGTATATATACCCTTAGAACTCCTATACTAAGGCTTACTATTGTATTAGTTAAATAATTATGAAAGTTGTGTTACTTTTGTAATGGGCGCAACATCTTTTCTAAAGGGGCAACACTTGTTCCTTATGGTCCCCGAACCTTTGGGAATATAGACCAAAAATGAAGATAAATATTTACTTCTTATCAATCAATAGTTGTATTATTGTGTCCGATGGTGGCCATATGTTTGACACTGCAGCTCTTCAGGAGTTGTTGTATGTTGTTTAATTTTGGTTTATTATTTTCAATAATCAACCTTTTTTAAATATGTCATCATACGTCTGATCATGAATGTTAATGAGAAATTTATATGAGTCCCCTGAACCATGTTAATCACGGCAATAAAATTACATCAATCAATAGTGGCATCGTGGTTTCCGATGATAGCCAGACAGATGTATGAGACTGTAGTTCTAAAGCTTGGAGGCTTACTATTGCCATGGATCCCTAGAATCACTGCAATAGTATTCTATGATTTCCATGTCCCAATATAAGGTTTAAAATGACACCTAAAACTTTCTAGCTTTGAGTTGATATGCGACAAAATTTAAGATATTGGACCGTTAGTCGTAACTCGAAATAGTCTTAACTCGAAAATAGTTTAACATTTTTGAATTCTGATATTTTTTCCGGTGTTCCGGCCTATGGTTGGGGGGGGGTCCATTTCCATCAATTTTCCGATATCGCGTTGGCTAAACAATTCGTGATACAATAATCATATATTATGTACATTTATCGTTACATTGAGTTTTATTATTATAGATTGCTGAGTTGATTTCTGTATTATTTTACATAGGTACATCAGCTCAGGTGGACTGGGCCCGTGAAGATGTAATCTTCATGTAACACCTCACAATTTCAAGTATCACCTATTTTCACCATAGAAGTTTGTAAGTAATTTATTGGATTGGTAGAAATTACATCTTCGGAAGAAAATTACGTAAGCAACACGTACTTTAATAATAATGCAGAGTGGCTCTCTGTGTTATTTTACATCATCAGTCCAGGTGGATTCCCCCGAGGATGTCTCCCGTAAGAAGTTAGGTACTTCTTAAAATTTCACATTGATCCGGCACTGGTGTTAGATCGAGTGATTCAAATACTTTCTGGTGTTCTGTGTTATTTTACATCATCTGCCCAGGTGGATTCTCCCGAGGATGTCTCCCGTAAGAAGTAACTTCTTAAAATCTCACGTGTGATCCGGCACTGGAATCGATCAAGTGATTCAAACAACTTATTTCGCAATAATTTTATTTCTTGAAGGAATGATTTTATTTTTATATTATTTTAATTTTCATCGTTCGACTTTGTCATTTCAGAATTGAAAATGATTCCTTCAAGAAACAAAATAGAATAAAAAATAAAATCAATTAAATGTTAGTTCTGCCCTTCTGTGCTAATACTAAATTTTGCGTTCCTTCTCAAACATGGCAACATAATAACAGCTGTGATATTTCTTAATTAATATTCACCCTAATTTTCGTTTTATTCAGGGTGGAATGGATTGCAATGTTACACACAACCCTTGACGTACGAAAGTAATTATACTTACATCAGACCACCCTGTACATGTAATGAATAACGTGTTCATTATTTTCAAGGATTAGAACAGAAGCTAAAGTAGAAGACACGTGGTCGCGTGCTCATTTCTAATAGATATAGTAGGGTCACACTGATGATGGCAATATGTTCAGATATTAGGTTCACACTGATGATGGCAATATGTTCAGATATTAAGTTCACACTGATGATGGCAACATGTTCAGATATTAAGTTCACACTGATGATGGCAACATGTTCAGATATAAGGTTCACACTGATGATGGCAATATGTTCAGATATTAGGTTCACACTGATGATGGCAATATGTTCAGATATTAGGTTCAAACTGATGATGGCAACATGTTCAGATATTAGGTTCACACTGATGATGGCAACATGTTCAGATATTAAGTTCACACTGATGATGGCAACATATTCAGATATTAAGTTCACACTGATGATGCCAACATATTCAGATATTTGGTTCACACTGATGATGGTAACATGTTCAGATATTAGCTTCACACTGATGATGGCAACATGTTCAGGTATTAGCTTCACACTGATGATGGCAACATTTCCGAAAATTAGCTTCACACAGATGATGGCAACATGTTCAGATATTAGCTTCACTCTGATGATGGCAACATGTTCAGATATTAGGTTCACACTGATGATGGTAATATGTTCAGATATTAGGTTCACACTGATGATGGCAATATGTTCAGATATTAGGTTCACACTGATGATGGCAATATGTTCAGATATTAGGTTCACACTGATGATGGCAACATGTTCAGATATTAGGTTCACACTCATGATGGCAACATGTTCAGATATTAAGTTCACACTGATGATGGCAACATTCAGATATTAAGTTCACACTGATGATGCCAACATATTCAGATATTTGGTTCACACTGATGATGGCAACGTGTTCAGATATTAGCTTCACACCGATGATGCCAACATATTCAGATATTTGGTTCACACTGATGATGGCAACATGTTCAGGTATTAGCTTCACACTGATGATGGCAACATGTTCAGATATTAGGTTCACACTAATGATGGCAACATGTTCAGATATTAGGTTCACACTGATGATGGCAGCAGCATGTTTAGATATTAGGTTCACACTGATGATGGCCACATGTTCAGAATCTATTACCATATGGCCGAATGTCCACTATTAAATTTGGTTGAAATTATGAAGAGTAATAGATTTGCTATTAATTTTTTTTATCAACAACAGATGCATACAATTGAAATTAAATAGCACTACAAACAATTAAGTAAGAAGCCCAATATAAAAGCTATTAAAATGAAGAAGACATGCTGCACTTGATATATTAGTGCCCATTTAAGACGCTACACTAATATTATTTAGATCTGGTTTATTTTGAAATGGAAAACAATAAAAATAAAAAACTCCTTATTTATACTGCTCGAATAGGACTGACGAGTCCCTTGACACCGGCTACCCGCAGTTTTTTGGGTGCTATTATTAAGGGGTAAATATCTCGAATTAATGAGGATGAAATTCCGTGGGTTGGCTGGGATTGAACCTACGCCCTACTGTTTGCCAGTCAGAGCGTATTATCACTGCACCATTAACCCATTAAAATGTTAATTATTTGATTGGCTAAAAAATATACTCCCCCCACCCACCCTAAAATTTAACATTTTACGTATGAAGGTATTACGTAGAACTGAAAAGTTGAATTTAAAAAATGGGCTTGTTCAACGTGAGCGACATTTTCCACTTGCCGTTGACCGAACTTTGATATGGGACCTCATTTTGGATTTAATTGTGCCCCGAATTGGATCCATATACACATCAAATCGATCCATCAAGTGGGAAAAGTGCAGTTCACACCGTTGAGTGTGTGGTCACTCATAATACAAGTAGTAGACACTAATATAATAGGAAACAGCTGAGTTGTGTTGAGAATATTGAACTTACTCGTAAACCGGCATTCTAATGTGAGAATAACTATCGCATTGTTAACTAGACATGGAATAACAACAAGAAGGAAGGAATATCCTGTCTGCTAATTACAAGACTAAATTATTTTCATTCCTTGGAATTCTATTCTCCTGATGTTCAAGGACAATCAAAATTAATAATCTTTGCAGATAGTAGAATGAACGCCTACAAACAATGCAAATTTTTGTTAACGAGTGATCTCTTCTAAATAGTGGCGGCGCGAGTTATGTTAACAAATGGGCAACACGAATGTGATAAAGAGCAATCAGTCTCCATGAAAACAAAAAACTCAAAAGAATGCCAACATAATAGACACAAATTTAATGATTGAATACGTATTGTAGTTAGGTAAAATTTAGGTTCTACGGTTCAAGCCCCGACGTACTTCACTTCTATCTTATAATGTGATACCCACCCAATAGACGAAAAATATGAAAACTAGTATCTTGTATACGAGGGAGTGAGTGAGTACCTGTGCCAGCTAGGCTGTCTCAAGTAATAAAAAGACACCCGCCCGTTACATTTAATAGCTTGGTAAAGTACCTATTATTCTATTTATATAAATTTCAGATTTTGTTTTCTCAGTGTTGGAAAGTACAAGGAGCGTTGTGTATCGTATACGTAATTTGAGTGTGCTTAGAAATTGTGTAGCCAAAATCGATTTTAATTACTGAAACAAAATCTTAAGGTAGTATTAAACTGTCATCATGCAAAAATTTGTCATTTTTTTTACTTCAAACGGTGTGATCGCGACAAATATATTTGGTCAAATTCGGTATCTGGTTGTATTTGATCAAACATAAAAGTGACCAAAATTGTCTAAATAGTCTGATAGAGTTTAAACAGTTACCAAACATTTTTATTATTGTTTGATCGATTTAATATCTGATAGGGTTTAAACAGTTACCCAACATTTTTATTATTGTTCGATCGATTTAATATCTGATAGGGTTTAAACAGTTATCTAACATTTTTATTATTGTTGGATCGATTTAATATCTGATAGGGTTTAAACAGTTACCCAACATTTTTATTATAGTTCGATCGATTTTGAAAACTATTTCATTAATAATACCTTTAAAAAATATGAGGAGTCTGTGGACACCGAAGTCCTCGATTATTAAAATACACAAGTGAAGAAAAACGAAATTCACTTTTGATCATAAATCGTATTGGAATAGGAGAAATAATCAAAATTGAGGAATGCGATAGCGCTCCGCCCGCCATGTCAAATACAATGAGAGTTGCACATTTATATTTATTACAGATAAATATCTGACAAATAATTTTATTTGAAAATCTCTTCAAATAGTGTGATAGGGGCACAAATATATACCAAACATGCAAATTCAACAAATATCAAATAAATGGTGCCAAAATTTGGAATTTAGAATAGACGAAGAAAAGCCAAGATAGATTCCATCGAGGTCGGAAAGCTTTTGTTCGCGGGACTTATATAGAATGTTGTTGTTCTATCGAAGTTTCTTATTCCTAAGTTCATGTTTTAAAAGTGGTAGAAATCGGTTGATATGAAGTTACGGAAAAAGTTTTGAACGCTTTGCTGGAAATGTGACGGTATGCGTTCCAGGGACATATGATAAGAGGCTATTGAAAAATATTGTTGATGGTGATGAGGGAGCAGTAGACTTAGAAGAGTATGGGCAAATGACAAAAATGACTAGGAATGCCCTATGCGGACATTCACATGCTGGCAACTGATTTTCCATGAGAAATAGTAAATCATAAAGTATGGCAACCAGCATTAACTAAAGATCATCGTTCTGAGCCAGAATCTTCCAGTGTATGGTAACCAGCATTGGCTAAAGATCATCGTTCTGAGACAGAATCTTCCAGTGTATGGCAACCAGCATTAGGTAAAGATCATCATTCTGAGACAGAATCTTCCAGTGTATGGCAACCAGCATTAGCTAAAGATCATCATTCTCAGCCAGAATCTTCTAGTGTATTGCAATCAGCATTAGCTAAACTTGCAATTGGAAGAAATTACGTCTTCGGTCTTATACTTCAGAGATATCTATTTTTTGATATTATAATTCAAATTAGGGACACTTAAATATGGGTCACAAGTTAGTCGTTCTTCTTCCCCTCCAAAATGGAATCCTATTTAGATGATTGTGTCATAAGTAGATGAGATGTTATAGTTCAGGGCTATGGTGTGCTGCATGTGTAGTTCCCCCAACCATTAAACTGGAAACATGTGTGCAGGTGTAGCAGTATAATTTTATTCAATTATTTTTGGGGCCTGTCGTCCCCTAGTATCTCTCGCGTGCCAGGTGTTATACTCCTTTTTTTAAGAAGAGAATCTGAATTTTTATGGTCCACTATGCACAGCACAATACAGACAATTATTATGAGAGAAGAAATCTATAGATGGTTTGTTCGTGTACGATCAAAGGAGCATCCACAGTACACAGTGAAAGTGTCAGTGACCGTGATCTCAATGACACCCGTCAGTGATTTCTCCGTGCTCAGACAATGGTGATATTTTCATGTCAAATCACTGTGAAGATCACGTTCGGCGCTGGCGTCGGAGAGCACTTTCACAGTGTACTGTGAATGCTCCCTGTATGAGATACATTTTCTATTTAATCTAATCCAGGTTTTAAAACCGGCCAGAACTTGCTTATTTGTTACACTTGAGGGGTTTTACCTATTTATTTCGTATTTACACTTGCATTAGCCATATAGATAGCTAATGAGGGGATAAGAAGAGTTTAAGTCAACATTATTTTATATGTCTAGTAAACACAAGACCCGAGGGAACTGCAACGTGGTGTGGATTTCAAAGTGACGATGATAGTAAAATTCCAACTATTTATGTTTTGTTTCTAGTGAAAATGCTCGCATGCTTAGCTATCCTCCCTATACAGGGGTCCCATTTATAGCCAAAGATTCTATATAATAATAAATCTGAAATCACAAAACATAAACGAGGTCTCCTAATACTTAATTTCCAGATCCATCGGGGAATGTTATGGAAGGGTTGGATAGAATATTATGCTACTCTGAGGACACCAGGCAAGATTTCCGACTCTTCCATACCTTTGGATATTGGTAAACATCTCAAATCCATAAGGATGAAATTATACGGGTTGGTCGTGTTTGAACCCACGCCCTACTGTTAATCAGGCAGAACGTGTGAACATTATACATGCACCACCAATTCTATGGTCTCCCAATTATCGGTACAAAGGGATATACCGAGTGAAGAGCTCTGGATCATATCCAGTGTTTGATTCTGATCTATGTAAATTAGATGAGTGGAATGTGAGAGATTAGTGCATGCCACGGAAGATAGAATGATTGAAGATGATGTATGAGACATAATACATTAACTCTCTTGACCTAATACACTAAATACAGAATGACGCATTCTTGTTGCGATGATAAATATAAATCATCGTAGTGACGAGCGCAGGCATGAGATCTAATGAGAACTTACCTTCTATGGTGATTCATAGGGATCTCAAAGAATGTATTGTGGAATGTTATAGTGATTGACAGCCTTGGATCTTTACAAAATATAGTAAATCATATTTTATGAATGGAGACGATTTGTATGCATTTAGAAGAGGTACCTAATTGCTTTATCCTCAAGAAGGAGATATCTGAGACACTCTCAGACTGCTCGTCAAGTTATAAATCTTATCCAAATGTACTGACTGACTCAATATCAACGTACGAGTTATAAATCTTATCCAAATGTACTGACTGACTCAATATCAATGTAAGAGTTATAAATCTTATCCAAATGTGCTGACTGATTGACTTAATATCAACGTACGATTTATACATCTTATCCAAATGTACTGAATGACTGACTCAATATCAAAGAACGAGTTATAAATCTTATCCGAATGTACTAACTGACTGACTCAATATCAACGTACGAGTTATAAATCTTATCCGAATGTACTGACTGACTCAATATCAACGTACGAGTTATAAATCTTATCCGAATGTACTGACTGACTCAATAGCAACGAACGAGTTATAAATCTTATCCGAATGTACTGACTGACTGACTCACTATCAACGTACGAGTAGTTCTATGATGATTAAACGTAGGAAATTTGGAACTCAGATTCCTCTGAGATATTGGAAAGGTCATCCTTCAAGACCATCTCCTGGGACTACGTTTGAGTGCTCCGATCACAACATAAAACATTGAGGAAGGGGTATTTTTTAGTGGTCCATTGCATAATTTCAATTTTTAAAAATAACAAACCAAAATTGAGGAGGGGGGTATTTTTAGTGGTCGAGATTTTATACTTTCAATTTTTAAAAACAACAAACCAAAATTGAGGAGGGGGTATTTTTAGTGGTCGATTGTATAATTTCAATTTTTGAAAACAACAAACCAAAATTGAGGAGGGAGTATTTTTTAGTGGTTGATTGCATAATTTCAATTTTTGAAAACAACAAACCAAAATTGAGGAGGGAGTATTTTTTAGT
>CM022878.1:12013703-12049759 GCA_012654025.1 Pachypsylla venusta | reverse complement strand
AAAAAAAAAAAAAAAAATTGAGAAGGGCGTATTTTTTAGTGGTTGATTGCATAATTTCAATTTTTGAAAACAACAAAACCAAAATTGAGGAGGGAGTATTTTTTAGTGGTAGATTGCATAATTTCAATTTTTGAAAACCACAAACCAAAATTGAGGAGGGAGTATTTTTTAGTGGTTGATTGCATAATTTCAATTTTGGAGAAAAAAAACCGAACAGGTCTATTTATGGTTATCACCCTTGTTATACAGTGCTTTGTAACTTGTAGTCATAATCTCACCACTGCTGACCATAGCCATACGTTTCAGAGCTCTGGACTTTTCTCTGACTGAAGTTATACTTCAGTGAGATGGATTATGTATCCTGCATTTTTGTATACGGGTGATTTGACAATTAAAAAAAAAAGTTTTTGTGTGAATTTAAAAAAGTAGGACATTTTGCATGATTTTCAAAAACAGGCAGGACGCAGGACATGTCCTGTCAAAGCTGGACGACTGGTAACCGCAGTACTCGTATGATGTGAATTTCATTAAATTTGATACATTATTGATGTTTGCAGCGATCATTCATTAACCAATATCATCAATATGATAGTCACATAATGAAATTCGATAGGTAGATTCATAACAATTTCTTAAAATTGGTAATAGACAGCACAAAACGTTTTTAAAAATACATTCAGAAGGACATCGTCTTAAATATGTTAATTGATTTTTATTATTTCCAATACCTTTTACTAGACTAGTATTAGGTATTTGTTTTTTCGAAGGAAAACTTTGATAAGTTTTCCAGTACCTTTCCCTGTTGTTTACTTACAACCTCCTGTCTACAAATCTACCATTATTAAGGAGTATTCACACTAAGCAGTGACAGAGTCGGCAAATGATTTCCGCTGATGATCAGTGATGCACCATCACTGTCACCTTTCAATTCAACTGCCTGGAAGAATATTTCTAGTTTTGCCGGGCGGATCACTTGACGGTCACGGCACTGTCACTGCTTAGTGTGAATGCTCCTTTATTTACCAAGTCTGTCAGCAGCATATTTGTAAAAAAAATTTAACTTTAATAAATAAATTAAAATAAAACACTCACTACAGTCACTATTTATAATTATTTATGAAGAAACTAGTTTCGAATCATTCGATTCATCATCAGTCTAGTCGAGTCTAAAGATGAAAGTTCACTGAGGATTGTTCATCGCGTGCTGAGTAGTGTGACGCGATGTAACATTTTTAATTTATTTAAAAGTTAATATTTTTCTTCCAATTTGTAGAATTAGTACACCCGGAAAAAAAATCATCTGGAAATCTATGAAAGTATCCGGAAAGAGTGATGAACATCGCCTTGCTGAACGTGCGATTCAATCAAATACAATGTTCATTCTAGATCTAGTCGAGAAGGAAGTAACTAGGAAGGATGTATCCTTCCTTATATAGCTGGAGCTAATAGAGGAAGTTCTTCATACATGACACTTGGTTGTTAGGTAGGTCCCTACCCACCGAACAATTGGTGATAACAAGAAGTAGAGGACACGGAACTAAGAATCGTCAAATATGATTTAATATGCGACAGGGGTAGTCACGGTTAGATATTTCAACCCTTGTTGAACAAGTTCACTGAGCCCCTTCATACAACATGACACTTGGTTGTTAGGTCCCTACCCACCGAACAAATGGCGATAACAAGAAGTAGAGGACACGAAACTCAGAACCGTCAAATATGATTTAATATGTGACAGGGGGGTAGGTAAGATTAGATTGATGTTTTCAACCCTTGATGAACAGGTTCACCTGCTAATATTTTATCCATGTTGCATATTAAATCATATTTGACGGTTCTCAGTTCATGTTCTGTTGACGATGATACCAAAAATCGAATCGTATGCCGCACGCCATAAACGGGACATTTGCCAATTATCGTTTTTCGATTTATGTTGGGTCCCATTTTGGGTCTAATAATGTGCAAGAGTTTTCCGTTTCTGTAAATCTCAGCTGTGAGATGGATTGAGAACAGTTCTCAGTTCTGTTCTCAGTTCTACTCGTACTCTAGAGAAATGAGGAAGACCTTCAGATAAATCCCATCCTGACAAAAGTCCAGAGCCCCGAAACAAAGCCACTGCATTTATGTCAACTTTTTGAAAATTTTCATGCGTTTTCATGTGAAAATTTCTGTTTTGAAAATTTTCATCGGGCAACCGTACTCACTGCGGACTATGTACGGTGTACACAGTACAATAGCGGCACGACGCGACGGACAAATAAATTTTTTTATTCGATTTTTGGATTTAATGTACCTATCTCGAGACGTAAAATAAGCACCTGGTGGGAATTTTATTTTTACTTTCTGTAGTTTGTAGACTAGGAACTAAGATTAATATTTTTTGTAGTCCGGGTCATGCCAGGGCACTGGTTCGTGCTTCTTCCTGGCGTGGAACTAAAAATATAATCTTATCTGCTGTACACTTCCTTCCTACATTATTTATCCAACATAAGCATAGGGTGCTCAAAAAATATAACACCACCAATTTGACACTGATCATGGAGTATGCAATTTCATGATAATACAGGGCACCAGAAAAACCTGATGATTTTAAAAATGATGCTACACAGGCAATTTTTGAGATAGAACAACAATTCTTGTTTTATTTTGAAAGAAAAGAAATGTGGATTTATTTTGATGTATTATTTATTGAACATATGAATCATTTGTGGAACACATTTGCATATCGCCGAGGACTCTGTTGTATTGCATGTCGCACAGCTTCGAAGTTTTCATGTATTCTAACAGTTTTTGTTCTCTCTCCGAAATTTTGGACTCATTGCAGAATGATATTGCGTGTAAGAAAGAACCCTCTCACGTGATCAAATCCGATAGTACGAAACTTTCTCTGAGTAATGGTCACTGAATCACCACCTTTTAAAAATGATTTTTCTGTCACGGTAACCCTCGCTCATAGTTTATACCATGCCACAACCTTCTGTTCAGTGCTTACTCTGATTAGCTGTACCCTTTTCTGTCACGGTAACCCTCGCTTGCTTCCCAAAATATCCGTGTGTAGAAAGAGAAATCAACTGATGACTTTCCATTTTTGGTTTGTAGTAGATTTTTTTAAAGGCTGGATGCGCTTTCTAACACCAAACCTTCTGTATTTACCTCGGCTTATAGTACCGTCTCCTAATAAAAAAAAACTGGCTCGCTCCTTTCGGTGGCTACATATCTATCCATAATACCTACACAAATATAATACCAACAAACATGCAAAAAGAATGCCGTCTACCTGACAAGATAGGAAAATAGGTTTCCCTTCTCCTTCTTTGCGAACGTTTCTTGTACGCATTGCGAATTTTGGTTTTGTTTCGTTTACTTTTTCATAAACTAATAGCAAAGACGACATGCTGAGAGAATGTTAATAATGTTCTAATGATGTACTTTGTACCCAACACGAACCTTACGGAGTATCAGCGATGTTATTATATCATTTGGAATAAAAAGTTGTGTTGAAATTTAATTTTCCAACGTTCTGCAATAATTTGGTCACTTGTTTTCAAGTTACACAGTGAGCATTAAAACTGCAGGGTAAATGTTTTCACCTATTCCATTTGAGTACAGCAACGACTACAAAACCTTCGCGTCAATGTTGATGGCTCACAATTTTCTAATAGCCCTGCTTGGCAATCTTGTTTTGTTTATATTGGGTTCATGTTGAGCGACATTTCCCTTTTATTTGACTGCAAATAAAACAGAAAATAGTAATTCTGTGAACAGCAGTGAAAGGAGTCTACTTTTTGGCGAGCAGGGGTTATATGAATATAATGAACTTTCATACGAAATTTCAATAAAATCGGATAGGGCGTTGGAAAGTTGTGGCATGACAAACCGACAAACAATTGAAGAATCGTGGTTCGTCAACTGTAGACTACTTAAAATGGCCAACATTTGACTCAACTCGCTGTAATCTTACAAATCAGGTATCCTCTCATTGAATTAACCACAGTAAACATTGGTAACCATTTTTTTTTTTTGGGGGGGGGGGACTAGCAAGATCATTAACATACAAGATCATTCAAAAATCTGAAAATCTTCTACCCTCATTGACCTCACACAGCCTGAGTTGGCCCAGGAATAGCCAGAAATCACGAGGTTACAAACCTAGGATGGTCAATGGTCACCCATCAAGTTGCTTGTCTTATGGGGACTGGTTTATTCAATGAGCCATTGACACTGTGTTCAGATTTCCTAGTTTTAATTCGTTTTATCATTTCAGTTGTGTGTTCTTTTTAATTTATTTATTTGAAAATTAAAGAGAAGTTTTAACAATATATAAGTCTTACCTTCCCTATCTAAGTCCAAAATAGTCTAACCTACATCTTCCAGTAAAAATGGAACTAAAAAATAATAATAATAAAAGTAAAGAAAGATTAAAGACCGTCTCACACAATTTGTCATAATTCCAAAATTTTGGCACAATTTGTTTGATGTATATTACTTGATTTTGTGTATTTGGTATATATTTGTGCCCCTATCTCTCTATTTGATAAGACTTTCAGACAAAATTATTTGCTTTCAAATTTTGTTATTTATTATACCATAGCAACCAGATATTTATTTGTAATAAATATAATTTTCATATTTTCTATTTTACCAATACAATTTCTGATCTACAGTTAATTTAGTTTTTCTTCACTTGTGTATTTTCGATAATTGAGGACTTGCACAGGCGCCTTAGAAATATTTTTTAAAAGTAAAACTAATGACATAATTTTCAAAAACGATCAAACATGACAAACGTTTTTGTCATTTATTTAAAACCTATCAGACTTTTTTTTAGACAAATTATAGTCACTTTTGTGTTTGATTCATATCAAACACAAAAGTCAAAAGCAATCATATCAAACCAATCAAATAGCGAATTTATTCAAATATATTTGCCAATCACACTGTCAAAAAAGTTGAAGGTTGAAAAAAATTACAAAATTTGGCATCATGACAAATAGTGAGACAGAAGCTCTGAATAAGTCTACTTCGCTGCTAATGTGTTCAATTGTCATCGCACATCTTATCTAGAAGGCTAATAATTGTCATGGGTTCACCAGAACCATGTCAATTTCTGCAATACAATTACATCAGTAACATGAACATATTATTATTGTAGACGTGCTTTTTGTGTTATTTTACAGCTCAGGTGGTTTTATAAATAGAGAAAAATCATCGAATGAAGTGGAGGAGCACGACAGCGTTCAGGCCGCCAAATCAAATACAATGAGCGTTGCATTAGAATTTCTCTTTATTCAAATCTTTTGATAAAAAATCCTACATTATCTATGAATTTGAATTGGCGTCAGAAGACTTTTTTTCCAATCAAATTAAGTTGACTATTCCATAATTTCAAAAAATACGTTTATCAAAAAAGAGGCATTTGAAAGAGAATATTAAGTTGAGTTAAAGAGATAGATATAATATTACCTCCACCACGAATGGGGGAAAGAAAATGTACATTAGTATTATTGCACTAAGATGGGCCGTGAGGGGAAAAGTGCTAAACTTATTGAATGCCACACAGACTTTAGAGAGTTGAGGGAAACAATTGAAGAAGACGAAATGAAAATTGGACGGCGCCACGAGGTTCCCCGACAACCTGTATGTAAGAGTGAATTTTATTAAAGGGGAGAAATGTTCTGATGAGCCCTCGTATTGGATTTTGGATGGGTGGATTTGGTAATGTTTTTTTGCTATTGTTTTTAAGGAGGTTTTATTACCAGTGAAATTGTACCAAGCTTTATGAAAAATGGGGAGAATATAGGTTTCTTATATTAAGTCGACAGTATATGTATTTAGAGACTATATATATGTGTATATACTTCTGAATTTTTCTGACACTTGTAAACGAGTGTTTAGCCAACGTCAGTTAAATACACCGGTTCTTGTTAGATCACTGAACTTAAGCAACGACCATTGAGGTTTTACTATGTGGGTGACCATTTAGGTTCTCACCCTATTCCCCGGTTCAACTCAGGCTGGGTGAGGTCAATTTGGGTAGATGGTTTGTAAGTTTCCAGTGAATGTAGAGCGTATATAACTCCCGNACTAAAATGAAAATCCGGTGATGCCGATTGTAAGTTTATTATAAACAATTGAAATGGATCACGAAAATAAATAAATAACTTCCTGAAAATTTGATATTTTACTTTTCAAGGTATGTACGTAGAATCCAAAAATCGAATCTATCCATTGAATTTTTCAATAGGGGACTTCATTTTTGTGTAAGTCTGTGTGCTTACTTGTTGGGGGGGGGGGGAATTTTAATTCTAAAGAGTCATTATTGAAAATAATGAACGATAAACGTTTTAATCAAGTTTAGTCAAGTAAATCTTCTACAGGTTGATCCTGCAAAACGATCCACTTGACTGTAAATTAAGCGAGTTGGATTAACAAATTAACAATTTAATATTTACGTAAATCAGTAAACTAGCCAGCGTCTGAGGCACGTTGACCAATTCCCGATAGATCACTGAAATTAAGCAACGTCCAGCGAGGTTGTGCCATGTGGGTGTCCACGTGGGTTCGCGTCCTCGTGATGCTGGCTATTTTTCCGGCCCAACCCAGTCTGGGTGAGGTCAATAGGAGGTAAATTTGCCAACATATGAATCTTTAAAGAGATTAGACGTAAATACACTTTTTTTTAGCTAATAGTAAAGAAACAGGGACTAATAGCAGAAAAAATTGTACGTGACTTGGTTAAGAGCAGAAGGTAATCAGTTTTGGCAAAACAAAATATGTCTGCCATCTTGAAAGCAAGCTAAAACGCACTGTACATGTGGGCGTTTATTGTTGAAAATAGAGGGCACCGCACGCCTTTCTATTGTATAGATATAAATGTCTCCATCCATGTCCATGAGATTGGACTTCTGCTTCATTGCTTTCATCTCAAAACAAACAAAGGTTAGGGATTACAAGGGAAATGTCGTGACGAAGGAACGGAAGGGTTGTTCACTAAAACTATAACAGTTTGTCTATTGATTTTCACACATCTCTCTCTGCTGTCGATGCTGTGCATGACTCATTCATAAACAGTCTCGTCTTCCTTTTTTAAAAAAATAACTTTTCCTAAACTGGCCCATCTCCCTCTATTATGGTGTGTGAAGTTGTGAACAGTTTAAAAGAGATTAGAGAAGTGTATTTTACAACGAGATTAGAGTCATTTTACAAAGAGATTAGAGAAGTACATTTTACAGAGAGATTAGAAAAGTGCATTGTACAAAGAAATTAGAGAAGTGCAGTTCACAAAGAGATTAGAAAAACATATTTGTTAAAGAGATTAGAGAAGTGCATTTTACAACGAGATTAGAGAAGTGCATTTCACAAAGAGATTGGAGAAGTACATTTTAAGAGATTGGAGAAGTGCATTGTACAAAGAAATTAGAGAAGTGCAGTTCACAAGATATAGAAAAACATATTTATCAAAGAGATTAGAAATATTAGAAGAGTATATTTCTAATCTCTTTGTAAAGTTAAGTGCATTTTACAAAGAGATTAGAAAAAAATATTTATGAAAGATATTTATAGAGAAGTGTATTCTACAAAGATATTAGAGTAGTGCATATTATTATGTCTTTTGAAATTGTGTTTTTTTTTTTTGCTTTGTCGACTTGAATTTGTCGTATCGCTATCAGATTTGTATAAACTAATATCAAAATTCTGCTTCAGGATGATAATACCTATTCGATTTATATCAGAATAGTGCTTATTTCATTCTATCTTAAGGTAACTTCAAAGGTAACTTCATCTGTGTGAATTGAACCCATGTCACCAATACGTCTTAGTGTTATGGGGATGTAAAATGGGTCACGTTTAGAATTATAAAAAAAAAAGGATATTGAAATCTGTTTTGGTTCATTATTTGAATAATGAACCTTCGGATCGACAATAGATAAAAAGCTTCTCCTTTTTACATTTCAAGGTAGGCAGTTACCAAAAATCGAATGATAAAATTCGTCGACACAACATACAATTTTATTATTGAAGTCAAATGTCAATCCTCACAATATTGTATGGTACAGACTAGGTATGTTGTTGTCTTGTATAGGTATAGCTGACGGCTTAATGGTGTAGCAGACATTACTGAAGTCAAATGTCAATCTTCATAATATTGTATGGTACAGAATAGGTATATTGTTGTCTTGTATATAGCTGACGGCTTAATGGTGTAGCAGACATTACTGAAGTCAAATGTCAATCCCCACAATATTAAACTTAGCAGACAGCACATCTTTTACTCTTTTTTTTAGATTTGAGCTTTTAATAAACTCTAGATGACTCCCCAAAAAAATTGTCACAATAACAATAATATCACTTCTAAGCGACATTTTTTACCACCCAGAACAGCCATGCCCCGCAGGCTTGTGAAGATATATATATAATCTATGTTTTGCAATATACAGGGTGGGAACGAACATAATATGCAATCCCCCTCCCTCATTTCCTGCTTTAACAATAGTAGCAAAACACGGGTGAAACAGATAGTCATTAATAAATAATTATTGCCACTTTTTCTCTTTCAATTTTCATGTAAGACTTATTTTCATTAATTAACTCAAAATAATTAATCATGATCGTAAAAGTAAATATTAATTATTATTATTATTATTAATTAATAATGCATTATCATTGAGTTTGATAACAAAAGCTGAGCTCTGGTCTTAATGACATTTTATTCGAGGAGCAAGCAAATGGAAACTATGTTAGGCGGCATTTTGAATAACAATAAAAAGAAAAGTTACCTTATATACGTACGAGTATGCATATGTTTCATACTTCACATTTTTAGAATCAAAAATGAATCTAGGCCAATGTTATAAGGTCATTTCGTTTATAAAGTTCAAGAAGAAAGGTGGATTTGTTTTTGTTATCAGCGTTACGTTGAATCCACCAAATTAAGCAACAATCAGCGAGGTTTTCCTGAGTGGGTAGCAACCTTAGATTTTTTTAACGTCTCTTTTACACCTATTGATCATTCGAGACGGAGGTTTTACTCTCCAATTGCTGGAAACTTGCAAACCAGCTATTCATTCACATTGATCTCACCCAGCCTGGGTTGGGTCGGAAAAATAGCCAGAATCACGAGGGCGCGAACCCACGTTGACACCCACATGGTACAACCTCGCTGGACGTTGCTTAACTTCGGTGATCTAACGAGAACTGGTGTATTTTCCCATAGACGCTGGCTCAACCCTAGATTCAAACCCTCGCGATGATGCCAATACCCGGCTTAACCTAACCCAGGCTGGTTATGGTCAATTATATATTGTTAATTGATCTTTAACATGGTTAACAACCTGTTTAGCCAATGTCAACGGAACGTCAAATTTCCGTAAGATTATTCGTCTAGCGAGGTTTTTCTTGGTGGATAACCAAATAGGTTCGAGCCCTCGTGATGGTGGGTAATCCCGAGCCAGATCTGACCGAGTGTGAATGTGGATAGCTGATTTTAAAGTTCCTAGCGAATGGAATGTAAAACACCCGCCTCAAATGACTTCATATTTATGTTAAAGAGACATTAAGCAAAAAAAAAAAAATATGTTACCTATTTTCAATAAATTAGGTAAGCAATCAGTATAATATTCACGACACTGAGTGTACCCCGAAAGTCATCAACATCCGAGTACATACCACACCCAACGTTTTCTAACTTCAATGTGTTGACGGGAACTGGTGTATCCCCAACGTGATAAATTGTTGACATGGACGTCTCTTATTTTGGTGACAATAGATTGAGAAGTGAATTCAATGACAGTCCCATCGTCATAGTGGAAGCGTGAGCTCTTAATTTGGCAGAAAAATGAATTTCCTCTTCACAGCATGTCTCAAGTGTTACCCCTCCCCCGGGGTTATTATTGTTAAAACACACACAAGAGAAATACGCAAATTAAACCTCAAAAACACTTCACTTTAAATTAAGGGGGCTGGAATAACAAATGAACAATTTATTATTTACTAAATAAGTAAACGTGGCCAACTTATTGTGGGGGAGGCTTTTATTGTCAATAGCAGGTCAATTTGCCAATACATGAATCTTTTCAAAGTTGGGAGGGGGGGCATATTTATTTCTATAACTAAAACCAGATACTTTCAAAAGAACGATAAAATGTATTCAATGGATGGTTGTTGTAACGTAGGTATATCCTCTTCTTTTTTGGCTTAACAAAGTGAATTTAACATCAAAGGTTATTCGAGACAGGGGTTTTACCCTCAATTCGCTGGAAACTTACAAACCAGCAATATATCTTCATTGAAATCACCCAGTCTGGGTTGGGCCGAGAATAGCTAGCATCACGATGGCTGGAACCTAGGTTTGCATCTACCAAGTAAAACCTCCCTGGAGTCCCTGGACGTTCAATGATCTTACGGGTATTGGTGTGCCATTGCCACTGATGGCTTTTTAATATCTATCTCTTTTTCTTTTGCTTAACGTCTCTTGGGGTCATTCGAGAAATGGGGTTTACCCTTTATTCGCAAACCAACAACTATCTACATTGACCTCGCCCTGTCTATCACAAGGGCGCGAACCTTTGTGGTCACCCAGTTAGTGAAAACCTCCCTGGGCAGTACTTAAGTTCAGCGATCTCACAAAAACTGGAGTATTGGCGCTGGCTGGATATCCTTTCATTGACATCAGTGGTTATTATTATTGAATGCTATGCAGAATTAGTGACACTCCTATAAGACCATGTATATGCAGAAAGTTTGGTGTTAGGAAGGGCATCCAGCCTTTAAAAAAACTCTGCTTCAAACCAATGGTGAGAGGTCATCAGCAAAAATCGAGTTTCTACGCAGTTTCTATGGATACTGTGAGAGAGTTTAGGGTTACCGGTGCCAGGAAAGGGTTACAGCTAAAGAGAGTAAGCACCGAACAAAATGGTTTGGCATTGTAGAATAAGGAGCGCAGACCATAAATAGATTTGGGAAAGGTGAAGTTAAAGAAGAAAGAACATTGTCATTGAATGCTATCAAGTGCTGGGGGATTACGAATAAAAAAATATTGCTATATAGAACTTCAGTACGGACAAAGTGAAGTTAATACGGGGAGGCCCAAAACAAACGCCCGAATTTGATTAATGCATATAAATAATAATTAAGAAGTTAGAGGGTTGAAATTGAATTCAACATTTAGTGTTACTTGGAAATTTATTAATATACAATCAAAATACGAAAGGAAGCTTACTTTGAACGGAAAATGACGTCCTTCTCTGGCTATGCAGTCTTGAAGACGCTCTCGGAAGTTCTGCATTACCCGACCCAACATGTCCCGTGGCACTAGAGAGATTTCATTTTTTATTGCTGCCTTCAATTCGGCAATTCTTGGGGGCCCAGCTTTGTAAACTTTTAAGGTACCCCCATAGGAAAAAAATTAAAGGGGGGGGGGGGNAAATAACAAATTTCGGGGGGGGGGTATTTTTTTTTAGTGACAATTCAAAGGTTTATTATTGAAAATAATAAAGACCATTGAATATCTCCGAAGCGAGAAATCACTTTCCCACTGAACATTCACTTCGAAACACGAACGCTCCAGTGAGACACGATTACTAAACATCCAAGTGTCAACCACACAATAATCAAGGTGATGACCTTGAAGGAGTGCGTAGCGCATTTTACCACTCATTTAAAAAACTGGCGTTTGCTTTGAGCTTCCCTGTATAATTACATTTTCCTATCCCAAGAATCTCTTACCGCTGCGCCAATGGAATTGAGGAGCAAGGAGGCGGCAGGTCTAGTGCCAACATCCTGTTTGTAGTAAACATCAGGAAGAGGATAAACTGTCGGTCGGGTTTTCATTTTAATTCAACGCGTAGGCTGTATTGATTTTAATTCAAAACGAACACAAAAAGCTTTGTTTTTTTCAACTTCCGGCTTTCACTGAACAACTAAGTGTTGTTTATTAAATTTCTCTGCCGGCTGCATTTGTAATTTTATTAAAGCGTTCTTCCATTTGAATGATTCATTCATTTGAAAGGGAATATTGTCTGTCAGCTTTGATTTCATTAAATTTTAACTTTCCTGTCAAAGTCAGCAAAGTGAAATGCTTTTTGACCTTCAATGACCTTCCTCTTAGTTATCAATTTCAATTAAGAGATATTTATGTTGAATACGCCAAGACAGCAAGGTTACCCCTTGCATTCAATCCTTGAAAAAGGTCGTAGCTAAAATTTTCCTCAGGGGGGACAAATTTACATTGAAAATTTCAAATTAAAAAAATGTTTTATTTATTTATTTTTTTCTTTGTAAAAATTGGTGCTATTACCATAGCTACTCAATTGTCCTCAGGAGGTAGAGTTCACCCCCGAAACACAACCAGACCACCAAAGTAGATTTGTCCCCCAAATTTACTTTGATAATTTTAAATGGAAAAAATGTTTTATTTTTCTTTGCAAAAATGTAAATGTATATTTTTTTGTGTCACAGTGTTTGTGAGCATCATAGCATTACAAGGTATTTTCAACATACACTCCAATATCACTTAACCTAAGCTGCACTTGAACATTTTTTTTACCTTGCAATGCTACACGCTACTCAATTGTCTTCAGGAGGCTGAGTTACCCCCAAACACAACCAGGCCAAGTAGAAAATTCGGAAAAACCTTTTTAAAAATTTCGACCCCTTCAGGAATCGAACCCCGAACCTCCTTGATGCAAGTCGAGTGTGATGTACACTCCGTCACGGAGATGTTTTTTTTTTCTTTTAAAATTTATATCCGGGTGATACCACCAAACTGAAACACCCTGTATATGTATATAGTGTATATCACCTTTTATGTTGACATTTTATTGTAACGTGTGTGTATGAAATCGTGTGGTTGTGATTTTAATATCTCGTAAACCTATTATTTGATTCCTTGACTATTGTGTACCTAATGGGAATATTCTTCAAACTTTTGCCTTAACTATTAAATGAACTCAGACCTACACGGGAACTATTCTAGTGGCTGTAAATCCGTACAAAGAATTGGAGATATATACTCAGGTAAGACCCAACTTTATTATAAGATCTTTAAGGTCTGTGAGATTAAAATAAGGTGAAAATGAGCAATGAACATTTGGTCCCAAGTGTTTTCCCTCCAAGCTAGAAACTTTTTTCGGTGATGATAGGTCTCATGTTAGCAGTGGTGGATTTACCGTACAAGCAACATAGGCCATCGCCTAGGGCGGCAAAATATTTTCATGTGACACATACATATAAATAGGAATGTTCCCATTACGAATGTTTTTCTTTGNAAAAAAAAAAAAAAAAAAAAAAAAAAAAAAAAAAACGCCTCGTTTAATGTTGACATAGGTACTAAAAACGAAACAGATAGTGACATGAGTACACGAGGTTTTCAAGTGATAACAGAACTGTCCGTGACGTTTTTTTTTTCGTCAACGGAAATAAACGTTTCCATATTAATGAGCTAGATTCCTCTTTAGGGCTCTTTGTGCAACAATTTAGTTCATATTTCCCGCGCGATAAATTGTTACATGTATTGTGTACCAGTATTCGTTCATTCTGAACCGTTCTCTGTGATTGTGGAAATTATATATATATATATATATATATATTTTTTTTTTTATGGGTTCTCAAGAACCTCATGTTTTTGCTCTTGCCGAAGCGGCATATTCTTCTCTTCAAAATTTAGATGTAAATCAATCTTGTGTGATCAGTGGCGAATCGGGTGCTGGAAAGACAGAAACCACAAAGTTCATACTTCAATACTTGTGCTCTGTGACAAGCAATGTGTCAACTTGGGTTGAACAACAAATTTTAGAAGCTAACACTATTCTTGAAGCTTTCGGTAAGTATAGTCGATCTTATCTTTAAGCAGCTCATTCACTTTTAGTTTACTTATGTTCTGTGACAAGCAATGTGTCAACTTTGGTAGAACATCAAATTTTAGAATCTAACACTATTCTTGAAGCTTNTTTAAAAAAAAAAAAAAAAAAAAAAAAAAAAAAAAAAAAAAAAAATGCCGTTATTTATGACGAGAATTCACTTACTTTTCACTTCCGACTCGAGTTTCGTCTACTCTTCGTAGACATCTAAGCTTTAATTTAAGTGTCATAGTTTGAAAACTACCCAACCGTTTTCTAATTACGGCCGTTTTTTCCGATTTTCTAAGGAAAATCATAAAATACTATTAGTACGAGAACAGCCATGGCTCTAAGCCGCCAAGCCATAGGCCGTAGCGAAGCACGAACAAACCCGCTAGTTTTCAAATGAAAAGGAAGTGAATCCTTGTTATAAATAAACATAGTGTTTTTTAAAGATACCAATAGGATGTGTAATTTTTTAAATAATAATGGACATTGATTATATTCACAGAATTAGCTGATTGATTTTTGAGCCATATTAGGTCAATGGGGGCCAAATGGTGGTCCTTTAAGTGAATGGGATCTACAGTTCACGGAAACACTTGTATCGCCCGCGTTAAGAAGCATTAAACAGTGAAAGGGTCAGCGACAGTGATCTCAACAGTGATTTTAATAACACCCGTCAGTGTGTTCTCCGTGCTCAGCCAGTAATATTTTCATGTCAAATCTTTGTGAAGATCACGGTACGTCGTTGGAGAGCACTGACACTTTCACTGTGTAGTGTGATTTCCCCTTTACTGTCGCTTTCACTATGTAATCTTAACAATATAATATGTTGCGTTATAAGATATACCGCTCTCTATTTTTTTTGAACACGCCTTTTAGCTAACTAGCTTTTTATTTTCTGTCAATTATATTTGATTTTTTTTTTTTACAAAATTTCAGGAAATGCAAAAACCGTTCGAAATGATAATTCGAGTAGGTTTGGCAAATTCATGCAAGTGTGTTTTGACTCCAAATGGATGATTAAAGGATGTATCATTCAGGACTATTTATTGGAGCAGAGTCGAATTACATTTCAAAGTCCTGGAGAAAGAAATTATCATGTTTTTTATCAACTCGTTGAAGCGGCTCAAGTAAGTACTCAAGATTAAGAAGGCGGAAGAAAAAACAAAAGTGCGTTCCTCATATTGTGCGGGTCAAATGGAAAGCGATTAATTCTCAAAAAAATGTATTAGATGATTGGTTTTTGCGCCGTACGGGGCCACCCGGGGACCTAATAACTGGATGAGGTCTACCGTTCACAGAACTACCCGTAATATTTGAATTGGGTTCATTCATTTTTCTAATTGCTAAGCTCATCAAATTTCTCAATAAATATGAATAAATCTCGTTAAGAAAAAAAAAAACAAAAACGCGGTTTAATGAAGATTTGCTCTCACATTTCAAGGCATATAAGTTCGCAAGTATGCATTTTTAAAAGCACATTAAAAAGCTTCCCTTACGTTATTCAAAAGGATATTGTAAAGGCTGGTAATTAGGTCAACAAGGTACCTACATTCGTCTACCTATGTTTTCTAATGCATATCCTGAGTGACGTTTTAATGTATTCTATGCGTCATATTATCTGCTACAGGGTGGTGTGCAAGAAGGAAGAATCGTGCTGGGGCGTTTTATAATGTAATGAACTTTTGGAATTGACAAAGAAGGGTGGTGTGCAAGAAGGAAGAATCGTGCTTGGGCGTTTTATAATGTAATGAACTCTTGGAATTGTCAAAAAAGGTTGGTGTGCAAGAAGCAAGAATAATGCTTGGGCGTTTTATAATGTAATGAACTCTTGGAATTGTCAAAAAAGGTTGGTGTGCAAGAAGCAAGAATAATGCTTGGGCGTTTTATAATGTAATGAACTCTTGGAATTGTCAAAAAAGGTTGGTGTGCAAGAAGCAAGAATAATGCTTGGGCGTTTTATAATGTAATGAACTCTTGGAATTGTCAAAAAAGGTTGATGTGCAAGAAGCAAGAATAATGATTGGGCGTTTTATAATGTAATAATCTCTTGGAATTGTCAAAAAAGGTTGGTGTGCAAGAAGCAAGAATAATGCTTGGGCGTTTTATAATGTAATGCACTTTTGGAATTGACAAAGAAGGGTGGTGTGCAAGAAGCAAAAATAGTGCTAGGGCGCAAAGAAGCAAAAATAGTTTTATAATGTATTTTATAAATGAACTTTTGGGATTGGCAAAGAATCAGTGTCGGTGGCAAGGTGAATATACACCAGACCCCCGTAAGACCACTGAAGTTAAGCAACGTTCAGCGAGATTTTTTGTTGGGTGACCACCTATATAGGTTCGAATTATGGTGGTACTGGCTATAGCTGGTTTGTATGTTTCCAGAAAATTGAGGGTAAAATCCCCTTCTCGAATAATCTTAAACGTTAAGCTAACAAATAAATAGGCTGGGTGAGATCAATGTGGGTAGCAGGGTAGCAATTGGTTACAGTCTCCGTGGCAGAGTGTACATCACACTCGGCTTGCATCAGGGAGGTACTGGGTTCGAATCTTGGTCGGGCCGAATGTTTGAAAGATATTTTTTTTCGATTTTTCTACTTGTATGTAATTCTTTGTTCTGACGATACAAGAAATGTATCGTCAGAACAAAGAATTACATATAATTACAATGACATAATTACACAAAGAAATATGCATTTACAAGAGTGAAACGTTAGAATCGACCACCAGCGAGTGTCAAAATCACGTTGAATATTTTATGAGTGAGCAAGTAGTTCGAGCCCTCTTGATGTTGGCTACTCCTGGCCATACCAGGCTGGGTGAGGTCAGTGTGGGTAGCTGGTTTGTAAATTTCCAGAGAATTGAAGGTAAAATCCCCGTCTCGAATTACCTTAGATGTTAAAGGGACATCAAGTCAAATAAACCTTTAAAAAGTAACGGAAGGGTCTGTCCTGAGAAAACGGTAGGATCGGTCAGCAGTGCCGGGACAGGCTGTAGGCCTCCACTGACAATGGGAAAGAAAGGGGTGGGTGGGTTTATTTGGTACGTAATCCCCACTTTAATTCTGGATTGAATCGAACATAACTTCGCACCACTCGATTGGGGTCTTTGTCTGGCTGTGGCTGGACAAATGTCTTCCCGTCGAGAAGTGTATCGTCAGAACATTCCCATCCTAGCCTTGTTAGTAAAATTGGTTAGGGATTTATAAAAAAAAAAATAGTTCTGGCTGACTTGAAACTGCTAAACATGTATTCGGTAAGACGAATTAAAAATTATACATCCCATAGAACTGTCTATAAGGCGAACATATCTATTGAAGTAACCATCTCCTGATCTCTAGTTCTTTGTACGAGTAATAGTTCTCATGAATAAATTGACCTTCCCCCCCCCCCCCCCCCNNCCCCCCCCCCCCCCAATCACTGAATATTTGATATTTTACATTTCAAATTTTTAGGTACGGTTTCATCCCCCGTGTCGCGCGTCGCCTTCCCCCATATTTTAATATAGAAATAACTTTGATTTATATGTTACAGGTGAACCGGGAACTAGCAGAAACTTTGAAGCTGCGCCCTGTTCAGTTTTACAATTATTTAAATCAATCTGGCTGTGTTAGAATAGATGGTGTGAGCGATGCGCGCAAATTTGATGCTCTGAGATTAGCGTTCAATGTACTTAGGATACCTCTGCAAATGTGTGAGGGGATATTTAAAGTACTTTCAGCAATATTGTGGCTGGGAAATACAACTTTTCAGGTAAGAATTGAGATCTTTTAACATCTCATAATACGCGCCCTTATATCATAAACTAAAAATGGAATATGACAGCAATATTCGACCCTGTGTGTACTCCTGAACAGTAATAAACCAAAAACCCTGCGTGTACTCCTGAGCAGTATTAAGCCAAAAATGGAATATGACAGCAATATTCGACCCTGTGTATACTCCTGAGCAGTAATAAACTAAAAATGGAATATGACAGCAATATTCGACCCTGTGTGTACTCCTGAGCAGTAATAAACTAAAAATGGAATATGACAGCAATATTCGACCCTGTGTGTACTCCGGAGCAATAATAGACTAAAAGTGGAATATGACAGCAATATTGGACCCTGCGTGCACTGATCTCATGAGCAATAATAAACTAAAAATGGAATATGACAGCAATATTGGACCCTGCGTGCACTAATCTCATGAGCAATAATAAACTAAAAATGGAATATGACAGCAATATTGGACCCTGCGTGCACTAATCTCATAATCAATACAACTTGACCCAGAATGACTGGCAACCCCTCACCCCCCTCAACTTTTGAACGGATTGGAATTTTTAAAATTTGCAAAGCTCTAGGCATTTGAAAGGGACCATGGCCAATCGAATAGTTATGTTGAGATTCAGGTGGTTCGAACACCGGATTTTTTTTGATTTTTTATTTTTTTAAATAAAGGTCCAAAAAGAAAAGGGATAACCTTGCTTTTCATATCTTCAAAAAAATAAGAAGATGTGGAGCTAGAGGGGTCTAACGTTGTATTTTGTAAAAGTTCGGTGTAAAAAAATTTCCATTTTTTTTTCTTTCAGGATATTGACGGTGAAAAATGTAAATTAGCAGATGAAGATTCTGAAATTTTAAATGTAGTTGCAGATTTATTAGGCTTAGCTTTTGAAGATGTTGTTCAAGTTGTGTTGTTAAGGCAGATCAATGTGCGGGGGAATATCACAGAAATACCGCTCAAGCTACAAGAGGTAAGAAAAAAATACAAAAAAATTCCCAAGTTATTTTTAGAGAAAGTCTTGCAATAGAGGAATGGAGGAGCCTTTTTTAATCCGCGGAGGTGGAGTTCTTTCTCGTCCCTTTCCTACGTGGTAAACTTAGAAAAGCACGAGAGTGCAGTGTGGTGTTGATTAGCACACCCCATATTGAGGGAAAATGATACCGGCACGTCGTATCTCAACCCCCTATCCCTAATTAGGGGATTCAGGTCTGTCCACTAACCACCACCATCCATATGCAATCACCCGCCCAGAATTAAAAATTATGGAGTTTTCTTCCGGGCAAGGAATTGGAGGGACCTGTCATCACGAAGTTTCATTTTGCCTTTAATGGCTAGCAGAACATTAAAATAAGTACATTTTTAGTTTTTAGGGTTCCTTGCTCGAAGAGTAAAAACGGAAACCCTATTACGATGTCCGTTCGTCTGTCACAGGGCTCTATCCCATAAACTGTAAGTGGTAGAAACTAGATTTTGAACAGCTTTTGAATTCGTATGTGTCCTTGACCACGCCAATTTTTTTTTTTGTATTGTCATTTGTGTTAACGCATAACATTGCATTGTCACAACCTAGATTTGTGGATATCACAACATTACAAGGGCTAGCCACTAGACCAATTTATCACAGCACTTTATATTTATTTGCTCTTGTTATGCCGCCACTGGTCGCTATCCACATTAAAGTAACTCAATTGTCCTCACGAGACAGAGTACACCCCGAGCAAGAATTCGGTTCTGCCAGGAGTCAAACCCGAGTATCCCACGTGCAAAGCCAGTGTGATACCCACTAGAACAGGGATGCTGTCAGCCACGATAAAAATATTAAAAACTTAAAAACCAAAAAACAGCCAGCATTACAAGAATGAACAAAATCTGTCATTTGACGATATCTCAGAAATGGTAAGAATGTGCATACCCCAATTACCCCATACCAATTGTAAAAAAGTAGAGCATTGTAATTAGGGATGCCGGTTCTTTTGCCCGGAAATTAGTAAAAATAAATTTTTGCCTCCCAATTAGAAAATTTACATACTTGCCCTATCTTTTTATATATTAAACCTTTGCATAGCTCGTTGAATACACCAGTTCTCGTTAGATCACGGAAGTACCCCACTTAGCCAGCGTCTATAACGGTAACTGGTGTATTCATCGTGACGATGAATACACCAGTTACCGTTCAATCATTGAAGTTAATTAACGTCCAGAAGGTTGTTCCATGTGGGTTCGCGCCCTTGTGACGCTGACTATTTTTCCGGCCCACCCCAGGCTGGGTAAGGTCAATATGGGCAGCTAATTTGCAAGTTTCCAACCAATGGAGGGTAAAACCTCCGTCACGAATGACCAATAGATGTTAAAGAGACGTTAAGCCAAGTTAAAAAAACACCTTCCAACCATTCAAATGATATCATTTTTTTCTGTATATGCGCCCGCTAATTGGCATTGTTGTTTCCGAATTTTGTTTCAAAAATTTGTTTGTTAACTATCTCCAACCTATTCTTTTTTCTCAGGCTCGTGAAAACCGACATGCAATGGCTAAAGCTCTATATTCTCGAGTGTTTGCCTGGTTGGTCAATCATATCAATACATGCACCAATCCAGGCCAAGATTCAACACGATTTTTAGGTGTTTTGGATATTTTTGGATTTGAAAATTTTGCGGTCAACTCATTCGAGCAACTCTGTATCAACTACACAAATGAAAAACTGCATAAATTTTTTAATCACTATGTGTTTGCTCTTGAACAGGATATAGTAAGTAATTGTACAGAGATTGTCAGACGTCTCCGTGGCAGAGTCACCATCACACTTGACTAGCAGTAGAGAGGAACTGCATTCAAATCCTGGTCGGGTCGAAAATTCGAAATCGGGTTTTTCGAATTTACTTCTTGGTCAGGTTGTATATAAATAATATATATGCTGTTTCTTTGTGTTATTATGTCACAATTTTGGTTCCAATTACTTTTAATTTTTCAACTTTATCTACAATGCTGGCACCTGATCGCTATGCACATTTCTCTCCATAGCTACTCATTGTCCTGACGAGGCTGAGTGAGCCCGAAAACATCCAAACCACATTGACAAATTTTTGCACCTGCCAGGATTCGAACTCGGGTCTCTCGAGTGTAAGGCTAGCGTAGTGACCGCTGAGACATGGGAGGTGTTCTGGTTGTATTTGGGGGTTACTCAGACTCCTGAGGATATTTGAGGAGCTATGGAAATAGCTACAAGTGGTAGAATTATGTGTTAATTGTTAAGTATAGCTTAGTGATTCTTAAAAATACGCTGTAATGCTATGATGACCATAAAAATTGTGACATAATAATAAAAAGAAATAATTATTTACGTTTTGTAAATGATTATTTGTCCTGCCATGTATTGGAAAGTAAGAGCGGCGACGTACGTTACCTCTCCTCCTGTCCATATTGATAAATTAGGCGTATTTCTCATGTCCCCATTCTCGCAATTTGAATTACAGCTGTCTTATGCCATATTGATAAATTATGCGTATTTCTCGTGTCCCCATTCTCGCAATTTGAATTACAGCTGTCTTATGTTCTCCTATGGGTGGGGAATTTCAATACCGTGTATTATCTTTCCCATTTCAGTATCGTCAAGAAGAAATCCAATTCTCCCACATCCAGTTCACTGACAACACCACCTGTCTAGAACTTATTGAGAAGCCACCCCGATGTATATTGAAACTCCTCACCGAGCAATGTCACATGCCTAAAGGTTCAGACTCGGCGTATCTAGTCAATCTCCATTCCGAGTTTGAATCTCATCCATGTTACGTGAAAGGTGATGACAGGCGACGTTGGGAACATGAGTTTGGCATCGTACATTATGCAGGTTCTGTTACATACACGGTTTCTGGCTTCGTCGACAAAAATCGTGACGTCACACAAGATGTGTTTTTTGATTTTATGAGTCGATCGAACAATGAGTTTGTTCAAGAGTTAACCAAATATCAAGATTTGTTAGGCACCAGTGTGGCTAGAATGGGACAAGGGAGTACCACAGCGCGAGGTACCAGCAAAGGAAAACCAACTGTGGGAGATACATTCAGACATCAACTACAAGCTCTAGTCGAGGTGCTACAAGCTACAAATCCTTGGTAAGTAGTCTCAGTCAGTGGTTACCATGAAAACAGTTTAATAGTACCTATCGGGTAAGGAAGCCCAAAATGAAATATTTGGATAAGTATCCCTCCTAAAACAACCATAACAACTTGGCCCAACTCAGATCAGGATGGCGTAACTTGCTATAAAGAAATCAATCCGGCTACTAAAGACTCCTATCCCAAGTACAGAATGCTTGGAATGATGTGCGTCATTTCTTCAACTGCCCCCAGACAAAATTATTCTATAAGAATCCTCATGGACAAACCATGTTGAAGTTGCAATATTCCTTGCTGTAAGCGTTCTGTCGTTGAAAACGTCTTTTAGATGATTAAATTATTTATATTTCATATTATATGATTTTTAATGACCATCACTCAATGGACCTAGTCCCTTAGTTGGACTTAGTCTCTGTTTGAACTTTCTAATGTCATCATAGGTTAGCCATGGGCCTGGTTTGCAACAGCAACTGAGTTTTGATACTTAAGAATCCTTACGGATAAAGCAGTAGCTCCTTGATTTCTGCATGTGTAATGGAAAAAATATAGTTTCCCACTTGTCGCCTTTTACGTCTGGACTTGGGTTCCTTGTAAGTATTCTTTCTAAGTCCCCCCCCCCCCCGCACANCCCCCCCCCCATGCACAGGGGATATAGGAAGGATATAATGCAGTAGTTTCTCCTTGCTTTCTGCATGGGTAATAGGTAATGGAAAGGATAATAAAACAAATAATAATAATAATAAATGGTCTCACACTCGGCGTGTACCAGGGTGGCACCGGCTCCAAATTGAGGTCGGGTGGAATTTATATATATATATATAAAAAAAAAAAAAACGATTCTTGCACATATTGAAATAACAGACGAAGAGTAACCTCTTTTTGTATTTGAAAATTAACCAATTAATTGACCACCTCTCAACAGGTACGTCCGGTGCATCAAACCCAATATGAAGAAGTCTCCTGATGACTACGACTCCAAGTTAGTTTTAGATCAACTGAAGTATCTTGGCATGCTTGATATCATTCGAATACGAAGAGAAGGTTACCCTGTACATCTACCTTTTGCTGAATTTTTGAGTCGTTATAGATGTCTAGTGAGGGGAGTTGGACCTATACCAAAGAATAGTAAAGAAGCCATACAGTAAGTCCATAGACTTCGTATTTTATGTTGATTTTTGAAAAATCCTTGAAAGCTGCGTAATGATTTGCAGGTCGTATACATATGTACTAAGTACTAACAACTAACAAGCATCTCGATTCGAATCCTGGTTTTGTCTCTGTCACAATAGTTAAATCATTTTTCATCGTGAACTAACAAATGTAATCTAGGAATACACTAGGATTTCTGATATGAAATGTGCGTGTAAAATTAAAATATTCATACACAAATCACGTTGAATAATCCATTTTCAACGAGTGGTTCTGTGAACTGTAGACTTCAATGACTTAAATGGCCTCCATTTGACCCAAAACCAATCATCTACGTCTATGAATATTATGATTATCTGTATCAAATTTGATTAAACTCGGATAAGGCGTTCTGAAGTTATCGTGGTACATAAATACAAACGTACAAATAGAAGAAAATGTGTCTTGTGAAAACTAGTTCTCACTTCGATCAAGAAATCAATTTTTTAAATAGAATTCAACTACCGTTATTTATGACGAGGGTTCACTTACTTCACTTAGTAAGTGAATCCTCGTGATAAATATCGGTACTATTTTTTAAAGTACCAATAGGATGTCTAATATAAATTTGTTAAATAATAATAGAATTCCATTTTCTTAATTATTGGTGATTGTATTTGTAGGTCTACAATCAAGCAACATAAAATTCCCAACACGGAATGGCAAATAGGAAAAACGAAAATATTCCTTCGAACCAAAGCACATGAACCTTTAGAAGACAAAAGAAACTACATCATAACAACCCGAGCAATTCTTATACAAAGTTTTTGGAGATGCTATGTGCATCGAAAAGAGTTTCTAAAACTGAGAAACGCTGCAATTCGAATACAACATGCATACACAGGTATGTGCTTACTCTGTATTAATTTATAAGTAAAAAGACATTCACCTTGTGACAATAAATAATCTGTGTTTAGTATAAAAAAAAATCCCAAGTTGACTAATAAATATCTCACTAGATATTTGCATCCCGCCCTCTGGAACCATTGAAGGGTGCCATCGACGGTTTAAATTTATCTTCAGTGGACTACTGTCTCATAAAGTTAGAATTCCACCCGTGGACATTTCAAAATAATTTTCAGTGGACGATGCCTCATAAAACTTTCATTTGAATTGTTTGACTTGTATTTGGTCGTATCAATATTAACAGATGTTGTTTCCTGTAAGACTGAAGATTGTCATTTCATTTATTTCACAGCTAAATGTCATATGTTCTCCCTATTTCAGGCTGGAAAATTCGAATCAAATTTTTACAGAAAAGGAGAGCAGCAATTGTAATTCAATCAAGACTTCGTGGAGTGTTTGCTCGAGAAGTTGCTTCTGCTTTGAGAGAAATGAGACGAGTAGAAGAAGAAATGAGAAAGAGAGAACGGATAGAAGAAGAGAAACGGAAGGAAATGGAAAGAGAGGAGCAGGAACAGAAAGACTTGATGAAACAAAAACAGGAGGAGCTCGAGAGAAAGGAAAAGTAAGATATCACACTAGTTTCCTTATCTATATTAAAATAGTAGAAAGTATTGCAATGGGCTGAAACTTTCGATTTTTTAATGCCAAAGCATGTTTTGTAGTGAAAACCGTTAGAAATCAGCAAAAAGACGACAAATTCAACTTAAGTAAAGAGTTTCTTAGTGTGTTCTATGTATAAAATTGACATGGTTAGACTGAAGCTCTAGTTGATTTGAAGCTCTAGTTCTCATCGTTCTCATTTATGTACTATTCGTAAAAATAAAAACCGCTAAAAAGCGACAAGAAACCGGCAACAATAAATAAGACTTCGACTAAAAGTGTCTTTGCGCATTCACTGCGTGAAATTGATGTGATAAGGCACCAAATTTTAAGTCATAGAGCTCTTACCGTTCTCATTTTAGGCAGGATTCGCGAAAACTGCTAAAAAGCAGCAAAAACCCGTCAACGGTATGTATATTTGATTTCAACCAAAAATTCCGTGAGTCGTCCATGCTATAAAACTGACATACAGACCAAATTCAAATCTCTAGCACTTACCGTTGACGACACACTGACCAATGGCTGAAACTCGAGATATGGGCTCTAGGGACCTCAAAACGTGTTTTTTGGCATTAAAAACTCGAAACTAAAAATTTCAGCCCATTACAATACTTTCCTTTTTTATAGAAAAGGAAAGTAAAAAACATCAACGTTCGTAAATTCGTCCATTTTGAAATTTGATATCTCTGTCAGTTTAAGGGTTTTAAAATCGAATCTCTGGAATAGGGTTCATGTGACTGTGAGGGGGTCCACTGACAACAAACAAAAAAGATGTAAAATACACCCAGTATGTATGTGGTCATGCGCGGATATAGCCCCCTTGTTTTGGGGGGGGGACAATCGCACAATATACCTAATAGAAAATTTGTAGCTGCGAGGGGGAGGGACTTAAAACATAGAGGCCGGGGGTTCGAGTCCTAGGCAATACTTTTTAATGTCATACCTAATAATTTGTTAAAAGCTGTAGAGCTTACCACAAATAAGTTTCACAAGTGTGATAAGCGATTTTACAAGCGTAAAGACGAAAAAAATTGCCATGGTGGATGACAGTTTTGACGATTTTTCATTTACGTATTTCTATTTATTCTCAGGATTGGGAATTATTTAGGGTCCCGTGCCTCCTAAATAATTCCCAAACTATTGCGTCAAATTTAAATAATAGTAAGTAGAACAAAGAATTCAAGTTATACATCATCCGATATCGAAGTGTTATATCGACATGCCAAGGGAACTTAAACAATATTAATTGTTTAGAGTCAATTGCGAAACTGTTATTGGCTGCACTCAATATCATTAGCCAATAGAAAACCGGGAATAATCCTAACGGTCGATCTGAAGGAAAAACTTTAGATCGAGCGTTTATTATTCGAATTCTAATTCTGACATTTCGACTATCAACAACTCAACATTTTTATAAATTATTTCAAGTCCTGAATTTCAATAAAGACCAATTTCATAAATTCTATCTTTGGTAATTTTCAACAATAACATCTTTTTGTTCTCATTTCGATTATAGTTTTCTCTCTGAGGTTGGGGTCTATCTTAAAAAGGAGTTTATAATAATTCTGAAACGGATAGACGGGAAACAACCTTTTCCATAGGAAAACCAGCGTCCCATACCAAAATTTACCCAACATTACTCATCTTATTGCATATGTAGACTTAGCTGAGATTACCTTTAACACATAATTGTATTTGGAATCAATGTCTAATATACGAGTAAATATACAGAAATTACATCAAGTGAACTAACCCTTCCTACTAATATTATAAATGCAAAAGCGTTATTTTTGCTTCGTTTGTCCTTCTTTCGCGCAGCAGCGGATTGTCAGAATTTTAAGTCGATTTTTGTTTAGAGTTATTACTAGAATTAAAAAAAAAAAAAATCTCTTTTTTCAAAACAACAAGCGGACTTTGTAAAGTATGCTTTAAATTCTAGAAGTGTAAATGTCTTAACAGAAATATCATGAACACTAAATTGGTCGACTTTCATATAATAGATATTATTTCAATATTTTTTTTTATTTTTTAGGGAAGCTGAAGCAGAAATGGCGGTCCTTGCTAGTCAGTTAAATTCTCGCCTTGCTGCAGAACAAGTGCCTCGTCATACAGAAACCCAATCGGTCGATCTGGACGGATTGTTTGCTTTTCTATCTGACGTACAACAGAATGGACGTCCTGCACCACCATCTTCCCATATTATGGATCAGATAGGAGCCAAGATGAGCGAACTCGTATCAGATTTAGATATAGAGGTCAGTTTTACTATTTCTAATCCTTCTCTGAAATCAGAGTCCAATTTTGGGAAGCATAGGAAAGTGCGTCAGTATGTATAATGTGATATAAAAAAAAACGCAACCCTTCCAGCTCCCCAAACTCTGACAGGATCAGGCTCTTACGTCTCCGGTTCAATTCCTACACCATTCTAACACAAGTTTGTCAGTCCAGTCTGTGTTGATTGTGGCTAAGCTTGGCAAGTCCTCCATTGTTTTCTTTTCTTGATGCGAGGAAACGTGTGCAAGCATTTATACGATTACGCATGACTTTCTTGGATTTACGCCATTTGAATGTGTAAAGGCATCTGAAGATTATGTCTGCAAAGGTTTAGTTTGGCCATGGGAATGTTGTTTTTACAGAATATATACCAGGCGTTCTGAAAAGAAGAAAAAACTGTCCCGGTAAGTGGTTGAAAATGATGATAAAATATGTGTGTGGACATTTTCAATGAGAATATTTTTAATTTCATAACATGGGCAGAAACTCGTGAGATTGTAAATGTTATTGACAATTAGATTGTACTCTCAGCTGACACATCTCAATGCACCGGCAGTACATCGTAATCGTATAGATATTATGATTGATTTATATTAGCACCCAGTTAGACCATCAACGTGCCTTTGAATGCTTTTTAGATAAGTAGAAACATTGCCCTAAGAAACATTTGTATTATGATTCATAGATGCCGTAAAATATCGTCGTGTTGTCTCAGTGTTGTCTCAGATTTTAGTGTCTATAGGTGACGAAGGAACATTTAAAAGATATGTCTTCTCAGACACTCATAAGGTTTGTCTCCTTAGACACATATAACGTTTCTCTAAGACTGTAGGGAGATGGGCAGATGCAGATGGGGTTCCTACGCCATCATGAATTCGAAAGTTTAGATAACGTTCCTTAGTGATGTCTCTAAATTTACTTACGCATTTCTATCTCCTATTCGAGCAGTTTGACCTGGCGGACATTTTCCCTGTAGAGCTGTTTCTTCTGACAGACATTTTGTTCCCTCTATTGTATGGAATTCTAATGTACCAGAGTAGATAATGTAGGAGTAGGCGTGGTTTGCTTGTTTGTCTATAATCAGATGGGTTTATTAGAATTCTGTTTCTCCACAATTCACATTTGCAAAGTCCACAAAAAAGTGCAGTTGAACATTTGATTGATATTTTACATCCATATAATGTAGAATCCAAAAAGTGCATTAAATAAATACTTTCCCCAACTTTTGCCATTTAGCGTTGACCGATTTTAGTCCTAGAAGCTTAGTTTTTAACGAATCTTACGTTACATGCCTCTATTTTGGTCCCGTAAATGTTTCCAAAAAATAATTCGTGATCATCATATGTGACTCATATATCCCAGGGTAATAATCCCGCTGATACCCTAAAATGTCATCAAAATCAAATAAACAATAGACTTGAAATTGGTAATATTCCCATAATTAAAAATGGGCGAGCAGACTGACAAAAATGGAACCAAGTTTCTTCCTTGATGTCATCTAACGCCCAAAATGGGTATTTTTTTCAACTCTGAGTACTTTGGCGTAAAAACAAAGCTTCTCTACCCTTCCTTGTTAGTTTAAAAACAAAAAATATTTTGAATTGTATATATCTCTGTGTTATTATGTCACAATATTTGTGGGCATCGTGGCAATACAAGGTATTCTCAACAATCACTCTAATATTACTAAGCCTAATACTTGATTGAAATACAGGATTCCTCAAAGGGGTTTCTTTGATATTTAGCTTTGCTTTTGAAATTATAAACAAACTCTTAGATCTAAAAAATGAAATTGTCTTTAACGAATTAAGTATCCTCCGTATTCTATGAAATAGATGAATATACCTTCTGGGTGGGTATGTGGTTGTACTGGTCCACCATTGTTAATATAATAATCTACTGTACCACATGTCCATTCTGCCCCATACTCTCCAACATTGGTATGAATGACTTCAACGAAAGCTGCGTCCGATGGTTCTAGACTAGTTTCTGTTTGAGTTCTAGCATATCCAGGGAGAGCCGGATCCAAACCTGTAAATATCACATAAATTCACATTTTGTGTCGCAATGTCAATATGTTTCACACACTAACAATCAAAACAGTCTAAGTTAATCAACTGAAAAAGCTAAATTCCCAGTTGACATAATAACTTACCCACTCATAACCAACGTAGCTCAACAATGACTAAATCGAAAAATTTCAAATACAGATCCATTTTAAAATGCAGTTGAACTAGAAACTAGATATCGCCAAAAAACCATGATTTTTAGTGGTTGAATTAAACAACCCAACAGTAAGGAATGTGAAACATGACCTCGGTCAGCAAAAAGCCGTGCCTAAAACTTTAATGTGTCTGTGGATAGGGGGACTTTTAAAGAATACTTTCAAAAAGTCCATGCCGGTCGTAAAAGGTGACTAAGGGCAGGGTCGGAAACGATATTTTTTCCATTACTTATGCAGAAAACAAGGAGAAGCTACAGCATTCTCAAGGCGAGTTGTTGCAAATTAGCCACACGGCTGTTAACCTATGATGATGAAAACTTTCACTTAAACATTCAGCAAATTGTCGAAACGACTGCATGTATTCCGGCTATGCATGTAACAAAGAAAAAAAAGAGAGAACTATTTTCTCCATAAGGTATTTTATAGCCATGAGAAAGCACAAATAGAAAGTTGGGGGCACCAACTGATTTATTTTTTAAAAAATCTACCTTTATTGTCATTGCATTATACCTGTGATCCAATCCACTTTGATCTTCTTTCCCACCATACCAACCAAGTGTGCCCCCAAACTATGATGTCATAACACTATACCTGTGATCCAATCCACTTTGATCTTCTTTCCCACCATACCAACCAAGTGTGCCCCCAAACTATGGTGTCATAACTCTATACCTGTGATCCAATCCACTTTGATCTTCTTTCCCACCATACCCACCAAGTGTGCCCCCAAACTATGATGTCATAACACTATACCTGTGATCCAATCCACTTTGATCTTCTTTCCCACCATACCAATCAAGTGTGCCCCCAAACTATGATGTCATAACACTATACCTGTGATCCAATCCACTTTGATCTTCTTTCCCACCATACCCACCAAGTGTGCCCCTAAACTATGACCTATTAGATGAATATTAGAAGAAGGTGTGTTTAATGTATTTATCAAATATTCTACATGTCTGGTCAAAAAAGGGGCCACAATTTCGTTCATAAAAGCAATAGCAAGAATATACTGATCCGAACTGTCAATGTCAATACCGGCGAACGGTGTCCAGTCTACAGTGATCACATTATGGTCGTAACTTAACAGATAAGCTGAAAATAAAACACACAGTAACTTAACAGATAAGCTGAAAATAAAACACACATTGTTCAATTAGATATTAAATTTTGTGAAACCAGTCTTCCTAATCCATTGGGTATCAGACTCTCATTGCCGTGTTTAATCCCCGGCGGGGTCGAAAAAAAATGGCCCATTTAAGTTATAACTTCACGGAAATGTTCTGCAAAGCAGTCGGAAACTGCTTACACTTTCAGTCGAGTCGACGAACGAATTTGTTTATTAAGGGTATGGACATTTTACTATACAAACAGAACATTCAGAACAGACCAAGTAAACCAATCAACTCCTACCCCGGATTGGATTTGGTTTGCTCCGCTTACTTGTTCTGTTACCTTTCTTTGTGTGTATTAATTTGTTTTGATCTTGGCTTCCTTCTGATAGTTTTGGGTTCGTAAAAAATCACCTAATGATTGTCTGGTCGTCTAATGTGTTGTATCTTTAGCATTACCCAGGGTGCACCGAACTAACATTGTTCCCCGATAAACGAATAATTTGTGTTTACACTTTGTATTTCTCTTCTCTGAAAAAATACCAGAACATTATACCGAGGTATAGATAGATATGATGTGTTTAGCACTTTACAGTATGTAAGCAGCATCTTTTTGTTTTGTGTAAAAAAAATTGTTTCTCTCAAACAATTGTGGACCGGTACGATTTTGGAAACAAAAAAGGTTTTTTTTACCATCTCTTATTCTTGTTACTTGCGATGTATCAGAGCTAGACACATATCCATGAACTATAAATTGAGTATGAACATCGGACTCAAAGTTAAGGAAGGTCTCTGGTTTGTCCAAGATAAGTTGCATTCCCCTCCCTCCCGCTACGGATCTGAAAGAAAATTTTAAAAACTCACCATTAAGGGTACAGAAACTGGAGGAATGAATGTCTTTCTGGTGTGTTACGAGATAATGATTGTAATGTCTACAAAATATGTTAAACGTAAATATTTATAACTATCTGAGTACCCGAACTTTGTTTCGAGAAGATGAGAGAAATATGATAATACTACTCCCAGCATGTTCTACCCAACAAACTTGGTGTTCGCTGGATTTTTCGCTAAAGCTGAAAATCCAGCGGGTATCATATTCAATAATTTCCCTCACATCCAATGTTTATGTAAATTAACAGGGTCCGCTTTCATCCTTGAATAGGTGAACCTTGAGAAATAATGATGATGATAATAATAATAAGAAGATATATGTATTCGCCCTACTCATAAGGACTTACTTGCGGAAGAGTTTGACTTTTATATATTGAGGTAGAAATTTGTTATCGACATAACTTGGACTGATGTCTAGAAATTTTAAATAGTGAGCATAGTTGAACTCGTAATTGCAGAAACCTAGAAATTGAATTACAGCAATACAAAATAAAACACAAGCATAATATCTTTTCTCATATTGACTTTGTAAATTCTGGTAACTGGTAAATACGCGAGTCCAAAACCGCAGAAGTACAACAACAAAAAAATTAACATGGATGTCTCTGTAAAAATTAATAAAACTTGCGAAAATTTGGAAAATTTCAAAATAAAAAAATCGAGTTAATATGCAATGAAAAGTACATGTGCTTATTTTTTTAAAAAAAAAAAAGTTGACTTAAAAATCACCCTGAAGGTCAACCTTAAGAGATTCATCAAGGTCACCTGGCATGTCCCCCTCGATGTAATAAAACTTTGGCCAGAATATTTTTTTGTATGTCCAACAGAGTCCAACATATTTATTTGGCTGTGCTATCTTAAATTTATCACCCTGTCGAAATCCCTCGACAATTCTGATGGCTCAAAAAATTAATAATTGACCTTTTTTGTTTCAGTTGGAATCTGTCATTCAACAAGAATTGGAAGGTCTTCACGAAATGAATGAGAACAATAACATTGTTCCTCCAACCAAAATCATCAACAAAACACCTTCTCTCCCAGAACCAACCGGTCCACCACCTCCTCCACCACAAACGCAGCCGGACGAACCTATTTATGAGTCTGTATTGCCCAGAGATGAAACACCACTTCCATTACCAGAACCACCCGCCGCCATACGACAACTAAGAGCCAAAAGTCCGGGAGTAGATAGACTAATAAAGACTGTTAGTGCAAATCCTTCACCAAAGAATAGTCGACCTAGTTCAAGAAGTTCAAATACATCTGGAGTAAGTCTATTTTACATATAAAACGCAAAGCTAAGTTGCTATACTGAATGACTGACACATAATCAAAAAGTTAAATTTTAGAACACAGTTTTCTTTCAGTATGAACTATAACCGCTCCCCGTCAGTCGTGATCCTGAGAGGTTGGGATACTTCTAAAACAAGAGTCATTGGTAAATCATTTCTGGACTCGTCTCTATAAACATAGAATTCGAAGGTCCCCAATTTACTCCAACTCTTGCCTTAGAATTCAAAGATAGTAAACGTCTACTAAAGATGAAAAATTAAATAATTCTGTGGTTAGATAATAATAATAATAATTGGAAATTTTATTAAAAATTAAAATACAAAGATGTTTCAAATATTCTCTGAGAGCTATTTAAAGGGATTGTAATTTAACAGAAAACAGATGTAGAAGGACTTACGTGAGGAGATCAAACAATCATGGTCTCAGAACCGTTCTCATTCAACTGCCTCCAGGTTGAATTTGTCCCAAGAAACCCTATTCCCTCTTTCCTATATGTTTATTTTCCCTTCTTGGATAGATCATTAAAACGGGGTTGCTAAATAAATATTGGGTGTCTGGTGACATAACGTATGACACAAGGAAAGAAAAAATCAACTGGAAAGGAGTTATCCAAGTATACAGCCCACACCGTAAGAAATGTTGAAACAGAAATGACCCCCAACCCGTACCTAAATTTTTCCAGAAAAATGTCCAATACATTGTATTTTGGTTGTTATCTAAGCCATGGCAGATTTTCAAAAAAAAAAAAAAAAAAAAAAAAAAAAAANAAAAAAAAAAAAAAAAAATTGTGATAATTATTTTGTTTAAAAGTAAGTCTACTGCTACGGGAAAAGCTATTAAGAGGCGCTTGCTAGCTAGTAGATGTAATTTATTTGTCCACCCGTCCGTCATACGATGTCAGTTGACCAGTCTCCCAACTTCATACTTAATACTTTACAGAAACTAGAATGAAATTTGTTAACCTTTTCCCTTTCTTATTTTAGGGTCAGGCCTGGAGGCATCAGGAAGATGTTGAACGGGAACAAAGAAGAAAATTCCGAGTGGAGAAAAAACTGCAAGAAATGGAAGAAAGAGATGAAAAACCTTTAAATCCTTTACAGGTGGACACTTTTCACGATCTAGTTGAGTTTGCCCAAGATCATTTTAACAGTCATGAAAGATCACCAGAGGGTAAGATATTTTATTCATTTTACGGCGAAGCCCATGAATTCTGTATGTTGAACTGTCACAGGGGACAATTAAGAAGTAGCCAGTTTATATTTGGACAGGTTGTGTAGCCTAATATTGGTCAATAAAAATAGTAGTTCTATGAGCTGTAGATGTCACTCAGTTAATATGACCACCCAGGTGGTTTTAAAAAAACGAATCAGCAAATTCTATAAAGAAATGTCCAAGCCAAGTTTCATCAAATTTGACAAGACAAGGCTCTTGAGTGTTCCATTTCATGGCAACTCTTTAGTCCTAAAGAAATGGACCTTGAAAAAATACAGGGTGTAACCTGTATTTTTTCATAGTCCATTTCTTTAGGACTAAAGACTGAATAGTACATAAAAAAATAAACTTATTTCTTCTGGGGAAATATGCTTCCCTCTTCGCTCTACGATTTTTGGAAGTTACCCAATAAAAATCGATTATTTTAATAACACAAAGACCACTCGAAATAGTTCGATGTTCGACGAATCAAAAAAATTGTTCCATAAACGTTTCTTTTGGCATCTTTTGACATGGGCCCATTAATTCTCCAATGACCAGGGTCGGAGATACGGGGGATACTGGGTAGAAAAATGGCCTATACTTTTTGTTGTTTAAACAAATTGCAAAATTGATGACAAAATAAAATAGAAGTTATGCAATCCGGGGAGGTTGTAGGAAGTTCTCGAAGTGGCTGCTATCAGCAGCGATACCCACACCTCTGCCCTCCTAAGAATGGAGTTTCGTACTCGTTCTGTGATTCCTGGTTGTTTCCTTCTCGTGTCGAATGCCTGGACAATCTTTACTTGCAGTTCCTCAAGACTAGGGATAGGAGCGTAGACTAATTGTTTGAAATGTCCCCATACATAGAAATCTATGTGATTGTGATCTGGGGACCTTGCTGCCCAATTCACAGCTCGACTATTGAGCATAGGACAATACAAACCTATCATTCATGAATATTCGTTAACTTTAATCCAAGGACTCGAAACCTCCTCGTCTGGGGTTCGATTGCATAACTTCTGAACCGTAAGCGGAGACAAACGTTATGAGAGCCCTTTTTGTGTATTTTTAAGCGGAGAATATTATTTTGACATCCATTTTGCAATTGGTTGGACAACCAAAAAGTTTAGGCCATTTTTCCAACCAGTACACCCCATATCAGGGGATATGGGGTACTGGTCATTGGACAATTATGGGGCCGATGTCAAAATATGCCCAAAGAAACGTTTAGGGGGGAAAATATTGTTTCATCGAAATATTTCGAGTAGTTTTTTTGTTATTAAAAAAATAGATTTTTATTTGCTAACTTCAAAAAAACATGTTTTACTTTCTCTTCCTATAGAAGATGTATTGTAATCGTGCAGAAAATTTGGACATTTTTTTTTATGCACTATTCACCATATTTTTTGTCGGTGGCATTTTGTGTAATATTCCCTAAATATTCTATCTATTTTTTTTACGTTTCAAGGTATTTATAAGCCTATAAATACCTTAAAGAGTTTCCTTTTCATGGAAACTTTAGTCCTAAAGAAATTGACCATGCAAAAAATTTATATTCTATCTAAATTTATTTTTTTACGTTTCAAGGTATCTACTTATAATCCTATTCCATTTAATGGAAACTCTTTAGTCCTAAAGAAATTCCAACGTAAGAGGCCGTTCTGATTGGTCAGTACTATTTAAATATTACTTTGCCCGATCCTAGTTTCGAACTCGTAACTCTAGAATGACTTGTCATTTTGCAAACTGTGTCCTAAATTGAGGACCAAACAGCCACCTAAAATTTTCTCGCTTTGAGTTGATATGTTTTTGAGACAAAATTTAATATATCGGACTTTGACTAGTCGAATTATCAATTTAAAAATGGGCCTTGACTAGAAAACAGTGATATCCTCCTTTCTTTCTATCTACTACCGATTGGACTGTGTTATTGGAACAGACAACTCATGCATTACATAGATTCAAATACAAATTGTTCAGAATGGAGAGAAAATTCCAATCATCAGAATTATATTTAAAAAAATCAAAACACTCAATAAAAATATTAACTTCCTATGGGTCCCATCCCATGTTGGAATTCCGGGAAATAAAAGGGCAGATAAACTCGCAACACTCGCTCACAACACACCAGTGGTTTGCGATACTCGAATCACCCCACAAGACCTTTTAAAAAATCAGGAAAACGATACACAATTATTGGTAAAAAGAGTGGGAGCAACAAGAATCGAATAAGCTCAGACTAGTGAAAGACAATATTCTTCCCACCAGCTACCCTCCAGATATCGCCAGAAAAGAACAGGTGGCCATCACTAGGCTGAAACTGGATCACACAAATCTTACACATAAATACTTGATGACGAGAGATGTCCCTCCAACAGACGAAATATGTGCCGTTATACATGGGCGTACACAAGGGGGGGCTGGCCGGCTGTAGCCCCCCCCCCCAAATTTTTTTTTGGGATAAGTATGTCATCTAACCCTATGCCTTTTTTTCTATGTCACGCAGAAATCACTTTTTGGGATACTTACATAACAAAGTGCAAAGGGCGATTTAACTTTTTTTCTACATATTTTCAATTTTTTTTTTTTCTTTCCTTATTATCCTATAAAAAGGAAAATATTGTAATGGGCTGAAATTTTCGATGTCGAA
>CM022878.1:11952006-12013066 GCA_012654025.1 Pachypsylla venusta | reverse complement strand
TGGTATACATTTTATCCAGTCGCCCCCCCCCCCCCGAAAAAAAATCCTGTGTACGCCCCTGCCGTTATATTAACAGTAATTAATATACTCGATGATTGTAGTAAATATGACACATTGAAAAAATATTTAAAATTACCCCAGAAACTCTCAACATTACTTAGAGAAAATAAAACTAAGGAAATCTTAAAATTCATACACCAAACAGAGCTTTTGACACTAATGTAACAAATTTAAGTGGTACATATGACCGTAGCAGTTGAACGCACCCCTATAAAATAATAAATTATAGAAAGAAAAAAAAAAATGTTCAGAGATATATTAAGATTCCAACACCATTGTATACTATACCTTCTCCACCAATCCGTGCAATGATCAACTGCTCTAAAATAATATACCATGCTACTATCAATGTGAACTTCATGGTAGTCAAACTAATAAAGGGAACAACTATTGATCGTTGAAAACTATTTCAGTTTTACTGTGAAAGCATCGATTAACCAGCTTTGTATTCGTCGTGAACAGTAAGCGATAAAATATATTTTTGCGTTACCAAACATTTATGTTCTCGGTTCTATAATTATTTTCTTTATCTATACAAGTGGTTCTCAACCTTTTCGTTCTCGCGGCACCCTTGCTCATGGAGTTAGAGTTTGAAGGCAGCCAGCTCCAACCATCACACACACATTCGATTTCAGACTACGGTCATTCTTCATTCGGGTCTCTCTACAGCCACGAATGATGAGGGAGACATTTCTAGTCAGCATCCATTGAACCACAAATTTGAGAAACTGTATTCAATATGTACCTAGCTCAAAGTAGGTAGGTACAGATACTTACACTTGCTCCTACGTATAAAAAACTCTGTCAGTGTGACACATAGGTTTATTGTTTTACTGGCTAAAAAAATACCCCCCCCCAAAAAAAAATTATGACATACATACCAAATTTCAAGTCTCTGGCTCTTACCATTCTTGATTATTTTCTTTATCTAATTATTTTCTTTATCTATACAAGTGGTTCTCAATCTTTTCATTCTCGCGGCACCCCTCATGGAGTTAGAGTTTGGAGGCAGCCAGCCCCCACCATCACACACACATTCGATTTCAGACTACGGTCATTCATCATCTTAACCGCGTCATGTTAGGAGATTCACCGATAGTCCTTGCAAATCTTTATTTACACGATTAAAATGATGGAAAATATCTGTCAAGTAGGCTAGTTTCGCTCGCTAGTCAGTATCCACCCACAGATCGCAATAGTATTGAGGAGCCTGGCAGAGCTCCGCCCACTAAGTCAAATAATATATAATGAGCGTTGCACAATTGATATACTCGTATTACTTTAAAAACCGCCAAGGGTGTATTCGATTGTACCCAAAAGTTTCGGTGCACTATTAGATTCCAGATGGGACCTATATACCAAATTCCATCCAAATTGGTCAACTCTAAGTGGCAAAAGTGCCCATCACGGCGCGGCGGACGGCGGTTTTCAAAAAATCCAAAATCTGCGCAACCCTTAGCGACACCCCGAGTGAGAATCTCTGATCCATGCTATTGACCTAGTTCTAGAAATTCATATACATCTGGAGTGGGTAATAGCCCAGCAATTTTAGATAAAAAATGGGTAAACGAACATTACCTAAATGATGTAATTATGCTAAACATGTTAGATTAAATAAACCTCCCTCATCAATATTATGAAAAGTTATCGTCGACCATCTTACATTCTAAGTTCATTTTTTTGGGTTTCTGCAAATATCTTGAGAACGATTGACTTTGTCAATTTTATGAGACTTAAATAACGATAAACGACATTACTTCCTGAAAACTTAGGTACTATCTTTTTTTGTCATTTCTCTGACCATTTCTGAGATATAAATATGAATGATGTAGGTAAAATTGAAAATTTTGTTTTTGTATACCTATATATCAGAGATAAGGCAAAATTGTATAGAACTAGGCTTGTAAGGTAATGCTGAATCAACGTTCTTGCTTGAAAGGGTTAATGACAAGTGTTTTCTTTGTTTACAAATCATTGCATCAGTTCATTAATGTATTTGATGATATAATTGTTGTACCTGCGCACTAATGATAATAATTACGTTCCCAATTGCACCTACAGCAACAAATTAATCACGAAATTATTTTTCAGGCACTATCATAGCTACGTTAACAAGAAAACGAAAATCTTTAGAATTGATACCCAAATATGAAATGGTTACATATTACAAAGGATCTAGTATACCCACCTCTCACATACATATGTACGACCCTGACAATGTGAACATAGCTTGCACAGTATTTAGAGTAAGTACCTGGGTATAGATGGGGGGCTCTGTGAATCCTACTATCCCCTTGTTATAAACCCACCTCTCACATACATATGTACGAGCCAGACAATGTGAACATAACTTGCACAGTATTTAGATTAAGTAACTGGGTATAGATGGGGGGGGGGGATGAGGCCTCTGTGAATCCTACTATCCTCCCATATCGGACTATTCATTTCGAAGATTTGTTTCAAGATAGATGGTTCCCCCAGCAATCATCAAATATGAGTCCTTTCACAGGGGGTGACTCTCCACAATGAAACCATCTCATCAAAATACAATGAATATTCCAAAGGTTCAATGTTGAAAATAATAAATGAATATTATAGCCGTCCCGATTGTCTTGGGTTCAGCTAATCCATATGTATTCAAATACAAAATAAGCTATTGCCAAAAATTGTCTCGTCTGAAAGGAGTCTAAGAGCGACAAAGTACTGATCAAGCTGTACTGATCAATACAAAACCCGAGAGCATTCCCTTCATTTTATTTTTTATAGGATCTTTGCAAGTATATGCGTGGAGATCAAAAGGCAGAAAGTGAATTGGACATTCTACAAAAAATAATCGGCGCAGGTTTGGAGAGGGAGGAACTTAGGGATGAAATTTTCGTGCAATGTATGCGACAGTCTACCAACAATCCAAATGCAGAAGCTGCAGAAAAGGTAAGTTAATTTTTTGTTATTGTACGTTTGGTTTTTCTCTACAAATATACTTCACGATGATGCCGATCTTTCCAATCAGTTTGGACACTATTTTCAATCTGTCTATATTGATCCCTCCCAATTGGCTCCTTTGGTCACTACCGAATATGCTTCTTCTCAGTCAATGATTGTTTAAATATTCCCCATATCTTTGAAGATGATGTTGTTAAGGCTATAAACAGTCTTCGTTCGTCCTGGGCCTGACGGGATAAACTCTCTGACCTCGCGAATTTACGTCTGGTAAATTTGTTTTTAATATAGTACAAGACCCGTTACTGATTGACTCCAGCTCCTATTTTTTAAAAATTAAGAAATTCTCAATTGTAAATTGTGACCTTGCAAATAAGTAAAATAAAATTGTACTGCACGATGCTACTCATTCTGTTTATCTAACGCTGCAATTAGCCTGTCCTCACTCGTCGTACAAACATGGGTTCTCCTCACTTGTTTATTTTTTATAGCTGACCTGATTGCAATATATTCTAAATTAGTGTTCACACTAATTGTAATGTATTTACTAGTTGTAATGTATTTATTTGGTACAATAAATATTTTTAATCATAAACAATTAAATAAAAACATGTTTACTTCTCTCTCCCTCTCATCGTCAGTGTTAGTGTGTAGGATAGTAGAAAGTTTCTTTTCCTTGTGGAAGAGAAAAGTATTGCTTTAATTTTATGACCCCTCACACTAAAGGGAATCCCTTTTTTTGTGAGGGGTAGTTTGGCTTTTAAAATCCAAGACCAGAAGCTGCAGAAAAAAGTTTTTCTTGCATTTTAAATTCACATTAAAAAATATCGAATTTTAAAAGAGATTTTTTTTTTGTGGTCGATTCTGAAGGTTCATTATTGAAAATGAGATACGAAAGATTCGTTATACGTATAATGTGAACATGAATCTAAAAGAACGTATTGTGTGAAAGAGCTGTAAGAGTCGTAAATACTTTTATATCTACTTCTTTTTTCTAAAATGCATTTTCTTTTTACTTAGGTTTGGCTTCTTCTCTGTCTAGTCGTGGTTGCGTTCCAGCCTTCCAAGCTTCTTCACAAATATTTTATTTGCTTCCTACACAAACATTTGCAGAGTGAAGGAAAACTGCGGCAGTACGTGCAATGGTGTTTAGACAATTGTAAAAATAGTCATGTCACTAGTCGGCAGTTACCACCTTCTTCTGTGGAGATCGCTGTAAGTACCTACCTACGCCATTATTCCCGTCTATAAAGTAGTTTCGTCAACGTAAACAAATCCAATCTGAGAGAATAGTCATGTCACTAGTCGGCAGTTACCACCTTCTTCTGTGGAGATCGCTGTAAGTACCTACCTACGCCATTATTTCGGTCTATAAAGTAGTTTCGTCAACGTAAACAAATCCAATCTGAGAGAATAGTCATGACACTAGTCGGCAGTTACCGCCTTCTTCTGTGGAGATCGCTGTAAGTACCTACCTACAGCATTATTCGGGTCTATATTCATCAGTAAATCACTGAACTACATTACCAGATAACGCTCCTAAACTTACTCTTGATGTATTTTATTGATTGCAGGCAATGAAAAAATTGGGGACAATAGTTTGTCGCTTTTTCTTCCTAGATGGCAGAACTAAAGCTATTGACGTACACCCGACAGATACAGCTGGCGATGCTGCTCAAAAATTAGCTGATAAGTTAGGTTTACGAAATTTAGATGGATGGGCAATATACCAAAGTCGCGCTGATGGGGAAGAACATGTGCGTGCCCATCATTATCTCTATGATGTCATTGCTGAATGGGAAATGTAAGTATTCTAAATTTAAATGGATGGGAAATATATCAAAGTTGCGCTGATGGGGAAGAACATGTGCGTGCCCATCATTATCTCTATGATGTCATTGCTCAATGGGAAATATAAATATTCTAAATGGATGGGCAATATATCAAAGTCGCGCTGATGGGGAAGGACATGTGCGTGCCCATCACTGAAAGTGCTAAATCATTAGAAAAGTTTTCCTTTTGAAATTAAAAAAAAAAAAAAAAANAAAAAAAAAAAAAAAAAAAAAAAAAAAAAAAAAAAAACATTCTTTTGCGTTTTTCGATATTCAAAACTGTTCTCAAGATATTGGGTTTCGCCCATTTATTTGGACACCCTGTAGATTAACTATCGGAACAAAGCCATGTTAGAGTTAACTATGATTTTGCACCTTTATTTGGATACACTGTAGATTTATTATCTGCACAAAACTATGTTAGAGTTAACTATGATTTTGCACCTTTATTTGAAAACCCTGTAGATTAATTATCTGCACAAAACTATGTTAGAGTTAACTATGATTTTGCACTTCAGGTGTAAGATTGTCTTTTTTACCACGATTTTTGAAATGTGTCGAATTTTGATAACAAATAAAATATCTTTGTTTAATTTTTTCAGAAAACAAAATAAATCCTCAGCCAGTTCTGGGTTTGCATCGTTAGGCAGACGAAGTAATTCTTCGGCAGGGATAGGAGCTGGAGAAAATAGGTTTATATTTAAACGTAGATTATTCAAAAGCTCAAGAGAGATTTCTCAAGATCCTGTAGAAGTTAATTTGCTTTATGCTCAGGCTGTGCACCATGTCGTAAAGGTAAACAATCTTAGCTTCTTATCCAGTCAAATAATACGCAGTTTTTTATTTATTATAAAACTGGTCGCTGTGATAATTGTAAAGATATATATTAATAAAGTATATATATCGAATGTGTAAGATGGCAACACTTTATTAATATATATACTTTGGTAAAATTTCTCAGTCTTAAAAGTAAGACTGAGAAAATGTCTGAAATAATTCCATTTTTTTTTCAACCTTTGTGCTCGTTTGACAACTCGTGAGTCGTAGAACGATATTTTTTATTATGATAAAACTAGTTGCAATTATCTGTCCGACCTTTATTTAGATCTATTGTGACCAGTATTTGATTATTTCCATCGAATTTCAAGGAGATATTGGTGATTGAAAAAAATATATACTAAAAAAAAAAAACAGCTTCAAGTTAATCAAAACGAGTTTGCTATTCTTTTTCTCAGCGAATTGATTGTCTTTTTTTCGTCTTCAACAGTGTGATGATTTTCCAGTCAGTGAGAAAGTAGCTTTACAACTTGCTGGTCTGCAAGCACAGGTAGCGCTAGGAGACCCAAGGGATGTGCGGCTTGACTACTACACCGACATTGATACCTTTCTTCCTTACAGAGTTAGCCGAAGTAGAGGAGAAGATGTTTGGGTAGGTACTAATTGCATTGTCATTTCATTCTGTTTTCTGTGTACTAGCCTTTGGTATTTGTTTTTGAGATGGCTACATTTGTTTTAAATAGTCAAATCGCCTCTAAGTTCGAGTTTGAAATCGTTCATCCGTACCAGACTCGGTGGGTTCGCAAATTTAAGAAATATTTGTTCGAATTTTCTTCTTGATCTGTTAATGGCATTATTTACTGAGAATAATTGAGTAGATACAAGTCTATCTCAGTATAGTCTGTGCTTTGTTACCACAGTGTTTTAAGTCTATCGCAGTATAGTAATTGATTATGGATGGATGCCTCTACGCACCAGGATGTATTGAAACGTCTACCATTACAATTCCAGCAAGGGCCACCAAAACCATTTTGATGACCTCATATCAATCTGTTTTTTTTATTTTGTCAAACCTAAATCTACGAATCGATTTTTAGGGGAACATTGCTTCTACAACAATATGAAGTAGCTCTCGTGGCTCAGTGGTCACTGTATTAGTCTTGCACTTGAGAGACCCCGGCTTCGATCCCCGGCAGGGACAATAATTTGTCCTGTGGTTTGAATGTTTCGGGGCCAACTCAGCCTCGTGAGGGAAATGAGTAGCTATGGAGATCATAGTTGCATAGCGACCCGGTGCCAGTATTGTAGGTAAAACTGAAAATTCAAAGTAATTGGATAATGATTGATATTGAAAAAATCCTACAATGCTGCAGTGAGCACCAAAGGTGTGATATAATAACACAAAAACCAAATTGTGGCCTAGTAAAGAAATTAAAATTGCATTTTCTACTGTTGTCTGTGCTTTGTTACAAATCTTATTAGATACTATTTCGCAACTCAACAAAACAATAAGAATTATTTAATACTACTAAAAGCTAATTTTCTGTAATGCATTCAATTAAATTTAATGTAATTTTAATTTGAAACATTTTTTAAATTAATTGCAGGTCCCGATCATTGCCGAAGCACATCGTCAATATGGGGCGGGAAGATCAGAAATGATGGCCAAAGTATTGTACCTTTCTTGTGTTATGCAATATCCTCTATACGGAACTACAATGTTCTCTGTGACCTATAGAGGTTATTGGTCTTATGGTAAGTTTGTTGAAGACATTAAAATTAGATGCATCGCATAAGGAAACGTCTTAAGAGTAGACCCTTTAGATAACGCCAATGCTCCCAATTACTTTTTTCTTAACATCTAAGACCATTCGGGACGGGTTTTTTTCTCTTAATTCGCTGGAAACGTACAAAGCAAACCAGTTAACCACATCGACCTCACAGAATCTGGTTTAGGTCGGGAATAGCCAACATTACAAGGCTAGTTGATCACAAATCTTTCTGGACGTTGTTTAATTTCAGTGATCTTTCGATTCAATTATTACTTTTAATTTACTGGTATTTGACAAAAGTTTTGGTTTGTTAGCGCAAGTGAGAAACTCATGAGATCAATTTCCGTAGCAACTCGCATCCATTTTTCCAACAAAAAAAACGGCTAAACACTGACATATTTTTTAAAAAATCAATTTTTTCCTTTGAAGATTGTCATTTTTTCCATTTATATCTTCAATAGACTTTTTGTGAAACTCATTCTATGATTTGATCAATTTCCTTAGTAACTCGTATCTATTTTTCCAACAAAAAAACGGCTCAACTCTGACAGATTTTTAAAAAAATCAATTTTTGTCTTCAAAGATTGTCATTTTTTCCATTTATATCTTAAATTTTTCCAATTCAAACAATTTTTGTCTTCAAAGATTGTCATTTTTTCCATTTATATCTTCAATAGACTTCCATAGCATTTATTTTCATTAATTATTCTAATTTATGTAAATATATATTTTCAGGCAATGATCTCATTCTAGGTGTAAACTGTGAGGGTCTTATGTTAATAAAACCCGAAGACAAATTTGTGTTGTACGAATTCCGCTACGTGGACATTGAGTCTCTCTTCCTGGACCCAAGTGACAGTTTCATTACGGTCAATCTGATTGACAATGGATCTCATCGATGTTTTGTTTTTGAAACAGCACAAAAAACAGAAATAGGATCTCTTATTATAAGTTATCATCCGGCTCTGGCAGCCTGGATAACCGAACAAGAAGCACCGGTACGTAACGTTTATTGTCAGATACTTACTTACTTTCCGTGTTCATCAGGGAAAGTGATGGTGGTGGAAAGGTTGGGTAGGATATCATGCTAATCTAAAGACGCCGAACTAGATATTGATAATCTCGGTCCCTTCCATGTCCTCCAATAGTGGTAAATATCTCAAATTCATGAGGATAACAATCCATGGGTTGGCTAGGTTTCAACCCACGCCCTAATGTTTACTAGTCAGAGCGTCGAACCTCTACACCACCAACCCATGTTATTGTCAGATGATAGAAAAAAATGAGTTTATTATTTTTGTTTGTTTTTTTTCTAACCTGGAATACCGTATTGACCAAAGGAAGTAAGTTCTAGATTTAACCCCACAATTTTCGTTTCTTTATGTGTTTATACCACGATATCTCTCGAACCTCTTGTTTGATTTTAATGAAACTATGGACATGTATTAAGCTCATAGATTCGACTGATTTTGGCACTTTGGTCCTCTTGGGGGGGGGGGGGTCNGGGGGGGGGGGGGGCATTTCAGTGAGTGATGTCTAGAGTTCACAGATTTCTGTTTCCAATATTTATACCAAATATCATTAGAATCCGTCACCGTTAGGTGGCAAAAGACCCACGCCTACGGCGGATTCTAGAAATGTGGATTCTGGGAAATTTCACATCTGTTCCCTATTTCTAAACAAAATAACGAATGCATTATTAAAGAAAGAAAAACCTTTAGAACACTTGGTAGAACTATCAAATACAAGAAATGAAAATGTTCTACAAATTTTAGTATATTATTCGATACACGTATTTCGGATTTTACTCCATTATCAAGAATGAACATCATTCTTGATAATGGAGTAAAATCCGAAATACGCGTATTGAATAATATACTAAAATTTGTAGAACATAAAGTCAAGTGTTTTTTAATCATTTTCTTTTCTTGAATGCATTATGAGTATAATCATAGTAAAACCTCGCTGGACGTTGCTTAACTTCAGTGATCTAACGGAAACTGGTGTATTCAACGTACCATAGGCACTGGCTATATACGTAGCTTAGATTGTTAATAGAAAATTCTATAATTACTAAACTTTGACCACAAGAGTGATTATGATTTCAAAATTATTATAATATCATAAATGTCTGGGTTTTTTTATAGGCCAAAGCGATGACAAATGAAGATAGACTACGTCTTTATCATAATGTAGTTAACTGTAGGAGACTTCTCATTGATGGAGATTTGCTCAAAAAACCTCAAGACTCAGCGGCTAACTTTATCCGCAATACACTAAGAAGGTATCTATACTTATAAATGTAACATTTGTGTGTGAATGTATGCAACCATTCAAGCTGGCACCCGAAAGTTCAAGTAAATTCTAACAAATAAATCATTTTTGAGATTATGAGTAATCATTTGAGGGTGACATCTTCATATTTCCCTTACCACAGCTCTAATTTCAAAAAATTAAAATTATTTGGAGAGCCTAAAAGGAAGTCTACAAAAACGTTTTCCCATGTGGGATCATAAAAAATCAAAATAACATAATGGCGGCAATTTGAAATTTTCAAAGTCGATTTTCTCAAAATCTGCTCCATGGGTAATCTTTTGAGGGTGACACCTTCACGGGCCAAGTTCACCTGAGCTGATGGTACAAAATAAAATAATGTCATTACACTCATTACGTTTTGTAACTCGTTCCATGTGTTGTAAATATTGAGGAGCACGGCAGAGTTCCGCCCGTTTTGGTTTCTCTCTGTTTTGATTATCTCTTGGAATGCTAACAGAGGATGATTATCCTCTGTAGATAGGGGGACTTGAAAAGAATACTTCCAAGGCACCCAGGTCCATTCCAGTCGTAAAAGACGTCGGAAACGATATATTTTCAATTACCCATGCAGTAAACAAGGAGAAGCTACTACATTATCCGTAAGAATTCTTTAGTATTAACAACTCATGGCGAGTTGTTGTAAGCAGTTCCTTATTTTTTTCATTATTCCTGTTAGGATCAACCTTTTAAATATTAATTTAATCTTTCACCACTCATATGAGTTATCTTCCAACCTTGTTGACTGTTGAAAGCTGTCGAGATCTTTATTGACGAAGTCTCTGATAATAGTTCGGCTCAGTATCTAGACTTACTGAAGTCCAAGACATTTTCTTTTACTTCTCTGTCCTCTGATTGGACCGCTTATTTTTGTGTATCTTATCATATTTCATTTCAGACTGAGTAAGAACAGACTGGAAAAAATGCGATTAGAATATGGCGGCCTGGAGCAAAGTGAAACATATAAAGGCTTCCCTTATTCATTTTGGGCGTTTAGTAGAACTTGTGTAGCACAAAGTTTAAGCAGACTCCCCGAAGCAGAAGAACAAATAGCCTTACAAATGTTTCAAATAATTCTAACGTATGCTGGGCTCGGACAAAACGGTAAGTACTAAGTAGAGAGAAACAACCTTTTGAATAAAGTGGTGCTGTCAACATATAGTTGGTTGTTCTAACACAGCATACGTATCAATCCGATTGGACATATTAGATAAATTCCGGAAACCATACGATCGGAACAGACGTTTCCCTGATATTATGGGCGTATAGTTTGTGTATAGTGAAAATACAGGGGCAAATTCTATGAAATTAATTAACGCCATCTGGCGACTCACTTTCATAATTTCTGGAAATATCGTCAAAATGAGAACGTCTACATGTGTCGCCTAACACAAGAAGTTGACTAGTGACTACCTAACATCTACAATAGTGTTCAATGCTACAGCTTTATTATTGACATTAATAAACAAGAAGTTGACTGCTTAACATCTAAAATGTGATCAATTCCAAAGGTTCATTATCGACATAAATAAACAAAAAGACAATTGATAAAAAAAGATGACCTGTCTCCTAAAAAAGCCAGTTCCTACCTATCCACCTACCCTTAAACCTTCAGAATCCTTGAACTTTAAGTTTTAAACTCCTTATATTAACTCCTATACTAAAAAAAATTGAGGGGGGGTATTTTTTTTTTTTTCGTGACGATTCCAAAGGTCCATTATTGAAAATAATAAACCAAAATCAGCTCGATCATGAGTACTAAGCGAACAAGAGCGAACGCTCTTGAGTGATAAGCGAACAAAAACACTTCACTACTATATTATATTCTAAAGCTGCATGTGGATATTTTCAATTCTGAGGACTTTTTCGATAAATTTATATTAATTAAAATGTATTAAAAATATTTATAAAAAGAATCGTAAAATAATAAAAAATATTTACAATATCGAAATCTTTAAATACAATATCGAAATTTTGGTGTCATCAAAATTTTGATGACACCAAAATTATTGCCAATGAACAACATTATAAAAAAAGAAAAATACTTGAAGCATTCTTTATAAATCAAAATTTGAGCTCCATCAATTATAAAAACGACGTGGGAAACAATATAAGAATTTACCAGCACCTGCTCGATCAACAAAAGTAAACGTACTCTCACTTCTATTCTGAACATCATAGAGTCAACACTGGCCTGAGGATGATAGCCTGAGTGCTATTGAAAGCTCGCCTTAATAATTTCAATTGGAATCGATATTGTCTTTTTTTGTAAATATTTTTTAAAAATGGATTGTTAACATTTTCAGGGGAAAACGTAAGGCGGGCAGAAGATGAACATCTATCTCTTGTACAAGGTGTCATGGAACGTGCCATGAGAAAGGACTCTCTTCTGACTGAACTCTATCTTCAGCTCATCAAACAAACGACAGATCATCCTGATCCGAATTCTCGGGTGAATCTCCGACACTGGGCACTTCTGTGTTTAGCTTGTTCAGTCGTATTGCCAGCTCATAGACTGGTTCGTAAATATTTAGTGTCACATCTCAAACGATGTTCAAGTGACTGTGTTTCCGAAGAGGGAAAATATGCAAGATTTGCGGAGAAGGTAAGTGGTGGTTCAGTGGTAAGAGGCTTGACTGGTAAACAGTAGGGCGTGGGTTCAGCCAACCAATAAAATTTTATCCTCATGAATTTGAGATATTTACTACATAATAATAGCATCCAAAAACTGCCCGAGTCAGGGGACTCTTCAGTCCTATTCGGGCAGTATAAATAAGGAACTATTATTATTGGTATGATTAAATCTTAGTCTATTTAGTTATAGCTCATTGGAACGTTTCTTGTAGATGTACGACGTCTGATTAAAAAATCATTGAAGGTTTAATTTGATATGATTACCCCAAACATCGCCCGTTCAAATAAAGTTCTATAAGACCTTTGCTAAATCTNAAAAAAAAAAAAAAAAAAAAAAATAGATAGTCAAAGGAAAAAAAAATTCCGTGTATTTGCTGTTCCTTAGGTTCAGAACATCTCATTAGGTTTAATTACCTTTTTTAAAAAAAACATTATTAATTTTAATTACAGTGTGTGTTGAAGACTCAAGGCACAAGACGACGCCAATGGCCTCCATCTAGAGAAGAAATTTTATGCACTATCAACCGACGACCAATTTATGCTCGATTTCATTTTATGGACGGTAGCTATCATGCGGTAGAATTCCATCCGTCAGCTACAGCCAGGGATGTCGTGCAACTCATTCGTGCCAAAGTTGGATTACGTGACTCTGCTATGGGTTACGCGATTTATGAAGTCCTAGGAAACTCTGAAAGAAGTTTAGTTGCAGATGAAAAAGTGGCTGATGTCATGTCCAAGTGGGAAAGGTATCGAAATGCAGCGTCTCAAAATCAAAAAACACCGAGTCGCAAACAAACTCATGCATTTCTATTCAAGAAGCATTTGTTCCTGGATGCTTATATGGATTTGGACGACCCCGTGGAGAAAGAGTTACTCTACCATCAAGTTTTGCACGGCCTGAGGAGTGACCGCTTTCCCGTGTCAGAAAAAGAGGCTGTTATGCTGTCAGCACTTCAAGCTCAAGTTGAGCTTGGAGATTGTCCCGACCATCTACAAGACTATCGCCCTGTAGCGGCACATTGCTTACCTCCTCGTCTCGTACCAGCGTTACCAAGTGAAGGTGTATTCATGCATCATCAAAGTCTACGAGGTATGACAGCGGCCGAAGCAAAGAAAGCTTTTCTGAACTTGATCCGAAGTTGGCCACTACATCGAGCTACCATATTTGATGTCATGCAATCATTTACATCAAATTGGCCGCGAGTATTGTGGCTTGCAGTTGATCAAATTGGTTTGCATCTCTTAGAACATCGATCGCGTAACGCACTAGTCACATATGAATATGAAAGCGTTCTCAGCTATAGTCCAGCTCTAAACTGTCTTATGATTATAACCGGCAGTGATCGAAAACAAAGCAAAGTCATTCTGACAACTTCACAAGCTTTCCAAATTGCCAATTTAATTCGAGAGTATACTGAGGTTCTGCAAAGTCCACATGAGGTGAGAAAGCGAGATAATAGCAACAAAAATCCAAACGCAAATCGTCCACTGAGTATATTGCATAAACCAGCGCCTGTCATTGAGCCTCAGCCTAGTTAAATTAAGATATCAGTGTATTCTAATAATTTCAATATTTTGATTTGTTTATTTAACAGTCTTGTTACTTTAAATGCTGATCTTGTATGCTCGAGCAGGGAGGTGCACTTCAATATGAAATTTAAAAAAAAATCATCAAAAATGTACATTTTTGATTGTTTATGTAGATGAGAAACTTTTTTTGGAACATAATAAGGGAACTTTTAAATCAAAATTTAAAATAAACACCTTTATACAAGGTGTAACAAAATTAAACTTTAGAATCTCCTAGCTCCGCCCCAGATTTTTTATTTTTTCTTAATGTAAAGGTTATTTTTTTAATGTAAAGGAAAATATTTCCTTATTTTATTTTAACAAAAAAAAAATTCTATTTAAATTTCTTGAAAAATCTCACTTTTTGTCAATAAAAGTCACTTCCGGGGGTCTAACCTGATTCTCTCCATAACCGTTCGATTGGCCAATGACCTTTTTCCTATCCCTAGAGCTTTTCGAAGTTCAAAAAATCCAAGCCGTACAAAAATTAAGGGGGGTTACCGGTCATTCTGAGACACGCTTATTTTATTTGATACTTTATTTTATTTGATGCAATAGAATTTACAGAATGCTGGCTCCTATTTTCCCCCATTTTTACATCCAGGTGTGGAATAATGGTAGTAATAGATTGATATGAGGTAACCGAAAAGGAATTGATGGCCCCTGATTGAAACTGTGATGGTGTGCGGTCGTCCTGATGGACAGAACCGGCCATCTTGAGGACGTGATCGACGAGTAAATTATCTTGACGTTGATTTTGACAGCAATTCAACGTGTTATTTTGAATAATACTCATCTAGTTAATATTTTGCTTTTCATTGAATAACATATGTACATTATGTGAACATGTTATTTTGAATAATACTCATCTAGTTAATATTTTGCTTTTCATTGAATAACATATGTACATTATGTGAACATATTAATTTAGCTTAATTTAAATAAAAATCGCTTACCATAGTTTTTTTTATGCGGGTTTTACTTTTTTTGTTCTTTTTAAAGGCTTTTATTTGTTTTCTTTTTACAAAAAGTATATTGTTGCTTAAATTAAATAAAGTAAAAAATTATATTTTTCCATGTAAATAGTTTGTAAATGAATTTTATATTGTTTCTCATTGTATTTCGTTTTCCTCTATAAGATAATTGTTTGATTATACGAATGTATGTTTTATGATGAGACTGACTTTCTAATTTTCTTAAGAATAGTCTTGCCGCCCTGCCTTGTGCAATGAGTACAGACTTATACTCACCATGAGAGTACAATCATCAAATTTGTTTTGTACAATTTATACATTTAGCATAATGATTTCCATTTATAAGACAGATAAATTATTTCAACGAGCAAAGTGAATGTTTAGTTTTACTTCTAAGATTTTTTCTTTAAAAGTCTGCTGGTCTTTTCTATTCGCGATAACTCTCGAGCGCTTTGTCCGATTTTAATAAAACTTGATATGGACCTTCATTGTGTTTATAGAATTGGCTGATTAGTACATAGGCCATTTTGGGTACCGGGGGCTTCATGGTAACCCATTACTAGTATAGATATCTCTATATAATTTACAAAGATGTTAATCAGAACTAACTAGTTTCATCCACTTCTGAGGACATTATCAGAGCTAATGATGATTCCCTCAGGAGGGTATGTCAGCTCTTATTAAAATCTCTATTATTTTTATAGTCTAGAGAAGATATAATATTTTGTTTGTCTTATTACGGCTTTACTTGACGAAAAAATCATTGATTTTTTAAAAGGCTTTCTCCCATTTAGATTGTTTATTTCTTGTTATTTTGTGTTCCATATCCTCAATTTTAGATCAAGTTTGGTTAATTTTGGCGCAGCAGGCGAACTATACAAAATTTTCTCTGACTTGACAAAAGTTAATTTTGTGTGCAGTTCACACGCGTTAGAAGTGAACGGTTGAAGTGAATGTATGTGTTTGTCTCTTTTTGGTGTCGTTTTTTCATTTTATCGAGTTTCAAGTCACAACGGTGCTAAATAATTTTTCACTTTAAAAAAATTCCTTCAAACAAAATAAAGTCGACATATAAAAACACATTATTAAAATTAAAGTCATTTATTGTGAAGAAAGTCAGCCTTTTCTATGTTCTATGGACTGGGCTGGTTCATTAAAAAATTGCAATTTTTTATTTTATTATTAAATTAATAATATAAACCGCTAGTATTATTTTATAACTTTTTATCAGATTTTTTTAATTAGTATTTACATTTTCAAAAGTTTTTACCAATTTTGTATTTTATCATCATAATATATTAATAATTTTATATTACTCAATATATTAATTTATTATTTAATATATTCCTAATAATATATGCATGTACCTTTTCCTATTGATTTCATATTGTTAAAAATAAAATGTATTTTAAAAAAAAAAATTGATATCATTCAAGTTAAGATAGATTTGGTTAGTGGAAAGCCGTAACCAATTAAACTTTATATTAGATTGTGTATAGGGAGGGTGTTGCAATTCTAGTATCTGGTCCCGCTATTTTACTCACAAATGTGAGTAAAATACCTTTACGTACGTACAAGTATTTACTAAAACGAACTAAAAAAAATGGCGTTTTCATTTTTACAAAATAGTATTAGGTAAATCATTTTAAAATTTACGCAAAAAGTACAGGGTACGTCATTTTAAGTAGAACCGATAAGTATCTCAAAACCTGCTGGAGATACGGAAAAAATATTCTCACCAAAATTTCGTGAACCACATGTCCTGGTGACATGCATGAATCTTTTGAGACTTTGGAATCGTCACGAAAAAAATACCCCCCTCAAAATTTGATATTTTACGATTCAAGGTAAGTAAAATCAACGTAGACCGATTTAGATGAAATTTGGTATATAGGTCCCATCTGGGCTCTAATTGTGTCCCCAAACTTTTGCGTGCAATTGGCGGTTTTTGCCGCTTTTTAGCGGTTTTCACTAATCCTCCCTAAAAAAGGAATGATAAGAGCTAGAGACTTGAAATTTGGTATATTTATCATATTTAAGGTGCATTCAAATATACCGCTGGCGGTTTTTAGCGGTTTTAGACATCAAATTAGGGTAGCATTTTTTTTTGGGGGGGGGGGTATTTTTGTAGGTAGTAAAATAATAAACCCATGTGTCACTTTGGCTATTTTTTTTACATAGAACTGTATGTATTTTTTATGACATTTTCAAACAAATCATACATTCGACCACTCTCTCGTTTTTTTTTTTTTTTTTTTTTTTTTTTTTTTTTTTTTTTTTTTTTTTTTTTTTTTGACTTTCACAAGGTCTATAAGCAGTGTGAAAGTAAACTGTTAAAATTAAGGACTAGAGAAAAGGTTTTTCTATACCTATATAAAAAAAATACTTCATACACTGTTCCAGTAAAAATGATTTTATCCGATTTATGAACGAAGATGATTGTCGATGGTTCAGACCTATGACGAAGGCGCGAATTCAAGTGACTAAGTAGTCTCAAATCTATAGGGGCTACAAAATTAATGCCCGTTTTGATTTAAAACCTTATTACTTATTAACAGAAACCAAAATTATTACTGATAACGATGTTGATAAAAATAATAAATCAAAATGGCGATCCTATCAAATCCGACGTTATTTTTAAGCACCCAGTATTTATTCCCCCTTAGGTCCAAACAAAGGCCATTATTGTACGGGGCATGTCGTTTTCCTAGCTTGCACATGTTTTAAATTCTTGATGCTAAGAAATATGATTTGTGTTTGTTATTGTAGTTGAAATATTTTATGAAAAAAAAGAAAATATTAAATTATTATATTGACATTTTAAAACTTAAACCCCTTGCTTTTTGTTTTGCATGATAATCCATATTGATTCTTTCATATCTGGCCTTTATGGCATTTGAACCGACCTGAATTCAACATCATATCACTTCCAAAATTTGAATTACGAGAGTTGCTTACTAATATGAGAAGAAGGAGAGGCAAATTGCTTTTCCTTATATAGTAACTACGCTGTTCGCATCAATCTCGTTATTCCAATCACATGTATATTGCTTGTGTGCATTCATTTAGATCAAAAATTCTCAATTGTTTTTTTTTAAACTCAGCGCCCACCCATGTGGGATTTTTTCAGCGAGAAATGGCCGTAAAAAAACAATCGAACCTAAGAGGTTAGGAAGCAAGCGACACGTGAGTTCAGAAGATTGTGTCTGTTATAGTTATATTGGCAAGAAATACAAGGGTTCTTTGTGAGCATGACGCGTAAGAACTGCCTTTTGTATTCCAACTGCAGTATGTGTTGAGTATGGGATTGGAATTGAGAATTTCGTTAAGACGGTTGTCGCGTTGTGCTCTATCAGATGGTTTTTTTACTTTCTCTTCCTATAGAAGATAAAGTATTGTAATCGTGCAGAAATTTTGGACATTTTCTATAATACTTTGACTGCTAATTTCTATTGGCGTGCCACATTTTGTCTCACCAGTTAGCCTCTCTGAAAACCACCGAGGGGCCATCCCCCGTTCGCAACAGACCGTACCCAATAGGCTGTGACAAAACCCTACTTTTGGGAGAGAGTTGGTCAGTTACATGTTTTGATAAGATTGTGTACATTGACTCAGGCAAGGATCCAGGGGGATCCCAAGAGAGAAAAAAAACGCGCTACCGCGCCCTAGATTTCTGGCCAAATTTCAACTGGCTTAACATTTCCACCGCAAAATCACCTTGATCTGCGCCTGATTTTTTTTCTATTGGAAGGCTACGGGCTCTTCCCAAGATTACTTTAAAGCTTAGGATCCCCACCTCGAATTAAGCGTTTTGAATCAATAGCGGCTATAAAAATATAAATCGCAAATCGAGCCGAGTGCAATCCGAAAAAGTGCTTTGATTAGCGGATCATTCGTTGATGTAAAATATCATAAATTTGAAGGATTAGATCACCACAAACCGTTTTAGAGCACCAGTCCTTTCTTGAGTGTACGCAGGAACATACCTTGTCTCTTCTCAGTATCATGATGAACCCGACATACGTTATCCTCTTGTACTTACGACAATGAGAGCAGTGGTACCGCCACGCCGTGCCGTCAGAAGTTTAAAGGCGCGTCCACACTCTGCCGATGGGCATCGCTAGGCCTAAGGCGAATCTGTGCGGTCACGTAGGTTTTTTTGAAATCCGAACCGAATCCTTTCGAAACAGGTCGGTCCAGATCAAGGAAAACATGTGACGGTCCGATCGTCTTTAGTGGAACCAAAGACGCAGTTCAACTGCTTGTGGTTTTGGGTAATTGTAGTTTCGAGGTATGTTTTTTTTTTAAAAAAAAAAAAAAAAGTAATTATATTTGATATTAAAATGTAAATGATCCATTTAGTTTCATTCGGGACGTCTAAACTACACAATAGGCGTAGACGTCATGTCGACCAGCCTCATTTGACACAGTGTGGATTTATCATTAATGGAATCACATAAGGAAAGACCTCCACACGATATTTCCTTACTGAATTCCAAGTGCTGCGTCCACTACTTAGGACTATTGCACACCAGTTTTTACACATGTCTAATAACTCTCAACCAGCCCTGAAATCGCCGAACCCCTAATGATATTCAGCAACGATTCTACTGGGTTAGANTATAGGCGTAGACGTCATGTCGAACCGACACAGGCCGACCAGCCTCATTTGACACAGTGTGGATTTATCATTAATGGAATCACAAAAGGAAAGACCTCCACACGATCTTTCCTTACTGAATTCCAAGTGCTGCGTCCACTACTTAGGACTATTGCACACCAGTTTTTACACATGTCTAATAACTCTCAACCAGCCCTGAAATCGCCGAACCCCTAATGATGTTCAGCAACGATTCTACTGGGTTAGAGTGTATCGCTATAAGTTCACAACCCGGGAACCCTAGAGTCCTGAAGCGTTGTAGCGCCATATATGGGCAGTCAAATATGATGTGCGAAGCCGTCTCCTCTTCCTCTTCACACATCGCTGTTCCCTTGTTGACCCCTATAGTTTTTAGGTGTTTCCTTAGAGCACAGTAACCCGTCAGCAGCCCAATCACCAGTCTGATGTCACGTGTGCTGAGATTCACAATTTGTTTTTGCTGTTTTCTTTAAGGGGACAGTAATCATCCTCTTAAAGGAAGGAAGTCTTGTGACCCCGTTCCAGGTCTCCTTGTGTTTTTCAAGGACCCAGTCTTCTATAGCTGCCTTGGCCAAGCATTTCGATATGCCAACCGCCTAGCTCATCAGCTTTTTCATTGCCCTCGTGGCCAGGTACCAATTGATATGGATCCTGTTCCTCCTGGACACCTCATTGAGGAGCTTATTATAATGTCAATTTAATAACAGTGTGGATGGGCTTTAACAATTGACCGAGCTTTACAAAAAATATTGAGGAAGTAATCATACCTATACAGAAATGTATTTCTCTCTTTTGTTTATAAAAGTTTTATCATTTCAGACATAAAAGTTTATACGACAGAAGCGGGAGGTAAGAGGAAATATTTCCGGAATAAGGGTGAATACATAGAAAATGAGGGGTTGTGAAAAGGAATTGGGGGTGAGTGTAAAAATGAAAGTTATAGAAAACACTCCGCTCGAGCAGCACCTATGTACAAATGCGGGAACATAAATAAGAAATCGATAGTTTTTTTGAACAAAGCAAAAATTATAAAGAGTATAAAAGCTGTCACATTTTTTTTTTTTTTTAAAAAAAAAAAACCNAATTAAAAAAATATATTTTCTTTTATTAAAAAATGTTTTTGATTAATGTTCAACTTTTGCCATTGAAAAGTTTAAAGTTATTTTTGCACTATGTCAAGTGTATTTGATAAAGGCTGAAATCGTATCAAAAGATTTGTATCTTGTAAAGTGATGGTGAATAAAAAATCAGAATATCGGATACAATTTTGTAAATATGATCCCGACATTGGGAAGAAAATTTGGCTCGACAATAGATCGCTCAGGTATGAAAATATATTGTCATTGTTTAACTCTTTTTTTTTTTTTTTTTTTNTATTGTCATTTTTTTTTTTGTTAGCCAGCGTCTATGGCACGTTGAATACACCAGTTCCCGTTAGATCACTGAAGTTAAGCAACCTCCAGCAAGTTTGTGCCATGTGGGTGTCCACGTGGGTTCGCGCCTTCGTGATGTTAGCTATTTTTCTGGCACAACCCAGGCTGGGTGAGGTCAATGTGGGTAGCTTGTTTGCATGTTTCCAGCGAATGGAGGATGAAAACCTCGTCTTGAATGACCAATAGATGTTAAGGAGACGTTAAGCCAAATTAAAAAAAAAACTTTTTTTTCAAAAACATTTTTCCGGTGATGATGATACGACCATATCGTTTAGAGCGCGTCATCTTTGACAGATTTGCGGGGAAAAAACTCATCTGAGTACACTTGTTTACCATTTTTATTGAAAACTAGCTGTTTCCCCGTGCTTCGCTCGCTAGAGCCTCAACGCTTGGTGCCTTAAAGGCATGACCGTTCCCGTGCTAATAGTATTCTATGATTTCCCTAACAAAAATAGGTGGTAACTCAAAAACGGTGAACAGTTTATGCAAATGATGTCCTGCATTAAGGCTTAAAAAGCTACCAAAAACTTTCTCGCTTTGAGTTGATAGGTTATCGCGACAAAATTTAAGATATCCAACCGTGTTGATCTTGAAATAATTCTGAAAGCCAGCTTAGAGCATGGGTTCTCAAAGTACGCGTACCACCGGTGGTACTCGGGCTCATTTCAGGTGGTACGCGAAGCCATTCAGTTGTACACAAAATATCATAAAATAAATGTAGACATTATGTAAAAAAACAAAAAAATAAACAAACAAGAGGAATGAAAGGTAGAAGGATCGTGGACCAAAATCAATAAGGTCAAATATCCAAGTCTCCACAAGAAAGCACTATTACTTTTTGTTACCACAATGTGCAAATCTGGATTTTCTCTAATGTACTTGAAAAACAAGTATAGGAGTAAATTAGATGTGTCCCATGACATTCGCGTAAAAATTAGTAATATTCGGCCTGATATTGAAGCAATTGTTTCTGATAAGAGTAGGTAGTACGTAATCTCATCGGAACAGGAGGAAGTGGGTTCAAACCCCCACCTTTCTACTCACTGTGCCACTCTGTTTTAAATCTTCAGGTACCTTTGCATGATTATTTTTTTTTATATATTTTTCCTTATACCCCCCCTCCCCCCGGGTGGTGGTACTTCAAAAATCCGAAAAAATACCAAGTGGTACTTGGTATTGAGCAGGTTGAGAACCCCTGGCTTAGGGGATTCATCGCGCCCAACATAAAACATGTCCCCCTCGATATCTTGAAACATTGGTCAGAATATTTTTCAATCTCCAACAGGATGCAAGAGATTTGACTGTTCCTCTAACCTTATAGAAGGTCGCTTTTCATGAATTGCAAATATTTACACAATCAGTAGGTACATTACTATTATTATTACTAGTAGGTACATTACAAATTACAAGAGATCAATTAAATGTATTATTTTCAATTCTAGAGCATGTCGTAAATTAACAAATCAAGAAACTCACTACTGGAAATTTCAAATCTGTCCTGAAGAGTACGAATGCACATGTACGAGTGACGAAACCGAACACAATCAAAAATCGAGAACTCGACAATCTCTGCGAGATAAACACCGAGCACAAGAAGTAGCTATTCAAGTACCTGACCCTAGTAAGGATGTAGTGGATTATCCGAGGTGAGTCCGAAGCATGAGTTAATCCGGATAGTGAAGTTCACTGCGCACCAGAACTAGCTATCCTAGTACCAGACCCTAGTAAGAATGTAGTGAATCATCCCACATGAATCCGAGACATGAGCTAATCCGAGCAGAGATGCTGTAACCTGTAACTCATCCTAGGTTAATCACAGCCACGCTGTAATTAATCTGGAAAAAACAGTCTCGTAACATTTGAGGTGACTCGAAGGTCAAAGTTATTTCAAAGCTTAAATCTGCAATTTGGTTCTTCGTTTCACGGTGGCTCCTTTAAACTTAGAGATAACCTAATACTCAAAATTTCAAGTAAAAAAAAAAAAAAACAGTTTCTGTCGCAAAATAGTAAAAGCATTTGCATTTGACTCTGAAGTGCGCAGATTCAATTCCCCTCATAAAATAGAACATCGGTTGCGAATGAGCTTTCTCGGCGATTTTTCCAGGACTGGTGCTCAATTTTCTTTCTCAAACTAAATGTATAAAGATAAAAATAGTTCCAACTTCTATCACAATTATACCCGCAGAACACAAGGACTTCAAATCTAATATTTCTCATGTTTTCAGAGCACGCGGGCCTTCAGCTCCACCAATGAAACCGAGGGAAAAGAAAGAAGATGACAAGTCTACCACCAATAGAGGCATTCAAACTAAATCTAAGAAGTCAGATAAAATTAAAGTAACTTCAAAACCTCCTCCCTCACCGAAACGAAAACGATCGCAAAGTCAACTTCCTCCTAGAACAAGTAGAAGATATTACCCCAACACTGGCGTTGATAGATGGAAGCTTGTGGAAACACAGGTATGTGATAATTGAGATCTAGTTTTAACTCGGAGATTTTTATTTAAACGTATGTGTGTTTCACACTAACTCTCGGTAGCCCTTTTGACTGAATGAGATCTACAGTTCACAGAACTACATCTTCTTTAACTTCACCCCTTCCCAATTCTATTTGTGTTCGGCGTTGCTTTCCTTAATCCACCATGCCACACCTTTAGTTCGGTAAATATCTACTCTCTTCAGCTGTAACTTTTTCCTGGCACGGTAACCCTAGCTTGCTTCTCACAGTGTCCATAGAAATTGTGTAGAAACTCACTTTTTGCTGATGATCTCTCATCATTAGTTTTGAAGCAGAGTTTTTTTTAAAGGCTGGATAATCCTCCTAACATCAAACCTTCTGTATTTACACGGGCTTAGGACCGTCACATATCACCTAATGAAGCTGGCTTGCTCCCCTCGTTGGCTACATTTTCACAGAACTACTAGTTAGTACATAATTATGAAGATACTAGCAGGATACGCCCGCATCGCTTGGCGCCTTATAGACATGGCCGTTTATAGTTTCAACCCCTTTTTTCGCGATAAAAAGTAGCCTATGCCCTTTCCTAAAGTTTAGTCTATCTCCTTACCAAATTTCATCAAAATCGGTTCAGTAGTTTAAGCGTGAAAGCGTAACATACATACATACATACATACAGAGTTACTTTCACATTTATATATTAGTATGGATTTCAATGTATATTTTGGAAAGATATAACGCGCGATTAAAATACCCAGTAATGCTCGGATTTTAAAATTGAGTCGTTTTCTTTTTTGCTTCCCAATATTTTTGTACCATATTGGCATTTTTGGTCAGGGGGGGACAGAGAGCCAGGTGTGCTATGATCATCACCGCCTGATGATTTGTACATCCTACACAAGAATATTATAGTGGATAGGAATTTGAATTCAAGGAAAATGCATTTTTTTTATTATTTGGCTTAACGTCTCTTTAACATCTATTGGTCATTCAGGACGGGGGTTTTACCCTCCATTCGCCGGAAACTTGCAAACCACCTACCCACATTTACCTCACTCAGCATGAGTTGGGCCAGAAAATAGCCAGAATCACGAGGGCTCGAACCCACATGGAACAACCTTCTGGACGTTACTTAACTTCAATGATTGAACGGTAACTCGTGTATTCATCGTGCCATAGACGCTGGCTAAGAGGGGTATTAATTAAAATAATACTGGTTAAGTAGGAGGCGAAACCATGGGAGGTACTATTTTTTTAAATATTTTTTCGTCATATTTCAGAGACAGACTGTTCGATGGATGAGTGAGTACCAAGACCAATTCTCAAAACATCGCGATGAGTTTTTTTCAAAAAGTCCTGTCATTAGAATACGACCTACCTCGGCACCTCCTTGTACGGGGTTATGGGATCGAGGTTAATGAACACTCCAAAATATAACGGAGTGATGGTATCAACTTTTTGGGCGAAAATCATGATTTAAAAAAAATGATCCAACGCAGTAGAGGCGAACATTGTTATAAGTATATGAAATAAGTATTTTGTGATTAATTAATTAATAGGGCTGCCATATCGAAAGAATAATATCGAAATCTATAATCGATATTATCCGATGGTCGAATATCGATATAAAATATCGGTTATATCGAAACCTTAATATCGACAGCCCTAGCAGTAGCAGCAAGGCAGCGTAATTTCTAAGGTACCTTAATATTTTTTATATTAAGGTTTCATACCACAAAACATCATTTTCAGCCGTTCCACAGTGATGGCTTATGCTATTTGACACTCGGCATCTATTAACACTATCTATTTTTAGCTTAATAATCGCTTTATTTAACGTGACAACGCTTAACGAGCTTAAAATTATATTTCTATGTTCCTTTAGCTTATTGATAATAATAGGGCATTCAAGGGGAGAGTTGGTATTAGAATACTAGGGTGTAACAGAAATCTTATTATGAAATTCTTGATCGATTCCAAAGGTTCAGGATTGAAAATGATAAACCAAAAATACATTCCATGAAACAACATTGTTGTTTAGTCACCTCCAACATAGAAAAAAATGACGTAGGTAGTTCTGATTTGTTGGTATGCTGTTCAGACATGCGGGTAGCGTAAAACCAAATTTTCTAGTTCGCAAGAGCTGTGCTCGCTGCGTGGTGGTTGAAAACGTTCGATCTTTTTTCTATATTTGCCTTTTTTATGTCTTGATTTAGATGACTAGACTAAAATATTAAATGAGACCGGATATATTCTCAAAAAATGTGCGAAATTGGTTTCAAACGGAAGGACACGTCTACTTGGTCTCCCACCAATTAAATTTGTGATCGATATCGGCATTTACAATTTTACATCAAGGAACTCATTCTTTGTTACACCCTGTACATGGGGAACACCTGTTGTATGTTTTCTTGGAAATAATCTAAAATGGAGAAGAATTATTATTACGTACAAACAGGCTTTGTCCGCTTTGTGTGACCAACCTGGCCGTAGATGAGACCAACTAACCTGCTTAAATCCCGATAGGTATTTGCTCCATTTTTTTTTTCAGATGGAAAAATGAGCCCGTTGTTTTAAATATATTTACAGATGCAGACTGGGGACGATTCTACTTAATTTTAAAACTATTTTCCACACAGAAAGGCCATGCCTCTCAGTCTGAGGCAACCACGCGAAACCAGAAATTAATATCTAACAACGACTGAGCACATACGTACCAAGATTTATTTTTCAATGTTTGCTGTGTTGCCCAATTAATTTCAGTCTTTTGACAGGACGTAATTCCATGAATCAAGTATTTTTTTCCCTTGCAAGCACATTTTATTTTATTTCTTATTAATATTAGAATTCTATTTTGTAATTACAGCAAGCTGATTGTAAAAAATAAACAAAGTTATAGAATTTAAAGTGATTTTCTCATTGTCAATTCATTTTGCTATTCCTTTGTTGGCCGAGGAATGTCGGTTCAATTTCTATTTTTTATCTTTTTCAAACACTGAAACCCGGAATCAAGTCCCTCTTCAAAACATTTAAGATCACCTACAAACACTCAATTTTAAGACAAATTCAAACACATGTATCAGAAGTTTGCATGGAACGCAGAGTCAATAATGCTGTTACCACAGAACTCCACTCGACGATATTGGGTGCACTAAATTTGTCTGCGCACGCTGCCACAAGTAAATCTTTTATATTCATTTTGATAGTTTTTCGTCACGTGACCTATTTATTCATGTAAATACAGGCAGTGAATTTATCGTGACGTCAGCATTTTATGTGCAAGGACATACCTTATCTCTTCTTGGTATCAAGCATCGTTGCCAATATTGTCGTTGTGTATTCGCACCAATGTCACCAGACTTTAAATACAAAATAACGATCGAATGAAGTCAGTGACGCAACTCAGAGGATGTAGTGCACATCTTACCACCAAGCTAACTTCTGTTTTTTTTTTTTCTTTACTCAAGGGAATGCAATTGTCACCGTGACAATCTAACTCATTAAATTTTGAGGAGTTCCCCAAAGGAAAATCCTGGTTGCGCCACTGAATCAGGGTGATGAAAAATATGAAACAGAAAAGATATAAAATTTCACTCATGTTTATTGCAAGACTTATTTAACATTTCATTCGTTGAACCATGACCATCACAGATGTCTACATTCACACTGCCAGAGACATCACAGACACGACAAGGTTCATAAAAACCGATCAGTTTATCAGAACATTTTGTTGAAAAACATTTTGGAATTTTTGTACACCGTGATTCAGAACATAAACTTACATCATTTATAGATACATCTCGATCACAAATAGAACATTTCGATAAATCGAATTCGATTGCATTACATAATTTATTCGATACATTTCCCTGAAAATAGTCTGCATCAATTGAATGATTGATTCGACTTGTTCGTAAAGGACTGATTGCACATGAATTATTCGACAAACATGAATCGTTGTTATTCATATTGACATGATTCTTTCTACTGAACTTAACATCTTTGATAGGGGTAGAACATGTAAACTTCTCATCATTCAAAATTGAAACTAGAGGTTTCATCAAACTTCGTTCTTCTTGTTCGATTTCACTGTCACGAGTTCTGCCATTGAAATCTGACTGGAATTTTTCATCTTTTTTGAAGTGACTCTTTTTATTAGCTGATTTGATTTCAATCCTTTTATTTGAAACCTGAGAAATCTCATTGGGAAATCTCTGAACCATTCTTTTCTCCAAAAGATTTTGATCATTTCCTTCCAAAGTTAACTGGACTGTTTCATGAATCATTATTTCCTCTGGATTTTGCTTAGGTGTATCAACATCATTTTTGATGACTTCCTCCTCATCAACTTTGGAATTGTCTTTGCAACTTTGTTCTTTTGAAAACTGTTCAATGTCTATTTGGATAATGTTGCTATATTTATCCAAAAATGTTTGAGCGTCTGTCGCATCTGGAGGTTGATACATCTCATTACTGAGGGGTAAATTTTCTAAAATGATATATTCTTGTGAACGTGGTGTTATATTGCTCAGATATCCGAACCAGTAAATCACGCAACCTGGGCCAAACCTGTAAAATCAAATATATCAAATTTCATATAATATTTCTAGTTAAGAACCTAACAAGCAATGACTTTTACAAAATTTAATTCACTAGTCAAACCAAATGGCGTAGAATCCAAGAGGACTGAATATACGGGGAGAGTCCGAACTAATGGTAAATCCTTCAAGGACATAATTTTGAGACAAAAAAATACACCAGTTCCCGTAGGATTACTGAAGTGAAGCAACGTACAGCGAGGTTTTACTTAGTGGGTGACGATGTGAATATATGAAGTGAGTCTGAACTAATGGAATTTTGAGACAAAAATAATACACCAGTTCCCGTGGGATTACTGAAGTGAAGCAACGTACAGCGAGGTTTTACTTAGTGAGTGGCCATGTGAATATATGAAGTGAGTCTGAACTAATGGAATTTTGAGAGTAAAATAATACACCAGTTCCCGTAGGATTACTGAAGTGAAGCAACGTACAACGAGGTTTTACTTAGTGAGTGACCATGTGAATATATGAAGTGAGTCTGAACTAATGGAATTTTGAGACAAAAATAATACACCAGTTCGCGTAGGATTACTGAAGTGAAGCAACGTATAGCGAGGTTTTACTTAGTGGGTGACCATGTGAATATTTGAAGTGAGTCTGAACTAATGGAATTTTGAGACAAAAATAATACACCAGTTCCCGTAGGATTACTAAAGTGAAGTAACGTACAGCGAGGTTTTACTTAGTCAGTGACCATGTGAATATATGAAGTGAGTCTGAACTAATGGAATTTTGAGACAAAAATAATACACCAGTTCCCATAGGATTATGCTCGCATGATACTGGTTATTCCTGAGAGAAGATTTTTCGAAATTTCATTTCTTTATTGTCTTATAAGGGTAAATTATAAATTAACCTCCTCAGGTAATTTGAGTAGCTATCGTAATAGCGACAAGTGGAAGCATCATTTAATAAATATTATGCAGCGTTATAAATAAGTAATATTGGATTCGAAAATTACCTTTTAATGCTATGATAGCAATAAAGATTGTGNTGGGTGACCACGTAGGTTTATGCTCGCATGATACTGGTTATTCCTGAGAGAAGATTTTTCGAAATTTCTATTTCTTTATTGTCTTATAAGGGTAAATTATAAATTAACCTCCTCAGGTAATTTGAGTAGCTATCGTAATAGCGACAAGTGTAAGTAATATTGGATTCGAAAATTACCTTTTAATGCTATGATAGCAATAAAGATTGTGGTATAATAACACAAAGAAATATACATTTTACCATGACTACAACTCTTACCTTTGATAATAAGGTTCGTATTGATTTTTTTCGTAAGTTTTGTGATTTTCAAGATTTCCAAACACAGCTTTTGACTCAATCCAGTTAACGGGGTGATTATTAATGTACATAGTGGGGAAAATAAGAACATCGGGCGTCTTGTCAAATCCAAGACTCATACAGAGTTGTTCTGTCTTGATTGAAATGCCTTCTTGTTTCAAATAAGAAAGGATTTTGTTCTCGTAAATAACACCAACACTCCTAGAGAAATAAAAATAATGAGGTTCTAAATTAATTGGAACTAGCCTCGATGGCACGTTCGATACAACAGGTCTCGTTAGATCACTGAAGTTAATTAACGTCCAGTGAGGTTTTATTTAGTGGATGACCACGTAGATTCGCACCCTCTTGATGCTATTCCCGCCCAAATTAAGACTGAGTGAGATCAATGTGAGTAGCGAAAAATGACCTTCTCGAATGACCATAAAGAGACACTAAAGCTAAAAAAATTGTGGATTTGAAATTGTATTTTCTTGTAAGAGTAAGCAAATGAGAGCCGTTTCGGAAGATAAAAAAAATAATGTGGATAAAAGAATTATGGTTGAAGGGCAAAAAATATTGTAATAGCATTGCAAAAGACTTTTGATTTGTCAATAATTGTTGTGGTGGTTGTTGTTGCTAAAGGCAAACTTCGCCCTCTTTTTCCTCACAATATTTTTATTGTGAGGAGCTAACTAGGCTGATTTGTATTCATTTGTCTTTTTGGTACCACGATAACTCTTGAACGGCTTGTCACATTGAAAATTGGTAAGGACACTTATGATGTTCTTAGAATTGTCAGATTAGTTTTAAGGACCAACCGGGGCCATTCATTGAGTGACCATTTTAACAACTATTATAGTTCCTAGAATCAACTGACATGATAATCCGCAGTATGACATAATATCTAGGCTAAGAATAAAAAAATATTACCTTCTATAGAGGTCAATGATAGGTCCATATTGGTCGTCCATTGCATTATTCTGTAAAATAAACAAAAAATTAAATGAATACACGAGATATGAAAATTTCAATAAGAGCGGGTCGATGTTGACAGCTTATGGTGGTCATGCACCATCAATGGCGTCTGTCTAATCTTTTATTTATTTTATTACCTACCTATGAAAATTTACACCATTGAGCAGCACGTTCAAATGATAAAATTGTTAAAGGATAATCGGATCCGAGAGGTCCAATTTTCAATAATTCTGCCGCTTACGGCGATGGTACTGATTATGTTGACTTTAAGGGTATCGGTCGATGGCGGCAGAAAGAAAGAGAGGGGGAAAAAGTTAACCCACCTTCATCCGCAATAGCTAACTTGTTAGCGAATAAGTTAACAGTTGGCAATTATATAACAAAGGAAGTGCAATGGGAAATTATTACTTCTGGGTACCTCACTACGGAGGACAATGCGAATGGCGCCAGGGTGGCGTGATATATTATTCAAATTTATTGCTCAACTTGATAAATTATATCTTTGGTGTGAAAGCTCTATGTTCAGATGCTTACCTAATAAATTATATCTTTGGTGTGAAAGCTCTATGTTCCGATGCTTACCTAATAAATTATATCTTTGATGTGAAAGCTCTATGTTCGGATGCTTACCTAATAAATTATATCTTTGGTGTGAAAGCTCTATGTTCCGATGCGAAAGCTCTATGTTCGGATGCTTACCTAATAAATTACATCTTTGGTGTGAAAGCTCTGTGTTCGGATCCTTAATGATGTTTCACATGAAATGTTTGTTTGGTGTAAAACTATTTTGAAAAACATTAAAAGAAATTATTTGATGTTTTTACTTACGTAAGCAATTTCTTCGGCTATGATAGGATCAGTAATGAGTGAAGGATTTCTTAACATTTGTTTAAGACGTTCTGGAACGGAAATAAAAATATATGATTAACTTTAGTCGTATGTGTTTTCTACTATATACTCTATTAAAACGCAAAGGAAAAAGGGGAAATTTAACATTGGCAAGAAAATGTCAAGATTGACATATTGGATGAGATGGGCAATTGTTGCGCAGCGACCCGTAATATTATAATTTGAAGGTATAGGAAAGGTTCAAACCTGAGAAAGAGGTAAAATTAAGAAGCGTTGATACATCACTCAACCTTTTTTCAAATTTTCGATTAGCTTCGGGAAAGCACCTATTATTACAACTAGGGAGTACAATTTTCAGAAGACTTTTGAGAGTGGAAGGAACGTAAATGGGATTATTTTGTAGCAGCTTTGGGATCCTTCCTATTTTTATAACTGGGTTGACATTTAGTCAACTTGTCTTTTCTTCTCCCTGCAATCAATAACAATCAATTGTCACGAGACAGTGTGCCACAATGAAGCCAACAATACGTGGTGTCCCCGAGCGGACTTCCATCCGAATGCTTAACATACCCGACAATGTTTAACCTCCGTGATCTTACGGGAACCGGTTCAGAGCGTTTAAAATCAATTCCCGACCAAAAAATTTACTCTATAAAAAAAACAAGTTGTATTAAGTTGTTGGCTTCCACTTGACCTTAAATTTTGAGGGGGGCTATTTTTTGGTGATGATTCCAAAGGATCATGATTGATAATAGTAAACGACTGTTATCAAGTTACCTTTTGAGTTATTAACAGGTTTATTCGGATTATATTTTTCCCCAAACGTATTAGCTTGTTTGACTAACTCTTGCATATTCTCCTTATTACTTCTTATGATGTTTTTCCATTCATCCAAGTCTGATTCGTACATCATAACTCTATTTGATTGATCCTCCTCCGATTGGTCTTCGTTAATTTTCGTTAAGAACATATTATTCACGTCACTTCTCTGAGATTCACTTATTGTATTTAAATAATCTTTGAGTGGTGACCGTGTGCTCATACGTCGTGTAAGTTGTTCAATTTTCTTCTTATTCTCATTATAACGAGAAGATATTCTTTTTTCATTTGAATTTAATTTGTTTACAAATCTTAGATTGAGTTGCTCTAGTTTGTTTCGATAACTCGCGTAAAGTTCATCTCGATTTTGACAATTTTGTGTCATAAAATGAATAGATGAGAGAGTGTGATTTGGATTTGGTTCATTTTCTTCTAATTTCTGTGGCGTTACTCTGTTTATGATCGTGTTGTCATTTGTGTTTCTATCTAATTCTTTGTAATTATGTGTATCTGAAAATTAAAATACACAATATTACTCTACATGAAAAGTTGATTTTTTAGAGCTTTCTTTTTACAACTAGGTTAAAAAGGATAGTTTACTGCCCTGTTCGCTGTAATCAATAATAGCTCTTTCGTTGTCCCCGACAAGCTGAATGCATCCCAGAAGAAGCCAAAAGTACGTTAGTGCCTCCGGACGGGCTTCCGTCCGAGTACTCATTGGATTTATATATACTTATAAAATACAAAGCCCAGTTGATATACTGGTTCATAATGAACTACGCTCCACGATGGCTAAGCGTAGAAACTTGAATTTTGGCACACATATCCCTTTTAGTATGTAGGTGCGTTATAAGAAAGGAAAAAAAGCTGAAGAAAGTGACCGCCAAAAATGACGCTTTTTAGCGGGTTCCTTTACAATTTTTTCTGAGCAAACTAAAGGAGATAACGAAAAATGACCAAGATTGGACCCCATAAAAAATATAAAAATTGAAATTTTTCGGTTTCTGCCCAATTTAAGGCCGGTTTTCACCACCTCAAACAGCTAGTTTTATATAGTATCCGAATTTGACAAAAAAAAAAATAATAATTATATTTTGTTTTCTTGGTCGAACAAAGTGACCGTCTTTGTACCACAATATCTTTATTCGATCTTAATAAAATTTAATATGGAGATTCATTATATTTATAAAAATTGTTTACAAGTTTTTGGTCCGTAGAATCCAAATCACGACCATTTTAAGTTATTGAGGTCTAGTAAGTATTCTTTCTCCGCCAAGTGAGAAACAAGAGAAGTAGAGGAAATAGGGAAACTGGTAAAATTATTCTTTTTTTTTCTTCTTTTTTTACAAAATGCAACACAAATTATACTTTAGGAACGTATTAAAACTATTTTCTTCAGAAGATTTGAAAGCAATTTTTTTTTTTTAATTTATTTACCTCTACTTTGTAAAATAGAATACTAATAAATAGTGCTAATAACTTCTCCGAATGAGTCGAATGGACGAAAATTTTAAAACAAAAATCCCTAATATTAATATTCTTACTTTGTAACTGAACTCTCTTCTTCACAATGGGGAGTTCTCCTGAAGTATTATCAGCCAAGTTGCCATCAATATTTTTCTTTCTGTTGAAATAAACTGTGTTTGACTGGCGTTTCTTCTCCACAATTTGCACATTGTTGTTTGTGATGTCATCATCTGTTGTTTGAACTTTATCTTCTTTAATAGATTTGTTTAAAATTCTATCAAACAGCTTGCTTTTGTCTTTATTGTACCTCAGATTTTCCATGATTTTACAATTGCTTTCCAGCGGTGAGACAGATCGGTTTCCTTTAGTGTTTTTAGGCAGGGCGTTGACAATTTCTTTTTTTAAGATGGTTTTATTTTTCTCATTCACCTTCACTAACATAACATCACCGAGTGACAACTTACTACCACTAGATTTCATTTTATCTCGATTTTTACCAAATTGAAAACTCACTGAATTTTTCATATTATTTTGTGGAATTGTTTCTATTGCGATTGGCGTTACTCGTTTTTGTTTTATACAAGTTTCATTTAATTTGGGAAAATTTTGTTCCAAATTTATTTGAACTGGAGTAATTCGTTTAATATTTTTATCTTTGTTTGACTTTTGTCCATCTTCAATTCTCTGATTGGATATACCACAAGTTGTTTGAAGCTGGTCTGTTGATTTTAAGTCTAACTCTTCCCAACATTTAGCATAATGTTTTTCTAAAATCATTTGAGACAACAGATAGGGTGCCTGTCCAAATTCTAATGACAAATTGAAAGCAACTTTCTCCCTTTTCTCTTGAAGACCTCTCAGAAATCTGTAATTTATCAGTACAATAAAATAATTAATAATGCTTTGTGTGTAGATAGAATATTGCCGTTTTTTCCTCAGAAATACAGAGAACGACTAATTTTTTTTAGTCCCTTGATTTCGCTATAGTTTTCTGTTGATATTTGAGGAAAAAAGTGAAAAACCTACAGTTATAAATACGGTGCCTCAAAATTTTGGGGCTACAATCTTCAAAGGGCGTTTTTTTTTTTTTTTTTTTAATAAAAATAGACTCCTGTACTCTTGATGATTTTGGATTGGACTGATTTCTTTCTTAATTATAATTAGCTAATTAGCGTCATATTAATGATACATTACTTTGTATTTCGGTTTGATATTTTTGCTCACATACCTCTCTACTTATACTAGCTAGGATGTATTATTGTGTTCATAAACTTTTGTTTTATAAGTTTCGGAAATTTGACAAATTGAAGACATGTTATTTTATCGGACAGATAGCATGATAATGATAAAAGTGTAGGTACTTCTTTTTCAATGCATATTCAGCTTTAACTTTATCCTACAGGTACGTACATACTTCTAAATATTATTAATACACATACGTAACGTACATTGTGAACAAATAATGTGAAAAACTACAGTATACCACTCTCGGGCATATGGACGAAAAGCTCTCTGGCCACTGGCCATCGTTATAAACGAAGTCCACTGTATTCAAATAATGTTATATACTAGAATTCCCCGATCGCGGCTTCGCCCGCGCATATTTTAAATGATGTATCATGCTATCTCTCTCGCTCCAATGTATTTCTTATGGGGACTGTTTATTTTTCGCGATTTCTACCCCTTAAAATATTTTTTTTGCAAAATCCTTTCTTAGTGCACACTTACATGGTGCAACGAAGGATCCTGCCAAATTTCAAGTCTGTAGCATTAATAGTTTCGGCTCTACGTTGATCAGTCACTCAAGACATTGCCTTTTATGCATAAAGATATACTGCTCTGCTTTTAAGTAAAACAAAACACATTTAGTTAAAACTTAATACCAACCTGTAATATATTTCGTCACCATTTTTCCTGAGAAGGAAATGTACTTTTTTTATTTTCTCTTGATAATGATACTGAATAACACTCACCAAAGTCTCTAATGGTATGCTATGAACAGAATAAATAATATAAAATGAGTTACTAAACAGGAAAAGATCAGCAAAAGATGTATAGAACAAAACATGAACTAGTGACAGAAGGACACTTTTAAGGGCATCATTAAAACTTTTTTAATTTGGAATATTGGTCTATTTGCCCCGCTTTGTATTTAAAAGAATAATATGAATGCAGAACATTTGGCAGTATGTCAATACCTCAGACACAACGATGATATGATATTGGGACAATAGAGGGATAATGATGGTCAAATTTCGGAGTATTTGAAATAATCAAAACTTTGAAATTTTTATGACAAAAGTTGAGGCAGCATATTTGCCAAAAAAAAAACGAAAACAAAACAAACAAAAAAACATTTCTAACCTCTCTGGTTAGGATGTTGATACAGTCATACCTCGTCAGATCAGAAGAAATCCTATTATTCCATTGTTGGAATTACGAGAGTTAAGACATCGTATATTTGCCCCCCCAGAAAAAGGTTGCAGATGATGATAGCAATATGTCCTGCCATATATTGAAAAGTACTCTCCTCATGTCCATATTTGTAAACAGAACGTATTTCCCCTGTTTCAACACTCGTTATTCGGGATGAGGCAATATGTCCTGCACATGTATAAATGTAGTAGCGGCATTTGTAAACAAAGCGTGTTTCTCGTGTCTGAAAAAAGTATTGTCACTCCGCCGAGGAAGTGGAAATTAGACTGCCTTCGAATATATTGAATTGTGACACAGGTTTTTTTATTGTTACCATGATTTTAAGGACAACCAAAACAGGCTTATGGTCAATATCTGCTCATTCAGATGGGTTTCAAGTGAACCTGTAAGTACATATCAATACCGTTAAGGATTTGAGTAAATACGGACAAACTTACTTTGGATATTTTTGGGCTAAGAAATTTTCTCTCTCGAAACAGACGCTTGGTAAAGGTATTTTATCTAGCTCCTGAAGGAGCTCATTGTATTCTGTTAAGTGCAGCATTGTCCCTGAATTGACTCCAGACTGTATTGAACCTAGATTCTCGTCTCAAGAAATAACTTTTGAATCATTCGGCCCACAAAACAACAACACAAAACAGGTGTAAATATTTACCAATTTAAAACACTATTAAAAAATGTTTGTGTTGTGCATTATATTTTATTTTATTTTTCGTTCTTTCTTTTTTTAAAAAATGAAATTTAAATAGGTAGGTATTTGCATTGAATTGGAAAATTCCATGTTTGTTTTTTGTGTTTGTTTCTTTTAAATTTTCATATCATTCCGAGGTTGCCAGATGAACTTAAATTATTATTTCCACAACGAGTGCGGCATATCACAGAAAATCCTGGACAAGAAAAATCCCTTTTTTCAAAATCCCACCACTTTTAATCCCGTGATATCATTAATATTTTCCCCCTTTTAATCTTCTATACTTATAAAACGCAAAGCCCAGTTGGTATACTGATTCACTGACTGACTGATGAAAAAATATTTATAGGTACGATTCCATTTAAATTTCTCGAGAAATCGATATTTTTACCAAAAAAAGTCACTTCTGGAATTCGAACCTGGATCTCACCATAATCATTGGATTGGCCTCTGACACATTCCTATCCCTACAGATTTACAGAATTAAAATAAGGGGTACGGAAAACCGTACTAGACTTTCTCTCTTACTTTATCTAATATAATATGAAAAGATAAAAAAAATATATCTAATATAAAATACTCGGGTGACTCAATATAGGTACCAAATTTTATCAAAAGGAGACGACTTTTATTTTTTTGTACATACCTATGTGGGCCCCTGCTGGGGGCCCAAATTTTTCCAAAATACCAAAAAGAATTGTCCACTATAATACTTGGGTGACTGAGTATACCAAATTTTATCAAGTTCAGGGGCATCAAAATCAAAATTTCTACAAAATACCAGAAATTGTTTAATATAATTCCCATGGGACGACTTTTTTTATTTACAAATTTGTGCAAAATTGGTCCACTTTAATAATTGGTATCTCAACTATTAAAGTATGCCAAATTTGATCAAAAAGGGACGAATTTTATATTTTTACATTTATATGGGCCCGTGCTGGGGACCCAAAACAGAAATTTCTGCCAAATACAAAAATTGTCCAGTATAATGCTCGAGTGACTCAATATACCAAAATATTATCAAAATGAAACTAGGTACTTTTATATTTTTATATTTGTGCCAAACCAAAATTTGTCAACTTTAATAGTTGGGTTGACTGAGTAGGTATACCAAGTTTTATCAAGTAGAGATGACTTTTATATTTTTACAATGTCACCAAAAATTGTCCACTCCAATACTTAATTGACTGAGTATACGATTTTTTATCAAAATCAGACAACTTTTTTATTTTATTTGTGGGCCCTGCCAGGGCCCCAAAATAAATATTTCTACAAAACACCAAAATTTGTCCACTATTCACTAACTACTTGCATGACTGAGTATATCAATTTTTTTTTAAATTGGACGACCTTTATATTTTTACATTTATGGGCCTCTATCGGAGCCCCAAAACCGAAATTTCAATAAAATACAAAAAAAAATAAAATAATAATAATAATCCAATAAAATACTCAGGTAACTGTGCATTCCAAATTTGATCAAAATTAGAGGACTTTTTGCATTTACTCGTTTTTGGGACCCTGTTGGAGCCTATCAACGGGGCCCTTGGTGATGTTGAACTCCACGGACCAGGTAAAATATTTCTTTAATAACCAGATTTAAATTTCATCAAAATTGATTATGAGGTTTGGATTTTAGAGATTTGTCCCAAATGTGACGTTCTTGGCTTCTTGTTCTCGAACCCTGGGTAGCCGCTCTGAATAAAAGCTCTGAATATACAGTGATACATATCCTTATAGGCTATGGGCATTATATTTTGTTTTGAATAGTTTGAAAAAAAAAAAAAGGAATTCCCATTTCAAGGAGCTTGTTAGGGTCTCTGAAAATTGTGACTTGTATCAAACAAACATACATACGCAAATACATATACATACCTACATACATATATACAAGTGCATTTCGGATGTATACCGGGGTCAAAAGTGGAGTTCACTAACGTTCATAATAACGTAAATTTTTTGAAGATTTATTTTTTATTTTTGACAAAATGACAAGTTGTTTCCTGAAAAGCAATCAAAAGTTTCAAAATCGAAAAGTGATAAGAAACAGAAAAAAAGATTTTTGAACATTTTTATAACTCTTATCATTTTTTAAAAAATGTAGGCAAAAGTTTATACCTAATAGTAATACCTATAATTTATAGTAATATTAATCATTGTAAAATATATTTCTCTTGATTTTTTTTATTTCAAAAATTAAATTCCCTACAAAAGTTTGTGAAATAAAAAAATAGATTTATTTTGCTTGTTTTCCGAAAAACAAGACGTGCAGAATCGACATTTTCATTTTGAATTTGAGTTTGAAGATTATTTCACGCGTCATACCTGTTGCGAATTGTGGGGTCAGGAACCGGGCAGGAGTGCCTGGCAACAAAAACTTATGTTTTTCAATTTTTTTTTTTAAACTTACTTTTTTATTGGTTGTTATGGGTCCATGTTGGACAATTGTACATACGCAATAGAGGCATGGCCGTATAAACGTTTCCTAACCTTTCTAATTGGGTTAAATTTTGTTTAAAAAATTAAAGTGTTGCCAGACACTCCTCCCCGTTTCCAGAACCCAGATTGTGGCCCTTAAGATTGAAATTACTGATAAGGTGATAAGCTTTAAATTTTGCCTTGTCAAATTTGACAGGTCGGGTATTTTTTTGCCCGTAGGCTCTATAATGGGTTAGTTATTTGGATCTAGTAAAAGAAAATAGAAGAAGAAAAATACTTTTCTTCATCTATTTGAATAAATACTTTGTACCTAATTATTTTAACCTACCTATACTTCTCCCGCCATAATCTTTGTTCTCTGTCTGTCTGCTCCAGGATAACTCTCAAATGGACATTGATCAAAACTAAGGCCGGCCATACATGCACCGATAAGTCTGTGCAGACACTGCGCAGACAAGTCTGTCGTGTATGGCAGGATCTGCACAGATTTTGTCTCCGATTTTCAGATCTGTGCAGATATCGAAATCTAATCGAAACCTGCCATACACGACAGATTTGTCTGCGCAGATAAGTCTGTACAGACAAGTCTGCGTGTATGGCCAGCCTAGGAAAAAAAAGGACGTGCACTCGTTTTTCTTTACTATCTCTATTTTCTAAATTGCAACCCTGTCAAAAAGGAACGCTGGTTATGAGAATCTACAAATAAAATCCGAACTAGGTACTAAAACGGAAATAGCCGAAAGTTGTAAATTTTCAGTGGGAGAAGTGAATGATTAATTTTTCAGTGGGAGTAGGGGTATAACCTTGAGTTTCAGGTCCATTAGATACATGTAAAATTTGTTGCTTTCTTTTAGTATTCTTACCCCCACTCCAAATTGACTTTTAAAATCTGCTGAAATGATGAGTTTCTCCTATCTAGTACCAAAGGAAAATATGAGCAAATAAAATTCAGTTCAGAAAAATTGTTCGTCGTGCTCGGACCTGCGGTATTACTTAAACTTTATTTTTCGCGACCATTTTTTTAAAAAGAAAACGTGCTTCTAATTTTTAAAAAGTAGTTTTTTAACATTTGATCTAAATTTATTTAAAAATCAGTATTTTAATAAAATCTTCGTCGTCTTTTTAAGAACTCTAATGGTTAGAATAATTAAATAACTTTTTGCAAATTTTGTGTGAGTGTAGGTATATAATAAAAAACACATAATTTAATATTTTCAAAATGTGTAATGTCAAATGTTTTTTAGTGTGTTAGTATCTGTTCATTAAATAATTATTAACATTCATTGTAATATATGACTTGTTTTGTGTCAGTGCATCATAATAAGTAATTAAATATGCATTTTAAAAAAAATAAATATGACTAGTATTACCTATAAAAAACCATTAATTGAAATAATCACTAAATTTAAATAATACAGCTAGTCCCAACATACGTGAGCACCTCCTAACTAAATCAATTTAATACTCGATGGAGACACATCTCCTTTAAGAACTGTGTTTTTTTTACCTCTTGTTAATGCGTGATGGCTAGAGTGAAGTCTGAAGTTCACAAAACTACTTCGTGTAGTTTTTTTGTGAACTGTAGATTATATTTAGTTAAATAGCCACCATTAGTCCCCATTTGTCCCAATAGGACAATTAATCTGCCAATTCTATGAACTTATAAATGTCTATACCAAAGTTTCATCAGAATCGAGAAATATCGTAGTACAAAAAGGCAAAATAAAATTTGTCGAGTTAATGCAAGACCTGACTTCTTTCAGTCAATTAATGAGTATCATCCAAGCAACAGATTAAGTTTTACTCACTTTTTCTAAGGTGTTCACGTTTTTTGGAAAACCCTCAAACCCTGTATTTTAAATAAATAAATTAAATTGTGAAGTCAGTATTTGATGATTTTTTTTAATGTTTGGTGTATTATTCTTTTTGTTTTGTCACATGTTCTTAAGCCTTAAGTCTGTCAGTGATCTTTTTTATATTTATATATATATAAAAGAGTATAGGTATATATATATATATATGGGCCTATTAAAATAATAGTTTTTCATATATTTTTTCATAAAATAAGTATTTTTTTTTTGCGCAACCTATTGTATTAGATATGTTACAATTTTAGGGGGTCTCATGGCATGAACTTCACAATTTTTATGAGAAAGTGAAATCCGAGTCGGGCGCGGCAGTCATCTTGTTTTATTGTATCAATATATTTTACCTTTTTTCATTGTCTTTTCACGAAACTGAATCATTCCTGAAGTCCCTAGCACGACTTTGGAAATCACTCAACTTCCTGAAAGGTCAATTTAAAAAGTATGGCAATATCCACATGTGGTAAATTATTCTCATGCCCCCCCCCNCCCCCCCCGATTCTTTTTTTTAAAAAAAAATATTCAAGTTTTCATGCCTTATGCGTCAATCGAACCCGGTAAATTTTGCATATCTTACCACCGACCTACTTTTCTTTTAAGTTTTATTACATAGGGGATAACCCCCCCCCCATTTTTCGATTCCTTTAAGTCATAGTATTCTTTTAGAACCAGAGCGGCTTTGCCTCTAAGGCGCCCAGTGAAGCGCGCTGAACCTGCAATACCTTTAATACTGTGATGCCCATTAAAATTGTAATAAAATAAAAAAATATAATTCGTGCTTTTTAAAATAGTGTTTTTTGTGTGTTTTTCATTTATCTGGTGTCTGGTACATGTTGGTCAATTGGTCACTCAGGTTACAAAATGAAGATGATTTTCTGATTCCTCTTTTAAGGTAGGCTTTCATGCTCTTTCCTCGTTCTATTTTGAGGTAGGGAAAGTATTATTTATACGGCACCGTAGGTGAGACAAATGAGTATCTGTTCTTAAACTACTAGTAGAAAGAGGTACCTTCTCATAATCTGTAACGTTCATCCGATTTTGATGAAATTATGTGGTATTGTCAGGGTTGATACGCAGATTATTTATTATATTGAACTGGTTGCAGGTCTCCATTTTCCCATTAAAAATGTTTCTCAACTTCTCTGTTTGGGGTTATTTATTATTATTGGACTTAATGCAAATCTCTATGCGCAAACTTGCCTTTCTTGACATTTCTATATCTGCGTTGACCGAAGGAAATGAGGCCTAGTTTTAACCCCACAATTTTTATCTAAGCATCTGTTTATATGTTCGAACGTCCGATTTTGATGACATTTGGTATCAACATTTATTATGTTAATCGAACTTGCTGATTACTTTTGGCCCTATTTGCCACCCGAGGCCTTATGGCGACCATTTTAACTGAGTGAGATCTACAGTTTACAGTACTACTAGTATTAATTCATTTTTGTCTTTATTTTCATTTCAGATTTGTTCAGAGGACAGAAATCTCATCAGGGGAACGGTAGGATTTTTATGCATGTTAAAATTTGGTTTTAGTTGGTGTCGGGCCATTTGTGTAAGATTTCAGAATTGGTACTCATATTTTTATTTACACAGTTTTAGGTACATTTTCAGCTGGGCCACACATCAACATCATCATGATCATCAGGTTCCAAAAATCAGAAGTAACAATCAAATAGGTAATACGGTGAGTTGTGAGTGTATGCTAACCGTTAATGACTAATGACATTAACGGAGTCAAATCTCGATGACTGGCTCTACACACCAGGACGAGCTGGAACGCCTACCATCACAGTTTCGGCCAAGGGCTATGAAAACCTTTTCGGTAAACTCATATCAATCTGTTTTAGCCATATTTTAAAGCGTGAGTCTAGAAATGGGAAGAACAGCACGGTTTGATTCTCTAGCAAGGAACACCGATACAGCAACCTAAATTAACTGTGCTATCTCAGTAAAATGTGTTAATGATTAATTACCAAAATCATGTATTACGGTAACGGTAAATGGCATTAATGAAGTGATGTGCGAGCTTTCGAATTAGCGTTCTTGCGATGACCGGTTCTGTGGAAGAGGACGACTTGGGACGTCTATTATCACAGTTACTAACATTAGTGAGGGGGGTGAGGGGGTGTTACTAATATTTTGTTTCACTCAGTTTTAGGTACTTGTTGTTCAGCCGTGTCTCAATGCTAAATCATCATCATCATCAGGTTTATCTTTGGTGAAGGAGTAACTCAACTTGATCTCGGTAATACGGTGAGTTGGGAGTTTTCGATAGGATTTCCACATCGAAAGCTTAATATCGATATCCGATATTATCGGATGGTCAAATATCGTTATTCCGATATATCGGTTGTTTCGATAGTCTTGAATCTTGACGAATTTTGACCACCTTACTATCCTAGTTTCCAACCGTGTAGTTTATCTAGCCTTATCTGTATCTCACTGAGATTGTTTACAAGGGGTCCGGGTTCGATTCCCGGTAAAATTTCAAGGTTTGATACTTGGATACACGCAGTCAACTTTCATTTCACTCATACCTCGTAAGGAAAAATAACATATTAACTATTTGAATGAGTCGCATTAATCTTGAGACATTACCAGTAAATGGCGACAGTAACAATTGATTATAAATTAACGTGTATAGTGCTCTCAGAAAATCTACAGCAGTAGCGTTCGACTTCGATCATATTCTTCACATTATGGGTAATATCGGAACCTTATAATCGATATAAAAATATCGATAATTACATCGACATCCCTATTTTTGTAGTAATACGGGCAGCAATAAGTAGTAAAAAATGCACATTTTTTAAAATATATATACATATGCATATATTTTTATAGGCGCCCTCTTCTAAAGATTCTTTTTTCCAACCAACAGCCTCTTGGTTACGAATCCGCCGCCTCAACCTCAAAAAATGCACATTTTTTTGTTTTTATTAAAAAAGTATACATATGCATATATTTTTAATAGGCGCCCTCTTCTAAAGATTCTTTTTCCAATCTTGTGCCAAAGAGGGGGGGATGGAGTTTGATTCAAACCAACAGCCTCCTGGTTACGAATCCGCCGCCTCAACCTCAAAAAATGCACATTTTTTTGTTTTTATTAAAAAAGTATATATATACATATGCATATATTTTTAATAAGCGCCCTCTTCTAAAGATTCTTTTTCCAATCTTGTACCAAAGAGGGGGGATGGAGTTGGATTCGAACCAACAGCCTCCTGGTTACGAATCCACCGCCTCAACCTACTGAGGTTGTTAAGCTACTGAGGCTGTTTCCTACTAAGGCTGTTTAAGCTACTGCGCCGGGAAGGGTGGGAGGGGTGATACTAACGTTTTGTTTGACTCAGTTTTAGGTACTTGTTCACCTGTGCCTAACTGCTGCATAAGCGTCCTCCTCATCAGGTGTATCTTTGGACATGAGGTGAAGTAAACAATCAGAATCTAGTTGTCAATACGGCGAGTTGGGAGTTCCGAAGTAATAAATGAAAAACAATAAGTAATTTAAAACTAATGATGGTAGTAATTCGGAGTAATATGGCGAATTGTGAATTATTACTTTGGATTAGGAGAGGCGCAGAGGGATGTCTTCAGTTGAAACGGGTGATCAAGGCTTAAACTCTAGATATCTCTGCCGGAGTCAGTAAAATGTATTAATGATGTATTACGCTATAATGATGTATTACGGTAAATGACATTAATCAAGTTAACTGAATTATGTGCGGGATTTCCAATTAGCGTTCTCCCGATCACGAGTTCTACGCACCATGGTGACTTGGAATCATCGGGCATAGCTTTGTATCCGCCTCACGGGTGTAATGTGGTTAGGTTGGAGTTGAATGCACATGAGATTGGAGGGTGGATCTGATAATGAGGACGTTATATAAGCGTCCTCATTATCAGATGTATCTTTGGACATGAGGTGAATAAAACAGTTGAATGCACATATAAGTTTGGGGGGGGGGGGGGGCAAATAGTTTGTTTCACTCAGTTTTAGGTACATGTTCAGCTGTAGCGCACTGCTATATAAGCGTCCTCATTATCAGATGTATCTTGGGATATGAGTTGAAACAAACAGTTGAATGCACATGAGCTTGAGGGGAGCTAGATAGTAATAGTTTATTTCACTCAGTTTTAGGTACATGATCAGCTGTACCACACTGCTATATAAGCGTTCTCATTGTCAGATGTATCTTGAGACATGAGGTGAAGAAAACAATCAGCAGTAACCCAATATCAAGTTGGTATTACTCTGAGTTGGGATTTCAATTCACTGTAAGAAAAGAAGACAGTAAGAAGTAATAGAAAGGTAATTACTTAAGTAATTTGGAGTAAGAAGACGAGTTGTGAATTATTACTTTCGATAGGGAGGGGCGATTAATTCTGAATTTCACCATCGATCGGGATTAAATGAATGAATGAAGTATTAAAGAAAGTAAAGCATAAAGCTTGTAACAAACGCACCTGAATTATCTGCGAGCACTTTTTTGGTTGATATGGTAACCTCATATCATCCAAATAAGCGTCCTACTAATGACCGGTTCTACGCAGCAGGACGACCTTTAAAGTCTATTATGACAGTTTCATCAAAGGGCCGTAAAAATATTTTTCGCAACCTTGTATAAATCCGATTCTAACTTTTTACTTTCCTTATCCTATAAAAAGGAAATTATTGTAATGGGCTGAAATTTTCGAGGTCGAGTTTTCAATTCAAAACACGTTTTGATGTCCCCAGAGCCCAAATCTCGAGTTTGTGTCTGTCTGTGAACAAGATTTCTCAAACAAGAAATTGAAGAATACAACTCAGGTTGAAGTGTAATATATTGTTGGCCGCTAATTAGCGGTTGAAGGCCGCTTTTTATAGATGAGAAAAGTCACGTGATGTTCTCACCAGATTTTTTCAATATATGCATCCAAACATGGGAAAAAGATTTGATTTTAAGCGGATCGTCGCTACAACTTACTTATTCGAACAGTAAATGACATTAATGAAGTCAACACAATTATCTGCGAACACTGGAATAAGCGTCCTCACGATGAAGAGTACCGGTTTTACGCTTACGCTCTAGGAAACTTCATATACACCTGTTTCTACCATTTTTTAAACATGAATATGAAATTAGAAGACGGACACCACTAGAGTCTAGAAAAGATGACCGATACGACAATAAGTTGTATTAGCTCTACCATCTCAGATAATTCGAGCAAAAAGCAATCAAGGAATGNTATGTTTGGTAATAGGGTGAGTTGAAATTAATAAGGTGCTATTATGGCTTAAAATCTTAATATCACCATCAGAGTTAGTAAAATGAATGAAATAAAAAGCATGTGGTGTAAGTTATATTCGAACAGTAAATGACATTAATGAAGTCAACACAATTATCTGCGAACACTGGAATAAGCGTCCTCACGATGAAGAGTACCGGTTTTACGCTTACGCTCTAGGAACGCCTAGCATCACCGTTCCACCCAGGGTGGAACGGTGATGCTAGGCGAAACCTATTCGGAAACTTCATATACACCTGTTTCTACCATTTTTTAAACATGAATATGAAATTAGAAGACGGACACCGCTAGAGTTTAGAAAAGATGACCGATACGACAATAAGTTGTATTAGTTCTACCATCTCAGATAATTCGAGCAAAAAGCAATCAAGGAATGTTTTTTGTTCCTGTGTCCGCTACAGGCAGGTAATGTGGTTCGGTCTGAGATACTTGCAAATGGGCCTGGACGAGTGGGGGGCTACTAACATTTCACTCAGTTTTAGGTACTTGTTCAGCTGTACTTGACTGCTAAATCATCATCAGGTTTAGCTTTGACATGAGTTGAAGTAAACGATCAGAAGTAACTCAAGATCAAGTTGGTAATACGGTGAGTGGGAGTTCCGGAGTAAGAAAAGACGACATTCGGGCAGTAATAAGTAATAGAAATCGAATGACGTAAGTAATTGGAAGTAATAAGGGGAATTGTGAATTATTACTTTGTATTAGGAGGTAGGTCTTCAGTTGAAACGGATGATCAAGGCTTAAAATCTGGATATCACGTTAAATGATGTTAATGAAGTCAAGTAAATTATCTACGAGCACTTGAATTAGCCATCTCACGACCAGATGACCGTTTCTACTTACTTGGAACGCGTACCATCACATTTCCTGCCAAGGGCCATCAAAACCTTTTCGGCAATCTCATATTTATCAATCTGTTTCTAGCATTATTTAAAACATGAAAGAACAACGCGTGTTCGTATATTCGTGATCTAAACTCCTCTTTGGGGCTGTGTAAGCCCCTGCACCTAAGCCTCTGCACCTAAGCCTCTGGTGGGCTTTTTGTGCTTGACAACGCGTGTTAGTTCTATAGATAATTCTATGAAAAAGGTTTTCTTTTCATTCTTCAAATCTGGAAGGCGGTCGCTCCTTATATAACTTCCTCTGTATCAGCTCTAGGGGGATACTAATATATATTTTTACTCTGTTATAGTTACATTTTTATTTGAGCGACACATCATCAGCAGGTTTATTACTAAGGGAAGTAATAATATTTTGGCGAGTAGTGATCTAAGTCGGAGAGCTAGATACACGTGAGCCGGTAAGTAAAAGGGATGAGTTGGGTATTAATGCAAGGAACGGGGAGTCCCAAACTTTTGAACACTAGAAATATCTCCTCTCCTTTTTTAATTAATAAGAAAAAAAAACACGTATTTCTTAGATATTATTTGGGATCATTTCGGTAGTAATACGAGTACATTGTGTTCCGCAAGTTAATGTTTTATACTATTAAAGGTCTGTCTGCAATTTTCCTCAGGTCTCCCAATATAGCTAATCAGCTAATTCTATAAATTCCTATCACGCTCTATGAACTCAGTTCCGCGCAAACTATCTTAGACTTGTGTGCACCTTATATTTATAATATGATACAATGTGCTATACAGATAAAATGCCACCATGAAGACACTGGAGGCCCAATGCTGGCCGCAAATTAACTTATTCTATTATCGTAATTTCATGTCCTTACCCAACTTTATCAAATTTAGACAATGCGTTCGAGAGTTATCGTGTTACAAAGACAAAGAAAATAAAAATTGTCGAGTTAAAACTAGACCACAGTATGACTTTTTTTGTTGAGAGAATAGAAAATTACAAGTGCGTAGCTGTTCGTGCTGGTCATTATATGCATATTTAAATTTTTTGCTATTAATCATTGTTTCTCTTGCAGATATTATAGGTTATAATTATTTATTTTTGTTTATCTTGCAGATATTAGGTAATAATTATTTATTTATTGCTATTATATTATAGGTAATAACTCTTATTTTTTGCTATTAATCATTGTTTCCCTTGCAGATATTAGGTAATAATTATTTATTTATTGGTATTAAACATTGTTTCTCTTGCAGATATTAGGTAATAATCATTTATTTTTTGGTACTAATCATTGTTTCTCTTGCATATGTTAGGTAATAATTATTTATTCTTTGGTATTAATCATTGTTTCTTTTGCAAATATTAGGTAATAATTATTTATTTTTTGGTACTAATCATTGTATCTCTTGCATATGGTAGGTAATAATTATTTATTCTTTGGTATTAATCATTGTTTCTCTTGCAGATATTAGGTAATCATTATTTATTTTTGGTTATGAATCATTGTTTCTCTTGGAGATATTAGGTAATCATTATTTATTTTTTGTTATTAATCATTGTTTCTCTTGCAGATATTAGGAAATAATTATTTATTTTTTGGTATTAATCATTCTTTCTTTTGCAGATGTTAGGTAATTATTATTTATTTTAATTTGTTTTGTTATTAATCAGTGTTTCTTTTTCAGATAATATTAATTATGTATTGCAGATTGAAATAAGTTGTTAAATTGTACCAAATATATTAAAATAAATTTAATTCTCAATGTGTAAGTTTCTTTCTTTTATGACATTATATTACAAATTGAAATAAATTGTAAGTACCAAATATTTGAAAATAAATCATATTCTGATTGCGTAAGTTTCTATGTCATGTTACATGTTGGTTATGTTTTCTTTGTTGCATGTTTGTGTTCCAACACCTCACAAACATTTGCATCTCATACTATGATTTGTGAGTTTAGGATTGTTTATCTTAAATTGGACTCTGCACTTGGCATCAGACAGAAATATGCTGGGGTCTTAAAATTTGGAATTTCTGTTTTAAAAGATTTTTTTGTTTGGCGAAGTGCGACCGTAAAGTTGTTGCCGAAAATTAGATTACATTTTTACTGACGTGTCTCGCTAAAAAAGTGATTTTTGAAAATAAATTTAATTTTTGGCGGCCCCCATATTTTTGCCTGGAATCTTGTTTAAATTCCAACAAATGAAATTAAAACTACAGTTCAAATTATGAGATTTGAGGACAACGTATTGCCAAAAAAATGTTGCCGTTTGTAGATGATGATGATGATAGGAATACGCCCTGTCTTGTATTGAAAAGTAACGTCAAAAATTTGCCTGCTTTTTTAATTGAACTGAGTTACTTTATTTCTCACGTTTCTCATGGGAAATGTATAGAGAAATGAGAAATAAAGTAACTCTGTTCAATACAAAAACAGGCCTAATGTTGCCTCTCCTCCCGTCTATATTTGTAAACAAAGCGGTTTTCGCTTTTGTCTCCGGTCTCATTATTCGAATTATACATCCAATAAATTTCAACTCATATTATGCGTTGCTTTTTTGTGTTGTGTTGGGGTGGGGATTGAGTTCAGTGCATAAACTCAGTCTTCATCGGGTCCCTATAAGTGGCCACCTCCTCGTGGTGGGACCTGGGTTACGCCAAGAGCCACTTGAAACCCGTTACTGATGTTATATGCGCATAACATCAGTAAATATTAACACGATAACGTGAGATGATTTTTCTCTTCTGTTTTTAGATTCTGTCTTTTTCCTTAATATTTTTCACCTTTTCAATCACTTTTAAAAAGTGTCGTGCTCAAGCAAGATTGCTCATCAAGGCATGGCCGTAAAAATGTTTCCTAACCTGTCTAGTTGGGTGAAAATGTGTCAAAAAAAGCTAACAAGTAAACATAAAAAGATAAAAATAAAATATATTTCCTTAATATTTTTCCTCTTTTTATTCACTTTCAAAAAGTGTCGTGCTAAATAATATTAAAAGATGCTTCTCAGGAATGTACAAATGTTTTTTATCAGAGTTTACTCTAAGGCTAGGTTCACATGACCGCGCGGTATCATATGAACAAATCGATACAAGTTTGTAGAACTACCTAGTACCGCGCGGTAATGTAAAAAACATCCACTATTAAACAACACCGCGCGGCACAGGATCTATCTAAGATCTTGTGCGACGCGGTTCGTCGTTCCGCGCGGTCATGTGAACCTAGTCTTAAGGTAGAGCACATTAAGTTTTATCACAACATTCATAAATCAATATTGAACATTGAAGGGAAACAAATATGTATTAAAATAACAATTAATACACAGGAAATTTATTGGGCGGAGCGAAGCGTAGCCTTATACTCCCTACAAACTGCAAACTTTTGTTACCCTACTCCTCCGAAACTACTCAACAGATTTTTACCAAATTTTTTTCTTCATATTCTGCATATACCCAAGGGTGCATATATCTATTTTCAGAACGATATCTTTAACCGTTTCCGATTTTTTACCAAATTCGGAGAGTCATGATCCGATACCTTAAATTTTGTCGCGACAGCATATCAACTCATAACGAAAAAGTTTTAGGTGTCTTCTCAAGACTTAATTTAGGACATAATTTACTAAATTTTGACAAACCATTCCAGAGTTACAAGTTCGAATCCGGGATCGGGTAAAATAAAATTTAGGAAATACTAATAGTTTAGTCAAAACGTTGAAGGATATCGAATATATAATACATCTATTTTCGGAACAATATCTTGAACCGTTTCCGATTTTTCGGCCGATTATTTTGCGTTTTAAATAGGACCTACTACTGAACCGCATGATGCAATCAAGAAAGGTGCGGTATTCTCAAAAAATCTTGTCTTAACGGAATAATGGAGCAATATGCTAAAGTTTATGTGGTGCCCGAAAATTCGAGGTGAAACGGATGGCTCCGCCCGTTTTTGTCCACGGACACACCTAGTTTAAATTAAACTTTTAACTTGAGAATTTAGTTAGCAACAATAGCAATTTGTAAACATAAAAAGTCAAGCCGCAAATGGGAAAAATCCTGCGTGCCTGAAAATAATTCGTTTCTTGTCCAGGTTTCTTTGTGATATGTGGCATTTTAGTTTCTGTTGCCAACCGTACGGATATATCCCTACATTTAGGGGTTTCCCCCCATTTATTAGCCTTTGTAGGGATTTAGGAACGGATATTTAGAAAATGTCTTAAATGCAGCGATATTTGACAAAGAGTGTTGACTCTTCGAGGAAAACTGCATGATTAGTTACAAGTCCACCGTCTTAACCACTGCGCCATTGAGGTTGGTTTTAATATAAGCAATAAGTATAGTACAGACATTCTGTGTGCAATGCTTAGTTGAAACCAATAGTTTTACCTACCACAATAAAAACAATAACAAAAAGTCTTTCTTTTCAGGGAAATCCCCCAAAATATGTTAAACTAAGTTTCATAAGCTATGGGTTCGATTCCCTTTTTTAACTGGTAAAGCAAAAATCTTATAAGTACCTGCTAGTAATTAGGATATGACTCCGGGGAGAACCGTAGGATCCCATAGTTCTGGGATTTTTGAGGATTTTTGTCGCGTGCGGCGTGACACATTGCGGGAAAAATCCCACCAACCATATTTTTATTTTTTCCACTTTTCTTTTGTTTTGTTTTTAACTTTTTATGTTTACTTGTTAGCTTTATAGACATATTTCAACCCCCCTCAACAGGTTAGGAAACGTTTTTACGGCCATGCCTTTATTGCTTTAGCAAATTTTTTTTCCCCATACGGGAAAAATATTTTGAAAACGGGAAAAATATTTTGAACGTGGGATTTTTCCCTTGTTTGAGGACCCTACGGTTCTCCCCTAAGGCGGACCTTCTATTATAATTATGAGGCTACAGTATAAATTTTTGTCCTCGGGGGCATTCGATCTAAAATCGAACTAAAATATCCCATAATCAAAGCCAGTACAGTAACCTCCCTCTTCCATCTTTCCCGGTGGCAACATTTGAGCGTAGGGATTTTTTATGCTCCTTGTAGGGATTTGCCCAAAACACATTTGGCAACACTGGTTAACTGTTTTCAGTACAGCAGTCTGTTTCTGTTGACCGGTTGAACGAATAAATGAGAACGAACTACGCATAGTGAAGATTTTGGTATTCGTGGGTTCTAGTCGTTCTAGGTACTTGTTTATATTTTTTTAAGTATTTATATTTTGTATAAGCTCGCACCTATTCTTTGAATCTTTTATTTTTTGAAGGTAATGTAAAAGTAACATCACTTATCTCCCAAGCCGTATTTTAAGTCAGAGGGTAATCCGAATAATAACTATTAATATTATTTGTTAGTTCCCTTCTTTTTAAAAAAATCAAGGTCCTATTTCATAATTTAAGTACACTGGCTCTTGAGATTCACTTGCACACATTAACGAAATACCTATCTGTCATATTATACAGAATACAGGGTTCGTTCAGGCTATCAGATAAAAACCTTTTAAAGTTCCGTAAATTTCAACCAGTCAATTGCGTTTTGTACTATACAGAATACAGATTTGATATTTTAAATAAAAATCAATATAATAGACCGGTGTCTTATAATGAGTGTCCGCTCTTAGTTTCAGCGGTACATACTCTAATGTGGAACACATACATTTTCACAAAAATATGTTTTAATTATCCTTAAAAAATAAAATGGCATATTGTTGAACTGTGTTGAAGTAGAACGTATTGGGTGTAGCATTGGGTTAGTTTACAAAATAGAATACGTATTGAACCCTTCTGCGTTAACTTTCTACACATTAAAATTTGTGTTTATACCACCGAGTCACGCCCGTGTTAAATCCTAACCACTCCACACATGAATCAAGGTTAATATAGGTTAGGCGTGGCTACATATACCTAATAAAGGTATGAGTAACATTCGAAAAAATTTTGGTATGTAAGTACTAAAAAAGATATTAAATGATCCAAAGAACATTTTAAAACAGACCTTGGGTTTTTAGCTAGGCTGTGGAGCCAAGGAGCCGTGTGATTTTGTATAAAGAAGCTGGTGCCGGAGCCCCTTTTTCTTATAAAGAGGTGCCGGAGCCAGAGATTTTATCGACGGTTCCGCAGCCCTGGTTTTTAGTATAAAATTTTTTGAGTTCCATATTTAATTTTTGACTTATCTTCTTCTTCTACACTGCTAAATTGATGGCGGGTGTCACCAAACTCATGTTCAATAGATGCTCCGATTAAAGTTAACCGTAGAGTTACCCTGAAGATAAGTCTTCTTCTTCTACACTGAAATTGATGTTTCACCAAACTCAGGTTTAATAGATACTCCGATTAGAGACAATCTGGCAATAGTGTAATGTGAAAATTGTTTTTAAATGGAGAGTTATTTTGGGAATAATAATTGGTGAAATCTACCATGATAGAGGTTTTATTGAGATAACCTAATGTATATCTCTGTTTACTTCTGACTGAGGTTGTCAATTGTGCAATGTGAAAATTGTTTTTTTTTTTTTTTTTTTTTTTTTTTTTTTTTTTTTTTACTGGAGTGTTGTTTTGGGAATAAGAATTGGTGAAATCCACCATGATAGATTAGGTTTTATTGAGCTAACCTACCTAGTAAACTGTTCACAATGGAATTTTTGTATAACGTAATATTGATTCATTTTTCAGGTTGTGTTATGAAATACCCGTTCGATCTTTTCAATTACATAGACAGTAACATTTTTATATGAGTCAAAAGAACTATGTCTGTAAGAAGAAGTGCTCGTCTAAGTAAGCAGTATGATACTGAGGAAGGAAGTCCAAGTTCTGTTCAAAAAACTCCTAAAATGACACCTTTAAGTAAAGAATTGAGAAAAGTTATTAATCAAAATTCTATATTGTCAATGAAAACAAAATCTAAATTCTTGACAGATTTAGACAGACATATTCAAGATAATAATAATCAATGGAAAGATAAAATGAGAAGTAAGATTATCGAGGAAATCATTTCCTCAGAGGAATCATATTTGAAACAATTGGAAATACTTATCAAGTTTTTCATGGAGCCTTTAAAAAAAGTTGACTTCATTTCACCAACTGAGTGCAATACTTTATTTTATAATATACAATCATTGGAAAGAATCAGCCGAGAGTTATTGAACCAACTTACAAATGACGACAACGTGGGGACAGCGTTCATTACTATGACACCTTACTTCAAAGTGTACTCCCTCTATGCTTATAATTACAATAGTGTGTTACAAATTTTACAAACCATATCAACAAGTAACAAAAAGTTGTGCGCTTTTATCGCTAAACAAGAATCTCGTCCTGAAGTAGCTAATAAAATTACAGCATTACTTATTACACCCATACAGAGAATTCCACGGTATAGGTTATTACTCAAAGAAGTTCTTAATTATACTGCCCTTGAACATCCACACTATTCTAGCATTCAAAAGGCTCTGCAAGAAGTGACTTCTACCACTGATCATATCAACCAGTTGGTATTAGACCAACAACATATGACCCGCCTTGTAGAAGTACAGAGAAATCTAGCCGGAGGAAAACCTACTATAGTAGTTCCCGGTAGACAACTCATCCGCGAAGGTACTCTGATGAAGATGAGAATGAAAGGCAGTAACAAAGTGACAGCCTGTTACATGATTCTTCTCTCAGATATTATTATGTACTGTAAAGAATGGAGAGTGCATGAAAAACTGCGATGTCTTCGCGTGCTTCCCTTATCTAAATGTACTGTCACAAAGCTTATGTTTAAACAAGGCCTGTTCAATTTGACTTGTAATAGTATTTCGTACATTTTATACTCAGTCACTACAAGTGAAGAAGGAAATGCGTGGTATAATGCAATCAAGAAAGCAATTGCCGACCATAAAGAAAAGTTCCAAACTTTAAGAAAACGATACAGTTCTAAGAAGGTAATCCAGAGGAAAGATCTGCACAAGATATCAGAGACCGTTTCTTTGAAAGAGAAAAGAAAAAGGAAAGCTTCGAACACGGATACAAGTTCCGAGTGTGGCCTTCATAGTCCATGGAAAGTGCTGAAACTATCTCAAAGTATTATTCCGAGTGGTCTGTCGAAATCAAATGTCCACGGAAATCAGCCTTCTAGACATTCTAAATCAAGTTTGAAGGAGAAAAAACACGAAGAAACACCCAAGTGTGGAGATGTGAGTTGTGACGGTAGTGACAAATATCCCCATGTAGGTTTCTCAAATTCAGATCAAACTGTGTCAAACACGAGTGGCAAAAATGAAGATAAATCTTTCACTCGTACCATAATGGTACAAGCAAAAACTGTTGTCAATATGTTAGGAGAGTCCATGAGGAGATATCTTCTTCCTGGTAACTATGCCCCGAAATAAGTGGCATACAAAAATTTATCAAAAATAAGATTGATTGCCAATCTTCAATCCTTCTTCTTTCTACAATAACAAAGTTTTATTGTAACACTGAGCTTCTTCCACTCCGTGCGGCCGAGGCATGGCCGTAGGCATCTGCGCAACCTAATTAATCGGTCTGGAAAATGTAATCCTCACTATTTAATGGACTGCCATGAGGTCCGTAAATATTAGAGCGACTTGGCAGCAGGACCATTCTGTTTGGTGGTAACATATTCACGTCGTTAACCAGTTGTATAATTTTAGATTCTCCCACTCCGTGCGGCCGAGGCATGGCCGTAGGCATCTGCGCAACCTGATTAGTCGGTCTGGAAACTGTAGTCCTCACTATGTAATGGACTGCCATGAGGTCCGTAAATATTAGAGCGACTTGGCAGCAGGACCGTTCTGTTTGGTGGTAACAAATTCACGTCGTTCACCAGTTGTATAATTTTATCGGTCATAACCTGTAGAAATGTACGTTTCTCAGTTTTCCTAGCATTCCAGGCTATGATTGGGGGCAGAACAGGGGGTTTCCTAGGAAATATGTTACGAGTGCCTAATTCCAAGTTATGACTTTGGGAGGACTTTAGTACTACCACACAAAATGGCCATGTCTCTAAGGCAACTGGCGAAGTGTGCTACTAAATTATAATTTACTATATTAGGCGTGGATATAGGGGAGGAAAGAATTTAAAAATTCCTCCGACCTCGTTCACTTATCTTTTTTTTTCACCTGTATAGAAAATGCATGTTTATATTGAAACGATACGATGATGTTTTTGTCTTATCTAAAAGATTTTTACTTTTTTTATTTCTTAATCAAACTTGTTTTTTTTCCAAAGTAAGCTCTCCATTTCTCGATTCAGGTTTTGTATTTTAAAAAAAATAGTCAAATTATGGTAATATGACGCGATTAAAAAAACAACATCGAAATCAAGTTATCTCTTTATTAAAATAATAGATAACTGTATGACCCAATAAAATAGGAAAACAAACAAATTAACTATAGCAAAAAAATATACCCCCCCCCCTCCAAACAATTTTTAAACCTTGCCTAATTTCAAGTGATGACGTCTTGCATCACACTTGCAGCAAGGAGTTTTCGGGTTCAATACCTGGACGTGCCGAAAATTTGAAAAAGAATTTTTTCTGGTCTGGTTGTGTTTGGAGGTAACTCAGCCCTCTGAGGACAATTGAGTAGCTATGGTAATAGCGACAAGTGGTAGCATTAGTACCTATGATAATAGCGACAAGTGATGGCATTATAAGGTAAAATTTGTTAAAGTGCAACTTTTCGGTAACCTCATATCAACCTGTTTGTACCATTTTATGAAACATGAATCTAAAAATGGAAAGATCAATCGATATTAAGAAGAACACCTCTATAACAACAGATTGTGAGAGAAATTAGTAGTCCTTGGCAGGATCTATGATTGTATTTGTTCTGGGTGGTCCCAGTACGTATAACCGAATATCGTGAGGATATTCAATTTCAGTTACCTGCTTTCGGGTGAGTCGTCTAATATGTTGAACTCGTGCCAAAAAGAAGTAAATCCTGTTGAACGGCATGGCACTCAAATGGTTACGAAACCACTTGCGCGAGTAGTTGGTTTGCACTGAAGTGGTAATAAACAGTCGCGCTAAATTTAATTACCAATGAAATACTCACTCCGAGTTAGAATTTTTTCGTAATTTTTTTTTTCCGCCTCATATCATTGTCTTAATGCGTGGGGAAATCAAACCTTCATGTTAGGCGTTAGTCAAAGAACCACGGAGGCATGGCCGTTAAAACGTTTCCTATTTCCTCAGCGGTAAACTATGTCATTTTGTACTATTCCTTACGTTTGCACTGTTTCTCCCTCTAACCAGAGAGATGGAGAAACGTTTATATAGCAACTTGCTAGAATGAGCTGATTATAAATTTCCCTTACATGTGAAAATATCTTTAGTGGAAAAAGGTGTTCCTCCCCGGAGTTGTACCCGGATTTTCGTAAACTTTTTCTGTTGGGAGTCGAAACAATAGAATATTTAAAGCGCCAAAAATTCAAAATATGTTACTTTTTTAATTAATCAGATTTAAATATTTTTTTTACAGGTATTACCTACCTATTTATTAAATTAAAGTAACAATTTATTGTATTTAAGGTGTTGAATTTTAATTATTTTATATTCATTTAAGTTTTTGTGTAATTCCATGAATTATAAAATTGCGTTGTAATTTTGCAAGATTATCATCAGGTGATTGATAAGAGAGCTTCTCTTATCATGTTTGAACCCTTGGACGAAGACATTCCTTCTGATATTGAGGAAGGAGAGGTAAGTATGGTAAATTGCGATTCCTTTGTTTTAGACCCAATAGGAAGCTTATAAGTCTAGTGTTTCTGTAGGAAACGCTATTATGCTAATTTAAATACATACTTTTTTATTTAACCACGTTATACCTATATACCAATTCCTGCAAAATCACAAAATTTTAACAAAATCCAACGAGATTTTACTGAGTGTTTGACCACGTATGTTCGAGCCCTCTTGATGCTGGCTATTCCGGGCCCTACCTTGGCTAGGTGAGGCAAATGTGGGTAATTAGATTTTAATCAAGTTTCCAGCAAATGGATAATCTATAAAAACACTATTTATGATTATTATAAGCCTCAGTTGCTCAGACTGACGGATTCGTAACCAGGAGGCTGCTGGTTCGAATCAATTTGAAGACATACAATTGAGTTATAGGTAACATAAACTCATTATTATTATTAATAACAAATAAGTCATAATGTTAATGAGATAAGTACTAAAATAATTCTTCTTAGATTTCAGACTGTGATTATACTCCTTTAGAACGTCCTGCACCTGTGAGTCAGCAAGTGCCTAATGTCATTAAAGTTCTACCCGAATCTTCATCAGATGATGATAAGAATGGTGATAGCGATGATGAAGATCACCCCGTATTAAAATTAAAAAGACAGCGCATTGACACCAGCTCGAGTAGTAATACACAAAATAAATACAAAATTTGGTGTCAAAGTCTACAAGATGAAACCTTGGCTGAAAATTTAGGTTCCTGTGATGTGGACGTAAGGATAGAAGATAGAAATGTTGAAAATTACAATTATAAACTCAAATTTCAAGAGTAAGCTGCATTTCAATATTTTTGAGAAATGAGAAAATTATGGAATCCATAGAATAAAAAATCGAACAAAGAGTCATGTCCGTAAAAACTTTTCCTAACCTCTCTGCTGAGAATAAAATATGTCATTTTGTACTATTCCTTAAGCCACAAGGCTTTTATTAGCCTAAAGGGGAATTTAGTCCACGAAGAGGGGTAAGGAAACATTTATACTGCCATTCTTCGATTGCAAGATCCACTAATACAACTTTGCTTAAAATGGATTGATATATATATCTATCTATATATCTATATATATATATATATATATAGATTAAAAATTTTCCTCAAATGTGAGAATTTTTACTTAGAGAAAAATGGAAATCCAAATTTATATCAAGCTATGTTATTCACTTGAAACTACGTTCTGTCCGATGCGGACAAGTATGCACAAAATTTTATAGCACTTTTGGTATGCAGGTCCCATTCGGGGTCTAGCTGGTCTTCGAAGCCCGCTTTAGTGTCTTGTATGTTTAAACGATTGCGTACTAGAAAAATAAAATAGCAATTTATGTTCAAAGTTGAAAGTATTTTTTATATAGGTAATACTTTGAACACGTGCTTGCAGCCATCCCGGCGCTTCACTTCTCATCTAGAAAATTTCAAGGAAAATTAACCGTGATGATTGGAAAAGTTACAACTTTAAAAATAGGTCTAATTTAATTCGGTTCTCCATCCACGGCTTTCACCATAAACTTTGTAAGGAGGATTCATACCATGAGCCCCTTGATAATGAGTGTGATCGCAAATTTGTACTGATCTGATTTGAGGTAACACAAAACCACAGATTGGTAATTTCAGGACCGGATCAAGCATGCGCGGGGCCTTTGCACATTTGGGCGCGGGGCCCTTGGCACATTTGGGCGCGGGGCCCCTAAAATGAATTTTTTGAAGAAAAAATTAAAAATACATATAGCATGCTAAAATGTACAAAAGTCTACATAATAGATTTACTTATAACTCAATCTATTCATTTCATATTATGATAACCATGCTACAAATATTTAAAAATGGTTTATTGGATATAGTTATATGATAATTTCACTAGAGTGTACACTACTAATAGGTTTACGCGGCTGCGGTGCCTGGTAATCTTGAAATCTTTTCGGAAAGCACTCAAATGTCAAATTCACAAACGAACGAATATCAGATCACTAGACTAATAATAAATAAAGAAAGTTCAAAATATAAAGGAAACGAGCACGGAACACACACGAGAACTCAGATCATCCGAACTATACGCCGACGGAATGAAAATAGCGTACTTTCTCCTTTAGAAATTATTAAATCAAACTTATAAACTACCCCTAAAATAAGATAAAAGATTGACACCGACAGTCCACACCTTAACTGATTCGTAAAGTACTCAATACTGAATGAAATGTTCCCTCCCAGCTTCCCTACTTTTAGACCAACATGGATAATATTTGAGCTGAGAATATAATGTAATAGCTGTTTTCTCGGGCTTCGCTACGGTTACGAAATTTAACAACAATTTCGAAATGCGAAATTAAAGCTTCTCAAATTTGGATTTTTGATGGAACCGACCCCCGAGTGAACACGGCTCCTATTTAGTAAAGTCAATATTTTACTCAAGGATATTACTTTTTGCACTGCGGAATACCTTCGTATTAAATTTTAGCTTTCTCGCTTATACCAAAGTGATAATTCTTAATTATGGGGTTTTGGTGGAACCGACCCCGAGAGAGAGCACCGCTCCTATTTAGAAAATTCAATATTTTATTTTATTTAAGAATATGATTTTTTGTACTGTGGAACTCCTTTATATCATCCTGAAGTGGTACTTCTCAATTCCGATTTTTGGTGATGAAATTGGGGAGAAACGGGAAAATTTCAAATTTTATATTTTTTATGGGGTCCTTCTATAGGTCTATTTTCGGTCATTTTTCGTTATCTCCTTTAATTGGCCCAGAAAAATATTGCAAAAAGAACCGCTAAAAAACGTCATTTATGGCGGTAACTTGCTCCCACTTGAACATTTGATTTTTCCCTTTCTTATTACGCACCTACACACTAAAAGGGATCTGTGTGCCAAATTTTAAGTTAGTCTAGCAACTGGACTTTGCGTTTTATAACCCCTAGATACAAACTGCTATATCTATATACCTATACGACACAGGTATTACTCAATACCCCTATAAGGTAGGTAGGTACTACTATTAAGGAGCGCGGTAGCGCTCCGCCCCGCCAAGTCCAAAAATGCGGTAGCTACCAAGAGTATATTATACGCCACAGCTTACATTGCCGATTTCAGCTACTTCCAGAGGAAAAACTACACACCTCAGGATAAGAATGATTATTTCCTACGTATGAGGCGAACTCAGAGACGAAATATATGAAATTTCAACAAAATCGGTTAAGTCTAATCCGAGATATAGGCTTCTGAAAAGTAAACTTTTTTTTCTCATCGTCTGCTGCTGCTGCTTCTTCTTCTTTGATCTTGACGCACCTACAGCCAAAACTACTGGACCGATTTTGATGAACGATAGCTCATTTTTTTTCTCGTGAGTGGCAGATGTGCCTTTTG
>CM022878.1:11924363-11943947 GCA_012654025.1 Pachypsylla venusta | reverse complement strand
ATGGGTCGGGCTTTTTGCCCAAAGATGACCTGTGCCAAATTTCATCAAAATCGGACTAGTAGTTTGGCTTCCAGAGCTCTGCACACGATTCCGTACGTACGGTGTACGTAGTACGTCGGAAATATCGGTTTTTTGACCCCATGGCTCCAAATATTTCCAAACTTCAAAAATGACCCGAAAAAGTGAAAATATGGCCCAAAAGCAATAGGAAATGATATATTTGATCTTTATTTTGGGTTTTGGGTTCCCGTCAGACGATTTTTTGGGACAAAAAAAAGTCAAAATTTGCTGCACGAGTACAATACTTTATCTTCTAGAGGAAGAGAAAGTAAAAATAAAGATACTTCTTCCTAATTATCTAAAAGTTATATAAAATAATATTGTATAATTGTTGACGTTAGAAACTTTTTAGAAATTATCATTTAGCCATTAAGAAAAATTCGTCATTACTTGAACCACCTATTGCGAGTCCTATGAAATTGCCTCATTGGTATATCGTGTGCCAGATGTATGAGATAGCGGTTCCAGATAAGTTGTAGTCTACTGCTAAAGTTTTTAATTGACATCACATATCTGTTCTTGGAGGCTGATAATTGACATGGTTCCCCAGAACCATGACAATCACTGTAATATAATTAAATCAGTAACAGAAGAAAATGAGTTACAAACATAATGATATATTACAGAGTTGCTCTCTGTATTATTTTACGCCGTCAGCCCAGGTTGAATCGGTCCGTGAGGATGTCACTCTCAAGTAAATTTTTACAATCTCAAATATGATCTTCTTTTCCTCATGGAAAGATAGCAAGTCATAAATTATTGATTGAAAGAAAGTACTCCTTCGGCAACCATCCGAGCTAAAATTGGGTCTGTTAAAATTACCTCAGTGGGAGCGAACAAAAATAGTGATACAGCCAAACATGTTTGATCGGCGTGTCTCTTTGCAAAATTGCATTCCCAGATACAATTTTATGTTTTTTTTTTAACCAGACGGAAGCACTTCAATATTTTACAGTCATTTTTTATTTTTCAGGCGAACTCAGCATTATTTCAGCTAATGTTCAAAATTCCAAATCTTCTGAGGGAGACTCCAATCCCCCACCTTCTCCAGTGTCAGAAACAGAAGACTTAGAAAGAATGGAAAGCGATTAGTTATTATAATATTTTTATGCAATAGATATAGTATGTTGGGGTATTTATGACCACCTTTGACATTTTTTAAGTATTGAAATATTTTTCTATTTATTTATTTCAAAGCATTCATTAACTTTCTGTAGTTGGGAGCCATTTTTTATCTTCAAAATTCGGGCCCTCGTGATGCTGGCTATTTTTCCGGCCAAACCCAGGCTGGGTGAGGTCAATGTGAGTAGCTGGTTTGCAAGTTTAAAGCGAATGGAGCGTGAAACCCCCGTCTTGAATGACCAATAGATGTTAAAGAGACGTTAAGCCAAATTAAAAAAAAGTTTGCTATAACTTGTTGGGGGTATTATAACCACTACAGTATCATATCAGACTAACTTTCGATTACTGATTTTAAGCAACTCCGTCATGTTAAGACTATGAGGGAGTCCGCTCGGGGACACCAAGTATTGTTGGTTTTTCAGTATTGCAGCGAAACAACAGGAGAGGCTATATCTTAGTTATACCTTAAAGTAAGGTACTGCTCCCAAAAATCATAAATCTGAAGAAGATAGTCATTCCGATGTGAGAATATTTGGGGATAATTTTTTGGAAAATGGCCCGGTCGGGAATGGATCCCACGATCCCTCTTGACTATTAATATTAATGCCTGTGGATCCTGATAACAATAAGATCAACAGGAATAATTTCATGTTTTTTTAACATTTATAAGAGCACGTTGACATTTTCTTTTGTCTGGCCAGATTCTGAAAATTAGATTAGAGTCTTCGAATCTAATCTAATATCTCGGGATCTACTACTTATCCTAGAAATCTGAAATTTTGAGGGGCTAGGGAAATAATTATTGTGCCAAAGGTCACGAATAAATTGGCAACGCCAAGAATCTGGTGTTGCTATCTTTTAAGGCGGCCCATGACAGCTTTTTCCATTGATATTTCAACGCGTACAGTACGGTCAAACAATGCTTTTAGAACAATAGTGACTCAAGTTGCTTTTTCCATACTCAGGTCAAAGATTATTAACAACATAAAGAGAGAAATATTTTTTAGATCATCAGCGTCCAAATATGCCCGCTCCGCATGCCCTAGTAGTCCCTCCTGACGGTACTGTTTTTTAATTAACTTTATTGATTTTATGATTATTTTTTTTAAAGTCTTCTTCTTTTTTGAAATAAACATTTTTTCCTGAAAAAGGCAGAGATCAATCTTAAAAGAGAATTATATTTATTATTTAACAAATTTATACTAGACATCCTATCGGTAACTTTAAAAAAAAAACACTACCTTTATTTATGACGAGGATTCACTTACTTTTCACTTCCTACTCGAGTTTCGTCTACTTCGTAGACATTTTCAAGGAAACTGAAAATTCTCCAATAAATATACTTCCCATAAAAAAAGGTTTCCTTAAAAATGTCTACGAAGACGGAACTCGAGTCGGAAGTGAAAAGTGAGTGTAACCGGGTTGGTTAACTGAATAAGTGTTACATCCAAAAAAAGGTCTAGACGTTGTAAGTACGTTTTCCTTAGATGGGTGCACGCCCTAGGAGAAGGTTTAATCACAAGAAAAGACGAAGAATTTCTATTTAAATATTATATTATTAGATGGGTACAAGCCCTAGGAGAATATAAGTGAATCCTCGTGTCAAATAACGGTAGTGTTTTTTAAAAGAAAAGAAATATTTTTATCCGACATTTTTATTTTTATAAGTATATTTATTGGAGAATAGAATAGATCTAAATATACAATATTATAATCTTAAAAATATTTTCTCTTATATGTAATAATTAGCAGAACACCCTTTCATTATTAAAAGCGACGCGCATTGTTATCAGGTTATCACTTATCACACATGATTATAACACTTTATCCTTGCAATGTTGTATTGCATATTGAACGATAAAATAAATACGATATTTTTTTGATTTCTGTTTGAAGACAATCGTAGAAGGTCGAAAACCTTTCCATTACGTGTGCAGATTTTTTATATCTTGAGGACAAACCATATCCCGATTATACTATAGATAAATATTTTTTTTTAAAAAAAAAATAATATAGAATAGAAAAATACTTCTATTTGAAGTATTTTTTTTATTATAAACCGGAGAGTAAGACCGACTGCTTGTAATACACAAAATCTGTGGCAATAATAAAATAGGAAATTTTAATTATAAGGAAAGGAGCTCAAGTCTTTGGTGAGGCAGCAGGATAACGCTAGTAGTACGACCAAAAAGGTGTTTTATAACCTAAACCTTGAGGTATACGAGACATTTTTTTTTATCAACTGAATAAAATTTCAAGCAATATTGCGTCGTTTTGTTTTTAATCATTTCACAATTTTTTAAATTAAAAACAAAGTCGGATGGAACAAATTTAGCAAAAAAAAAAAAAAAAAAAAAAAAAAAAAAAAACAGACTGGTTTTTGTTCACAAGCTGGCAGATTTTTTCGGCTAAAAAACCTCTTAAAATAGGATTCTAGCGAAGAACAGATTCCAACAGTTATAGCGTCAATGCTTATAGCCCGTGACTTTAAATAAATTGTGATACTTAGTAGTGTAAGACTTGTGTGATGATTATTTCAACAAACTCCATTTTAATTGTTCTTTAGCACTTTGAAATACTTGAGCCACTGTCTGCTCCCCTAATGGAATGTCATCAACTCTCAGTGCTACTCTCTGAACGACGGCAGTTGAGTCCGCTTCTTGAATGATTCTGAAAACATTAAATTGAGCTTGGACTTTAACACAAAAAGTAATTTTTTCAGGAAATAGGCAATTAACAGAGATATTGCTTTACAGGGTGTCCGCGAGCTATATCAAATATTAAGGGGTGCGGCAGTACCGGATTACTATAAGGCAGATTTGGCAGTTGCCAAGGGCCCCTCGCTTTGGGCAACTTACAGTAGGTATTATGAGTTTTTGACCAAGCTTACACTAGGTATTCCTGGATTCAGAAAAATAAATAATAAAAATTCAATGGAGAGTTCTGAGGCCATAGCGTGACCCCCCCCCCTCTCTGTCCGTCTATCTCTCTGAAAATTGACTTTTCTACAACATTCAACCACATAGATAATATAGTAGTACCTACCTACCTTATAGGGGTATTGAGTAATACCTGTGTCGTATAGGTATATAGATATAGCAGTTTGTATCTAGGGGTTATAAAACGCAAAGTCCAGTTAGTGTGTAGGTGCGTAATAAGAAAGGGAAAAATCAAATGTTCCAAGTCAAGTGGGAGCAAGTTACCGCCATAAATGACGCTTTTTAGCGGTTCTTTTTGCAATATTTTTCTGGGCCAATTAAAGGAGATAACGAAAAATGACCGAAAATAGAACCCCCAAAATAGTATAGAAGGACTCCATAAAAAATATAAAATTTGAAATTTTCCGGTTTCTCCCCAATTTCACCACCAAAAATCGGAATTGAGAAGTACCACTTCACGATGAGCGACAAAGCTGAAATTCGATAAAAAGGAGTTCCACAGTACAAAAAGTCATATTCTTGAATAAAATAAAATATTGAATTTTCTAAATAGGAGCGGCCCCCAAAACCCCATAATTAAGAATTATCACTTTGGTATAAGCGAGAAAGCTGAAATTTAATACGAAGGTATTCCGCAGTGCAAAAAGTAATATCCTTGAGTAAAATATTGACTTTACTAAATAGGAGCCGTGTTCACTCGGGGGTAGGTTCCATCAAAAATCCAAATTTGAGAAGCTTTAATTTCGCATTTCGAAATTGTTGTTAAATTTCGTAACCGTAGCGAAGCCCGGGAAAACAGCTATTACATTATATTCTCAGCTCAAATATTATCCATGTATATATTTGGTCTAAAAGTAGGAAAGCAGGGAAACTGGGAGGGGACATTTCATTCAGTATTGAGTACTTTACGAATCAGTTAATGTCTGGACTGTCGGTGTCAATCTTTTATCTTATTTTAGGGGTAGTATATAAGTTAGTTTGATCAAATAACTTTTAAAGGAGAAAGTACGCTATTTTCATTCCGTCGGCGTATAGTTCGGATGATCTGAGTTCTCGTGTGTGTTCCGTGTTCGTTTCCTTTATATTTTGAACTTTCTTTAATTATTATTAGCTAGACCTACCCTTTTCTAGTGATCTGATATTCGTTCGTTTGTGAATTTGACATTTGAGTGCTTTCCGAAAAGATTTCAAGATTACCAAGCACCGCAGCCGCGTAAACCTATTAGTAGTGTATACTCTAGTGAAATTATCATATAACTATATCCAATAAACCATTTTTAAATATTTGTAGCATGTTATCATAATATGTAATGCATAGATTGAGTTGTAAGTAAATCTATTATGTAAACTTTTGTACATTTTAGCATGCTATATGTATTTTTTATTTTTTCTTCAAAAAATTCATTTTAGGGGCCCCGCCCATGCTTGATCCGGGCCTGGGGTGGGGATGATCAAATTTGAAATTCTGTAGCTCCGGTACTGGTCGTCTGGTTTTCAATCTTTTTAGTTGGATTATGGATTTTGGTTGACAATACGTATAATTTTATTTAAAAGATTGAACGCGATAACTCTCGAACGCTTTGTCCCATTTTGATGAAACTTTATATTATGATCAATCATTATATTCATAGAATTGACTTATTACTTTTTGGCCCTATTGAGCAATCTCGGGCTTTATGGCCGGTGACCCTATCTAATACTTACCCGCCATCACATATTTCATCCAGGGCCAACATAACTATATCCATGTTATCCAATACATTTTTCTTCTCCACGTTTTTTCTCAAAATTTGACTGATTGAATCGTACAAACATTGTAGAACGCTCATTAGGATTAACTAAAAAAAAAAAAAATAATATATAGTACATTCAGAGAGGTTTTTTGTAAGAAGAAGAAAAACACGGTCAAGTGCGATTTGGACTTGCACATAGACCTTATTTATACTGCCCAAATAGAACTGAAATGTCATTTTACACCGACAGTTTTTGGGTACATTTATTGTGGTAAATATCTCAAATGGATGAAGATAAAATTCCACGAGTTGGGTGTGTTTGAACTTGAACCTATGCCCTACAGTTTACCAATTAGAGCGTCTTACCAGAACACTACCAACCTACACTAAATAAACGGTACTGACAAATTTTTTATTTTGCATTGTTGTGATGGTTACATTTTTGTTTTTGTCGAGACAAAACTCGCTCTATTTAAATTTTCATCACAGATGTTACATACATTTTGGTTTTCTAGTAGGATATTTGGACTTGTCTACGCCACAACCCTACCCACCCAAAATCAGATATTTTACGTTTTTTGCAATGCTGACGCAATAAGACAATTTAAAATATCAACTGGCTACCTCTTACCGTTTCTGAGATAGAACCCTGTAACTAGCGGACGGACATCCTGGCCCTTTATTTTGGACGGACGAGGTACTTCGTATAACCAAGTCTAAAAACAGTTGAATGCGATCCAGAATCCCAATAATGTTGTAGACTTTAGAAAGAAGAATCCGTTGGTACCGTTCGAGATTAAAATCTTAAAAATCATTGATATAAATAATATTGTCCATATTACTTAAGATAAAAAATGCCAGGGGCTGAAAGTCGATGCCCCCCCCCCCTCCTAACTCGTCACATAAATTGATTTATATTTAGACTACATCGATCCAATCTGATGTCGAGTCTACGCCAATACAATAATTGTTAGCATTGAAAAATGTTAATAAAAAGTGGCTTACTTCATTTTCATGTGCGCTTCCCATCACATAGAAGAAAAGATCTACGTTGCTCTTATACACACACGTCAGTCCCTCCAACATAATGATTTCTGCATTCGCTCTATGGGTTTTGCTAAACAGATTTTTTTCATACGCTTTCTGATCTTTCACAGAACTTAAAATATTTGGATCATAATATTTAGCTAAGAGTCTGTGGCCATCATTGTCCAAAATAGCAATCCCTTTGATTGTGTATAAAGACGCTTCCTGAAATTTCATGAGGTTTTTGTTGAAATGTGAAATTTAAAAGTCATCGAAAAAATGGCGTAAATCACTGTTAATGCGAAAAAACATCTTCTTAAGAGAAAAGGCCGTTGTTTTTTAATTAGAATTTGTTCAAGGTGAAGACATTGTGGCTTAGATGAATAGAGTTTTAGTGGTAACAATATATTCTACAAACAACTACATATCCCCCTTATCTATAACGCTCATTTATACTAAGACAATATTCTTCAGTTCTTTAGGTTTCTCTCACTGAGATAAAGGGAAATCGATCCTTTTTGTCTTTACAATCAGACTTCCACGTACTAGAAGTCACCAATATCTACTGCTGTGACATTTTGTAACCAACGCTCGTCTGTTCTAGACTTGGCAGATTGTGAGCCGCTTTAAGAAGTTGTTCAGAAATTTGTGCCTAGACATTTTTTCCCACTTTTTGGTTTACTATTTTGTAATCTTTTCTCTTTTTTAATTCCAAGATATATTGACTAAAAGTCATTAGTTTCACATATTGGTGTTTAATTAATTATAAATATAAAACTTGTGCCCATAATTGTATAAAACAAGAAATTCGCTTGTGTCAAACATTCTAAGTTCAGCATGTTTTTATAATGTATTTACAATTCCATATTTATAGTACTTAAAGCCAGATGATCAGAGACATTCCATGAGTGATTTGACAAATGAGTCTCCGTTTATCAGCTTCGTAGTAGCAACAATATAATCTACGTTGTTCTCTTCTTTTTGAGATAAAAACCTTAACGCCGAAATTTCTGCGAACGTGCATCCTCCTATAAAAAACACAAGCACCACCCGACCATTCTCATTGTATGAGGCAGAACTATTTCGACGTAACGAAGGCAATGATTGAGTTTCCTCCAGTACAGGTCCCGGAAGCAACGCGAGTTTATCTTGAGGAATGATATTTGGTGCCCTCGTTAAATATTGAACCAGACGGATACTGAGTGGTGCGTAGATGCTGTGAACAAAATTAATATCAGCGGGTTCTTCTAGTTCACTTGAGTTTTCAACAGTAAGACGCATCATCTTGCGAAGGAGGGTGTACTGACGTGTACCACTACTCGGACTACATTTCAAAAGACCCGCCTGCTCCAAATTTGCCAAAGTCAACATATTTTGAAACCCGTACGTTTGTATGATTTCGCGTTTATAATACTCCAAAAGTTTGGGTTTGAGACCAGAATTTGTAATACTTTGCATACAAATTAATTTCAAAACTTTAAGCAGAGGCTTTTTATGAGCAATTGCATTTTCAATATAGGGCAAAGCTTTATCGGTATCCACACCCAAGAAAATTTCCTGCTCGACATGCAAAGCATCCAAGAACTGAGGTGTATCAGTAACAGCTTTTATCAATTCGGCTATACTCATGTGTGTTGCCAACAATTTCTTTGTGTTCATCATATGAGGTAGTTGCTTGACGAGTTGCTTCATTTCTGGAACACTTCTCTCATGATAATTTTGAGTGTCGAATTGAGCTGAAATATGTTTTGCTTTTTTACTCAAAAAAGGCCCAACTGCGGTAAAAATTTTATCTCTCAAGTCAACAAAAAGTTCATCTCCAGAGTTTAATGAGACCTGTTTCTTCTCAGGGACAATATCATTGGGTTCGTCCTCACTTTTACTAAACTTGGCTGCTGGAAATTTAGCAGTACCGTTGTTAATACCAAATAATTCGTCAATAAGGCCTTCGTACGTGAGCTGTGTTGCAAGAGGAGTTAGAACATCAACATTCCTGTCAATGAGTATAAGCTGACTAATTTGGGAACTTTTGCATTGATTGGAATCTTCATTTGGTTCCAAAGAAAGTCTTTTGACAAGATCCCATACTTGCTGCACACAAGGTCCTTTACCAGACACCCTCGGGATCACACCATACAATTTTTGTAATGTTACAATAGCCTGTGCCACATCATACAAACATGTTGGGTCTTTCTCCAAATGGTATTCTCGGTAGCCAAGATCTAATTCCATCGACAACAAATCGTTGTCAAACGGAAACAAGATACAAGGAAATGGTTCGATCAAATTAAAATTTCCAAGAACGCCTTTTTCCTGAAGCCTTTGTTCGCAAATTAAACTTTTTCTCGGAACAAAAAACAAATGATAATCAATGTGCCTCGTATCTGAGCGCTTTTCTTTTTCTCTTCTCTTAATGTTGTCCGCGATAATATCCATGTGTTTGACAATGGGACGAGTAATGAAGATTACATTGGAAACTTGCACGGGCGGTAAGTTACCAGACTTTAAGTGATACATTTTAGTGACATCTCTTTCACTAAGAAGAGGAAATCGAGCAATCAATGACACTGGTCCAGCCAAACAATCATCCCAAATTATAGCTTTTGTCCCATTACATTTTTCAAGTAATTGAAGAAGTTTAGTACTTGCCAGGCTCTGCACCAGACTGATATTCACTTTATCACCAGATAGATGAGTCGACATAGTAACTAGTGACGCTAAACTCACTGCAAAGAAAATATATACAGAGGGCATAAACATAGCTGAAGGAAGGACTAGAAATATCAATTTAAGGAGTGAGAAAGGTTAGAAGATAAACTATTGACGTCGCTAAATCTAAATTTAGGTTAAAATCAAGGAACCGTTCCTATATTTAAATGTATATGATTTTAATATGACTCAGTCAACCGGGGTTGGATGCTGTTCCTATTGGAAAGACTTCAGTAATTAGAAATACGTCTGTTAATAGAACCAAAGTAATATGTAAAGGCCAACGATACCACTTTCCTTCAGATCACTGAACTTGAACAAAGTTGGACGTGATGTGTATTGTGTACGCAAATGGTAGACCGCTTGGGATACCACACATCATTGGCTTTAACGGAGTGTACTCAGAATCGTAGGGAGAGCTGGGTAGCTGTTTACACTGAAACGGCTGGGAAGGCTACTAGTAGTAAAAAAAAATCTGTGACCAATACCAGGATCTTTGATTATGTCATTCCCGAGGTGAATAATCATCAAGGTCGTGCATAAAAATACAGCCTGTATTATTTTCTTTTATCAGATCTACTACCATAGAAAATTACCATAAAACATTATTACAGAGTAAGTTGGAATCAGGAAACAATATAATTTTCAATAATTTTCGATGAAAAAAAAAAAAAAAAAAGATTTTCAAACGATAATTATTATTTAAAAAAAAAAAATGTATAAAAGAGAGACTTTTAACTAGTGTCTATTTCACGGTTGAATGGACATAGAAGATAGAATGTTAAAAAATAAAAACATTTATGAATGAGTGGATTCAGACATTTTGAATTAGAGAAGTCTGTCGTAATTTTTGCCTTAGTAAAACTAAATCAGTCGTAACTCATGGACCGTTATTATCAAGTTTTACCAATAAATTTATTATAATGTTCATGTCCCATATTTCTCAGTCAAATCCGAAACACAATGTTTTCTCTTGATAACTTCTATTATTAGATTCATTTCACATAAACTTTCACGAATGACAAAATAATATCGAGAGGGAACTAATTATTATAACTATCAATTATTTTGTTATAGTTTGATAAGAGGAATTTTACGATTACCACAATACTCTCTGTCGGAGAAACTATATGAAAGATACCGACCGATCCAGGAACGACTTTTTGTTGTCGAGGAAACTCTGCTTCACCGGAATGACAAATTGAGGAGCTTATCTCCTCAATTTGTCATCTCCTCTACTGACACGGTGGTCAAATTAACTAGGTATGCAAAATTGAGAATGTTTCATCTACATAGAAATGCGTATAGGTACTTACCAATTGTCCATCCATTTTGACCATAATATGTTTCAAATGATATTTTCACCAGAGTAACTGTATGAGAATTGAGAAGTATTCAAATATGAAGTTTACGCTCTGATCATTATTTATTAATAATTATTTTAGCAATAAATTTAAAGATAAAAATAAAAATTCATAACACGGAAAATTGAATGATAACAGACAACACGTAACACGTCGTAGACGATTTTTGTTTTCTTAAGCGGCTGTTATGAAAAACTCGCGCGAACTCACGTTAGCTATTTATTAGTTGATTCGGTACAAGGCCCGAATGAGGACAAGTTTTTACCAGCGCCAATTTTTACGGGAGCCAAGTTTTTACCGCAGCCAATTTTTACGGGAGCCACTATTACATTACAGAGGGTTTTCATTTCGTTTGTTATGTTCAATATATGCGTCAAGATGAACGTCCCCCAAGCCAGAGCGGTTAGGAAACGTTTTGATCGGCCATGCCTCGATGATGAAGTTGTTTTTCTCGTAATTAACGAAGTTGATCCGGTAAAAACGTTTTTAACGAATCTACTAGTCGCCATAATTAAACACGAAATGAAAATCCTCTGTAATGATATAATAGTGGCTCCCGTAAAAACTGGATGCGGTAAAAACTTATCCTCATTCGAGCCTTGTGCCGCATCCTTTATTAGTCAAATTTAAAGTGAATACTGTTCAAAATAAAAATACCCACTTGAGCTAACTGGCGCGAGCTGCTGCCTATTTCTTTTATCCTTCAAATTCCTAAATAAAGAATCGCCCATTATAATATACTAGCTGTTTGCCCGTGCTTTGCTACGGTCACGAAATTCAACAACAATTTCGAGTTTGCGATATTAATTCTCAAGTTTGGATTTTTATTGGAACCAACCACAGAGTTAACACGGCTCCAATTTAGAAAATTCAATATTATACTGAAGGCAGGTGCTTTTTTTACTGCGGAATACCTTTGAATTAAATTTCAGCTTTCTCGCTCATCAAATTAGGAAACGTTCTCATGTGGTCTTCTCAATCAAGAATTTTTCGTGGAACCGAACCCCAAGGCAGCTCCTATTAAAATGTAATATTCTTGATAAAATATTATTTTACTTAAGAATATTACATTTTCTACTGCGGAAAACCTTTGAATCGAATTTCAGTTTTCTTGTTTATCCCCAAGTGGTACTTCTCAATTCCGATTTTTCGGTCGTGAAAACCGGCGATAAATCGTGGAGAAACGGGAAAATTTCAATTTTTATATTTTTCATGGGCTTATAGGTATATTTTTCCTTACCCATATCTATACTAGGTATTTAAGAGGGTCCATTCTTGGTCATTTTTCGTTATCTCCATTAATTTGAGGCTTTAATAAACTCAGTAGCAGAGAGGTTTTAATAGCTTCAGCAGCTCAGTCGGTTGGGGCGGCGGATTCGTAACCAGGAGGGTGTTGGTTCGAATCTAACTCCATCCCCCCCTTTTCGACACAAGATTGGAAAAAAAGGCGCCTATTAAAAAATATATACATATAGGGCCCGAATAATAGTTGATCAATTAGCTTTACCGTTGTTGTCTTTAATTATTTTTCTTATCTTATCTGTTATCACTTTTGTTATCTAACTTTTTTTTTTTATTATCACTTATTCGCAACGAAATTTATCTAGAAAGCTTCTTGTCTTTTTAATCAAATCAAATATATTATATATGCAATTATTCTGTGCTTTTCAGTAATATAATGTTAACATAATTAAAGTAATAATTTGATTGAATTATTTTCGATGGGTTTGAGGGAAATTCTTCAAACCAAAGTTGACATATATACAATTTCTTTTTCGTGTACCTAACAGTTTAAGTTACCAAGTTCTTATAATTATGGTGAGGGTGGTATTTGCTCATCATTTTAATGGACAAACTATTCAAACGTGTGATGACACTGTAGCACTCACTGTGGCTCCTGTTGATAAACTTCTACTGGTCCTATCACATAATGTGATAGAAGTGAGGGATTTGAGTGAAAATAAATATCCAACATATACATTTTCTACGATTGATCAGGCAAGTTTCATAGCACACTGTGTTACAGGGAATTATATAGTAACATTGGAAACTAAAATAAATAGACAAGGGAGAGAGACAGTGTACACTAGAGTCTACGCCAACTGGGATCAAAAAATGAATACTTTAGGTCCTTCTGGACCTTCAGTACGAGCTAGAATAGCTGGGAGAGTAACACCTAGCAGCAGTCAAACTGGGGATGATTGCTTGGAAATGATAGAGCTTCCGGTAAAGTTTCCAAGTACATCAAGCATAGCTTGCTGTCAAGAAACAGGAAATATTCTTATTGCTTGTAATAGTTCATTGTGTCTATTTCAACTTGTCACCAAAACTCATGACATTTCTAAAGCTAAATTTCTTGATTTTGAGCTCTGGCCAATCACCTTAGAATTAAGTTTTGTACCATCCAAAATTCAAATGGTGGAGGATATCATCTCTATCATGAACAATCGGACAACTCAAGTGTTCAGGATTAACAAAAGTGTGACCAAATCAAGTGACCTGGCAAGCACTACTAGCAAACAGAAAACCAAAGAGCAAAACAATTACGACTCCAATACAACGAAAAAAGCTCCAACTTGTATCAATTTAGATGACTTGATTAAGTGTGCAACTGAGAACAACATTGAACCTCCTATTTTACACAGTGATTCATTACCCTTTACGGTATTGCTTCCTAGTATTTCCTCGGATGTCCATAATTCTACCTACAGAATCTCACCCTTCAAACCTGCTTATGCTGTCAATTTACCGATCACCATTAAAGAAATACCTGCTAATGAACCATGGGCAGAACGTATGAGTACGATGGTCGAACATCTTATACAACTAGAATTGATAACGCAGTCTGAAGAGATCTGTACCGTGGTGCTCAGAGCATTGTATAGATCACAGCCAAACTCTTGTCCTATTGATGAGAGCAATTTACCCCATTTTTACTCGTGCTGCTACGCTAATATTGTTGCCATAAACTTTCTAGTATCCACACATCAGGAAGCTTTCCTTTATCATTTTCCTGTGGAACACTCTACGACTGGATCTAAGATTGGAGAGGGACAGTGTATTACTACGTATAGTTTCACATCCGCTGTTATTAATGTAGTTTTGGAACCGTTCTTTTTGCACGCGCTCACCCACAATAATTTAGAAACGTACACTATGCGTACCACTCACCATTCTTTGTCAAATGATAAAAAACTACAAAGCCTAGCTGAGAATACCGTATCATTAGTTGGGTTGAGACCTTTTCTTAATGTAGTAGATCTTATTTACACGCTGTCTTATCTGATTGTAATAGCCACCTCTGATGGTGGTACATGGACTGTTTATCTTCTGAAACTGCCCTCAGCCGCAGCTCTCTATCATGACATTGTGGCATTGGCTTCTAATCATCAATTTACTGCTGTTTCTTTGTACGCACATCTTCTCGCAGAGGCCCATTCAATATTGGAGACAGCGATTTATATTAATACTGCCCCAGGTCCAAGTCGAAATCATGAGTTAGATATTGAATTATATTCGGAGTCATGTATGCTGATGGGTGACTATTACATTTGTTTGCCATTACTAAAGGATTGGAAACTAGCATACCATTACTATACAAAGGCAAAAGCTTCTCCATCGATAGTCATGGATAGATTGAGAAAATTGGAAGTCAAAGCAAAGGAGGATGAGGTGGAATTGAATACTACTCCTGGGTTTGTACACTATCTCACAATGTATTTGAATGATTGGTCTGAACCCAGAGATCATGAACCCCACACAGCCATGGCTCTTCTAATGGATCTTGCTCAGAATATAGGAGTTTCAGTACAATTGTCCTCATTGGTTCTCAAGTCTCCACAACTGACAGAATATTTTCCTGAGAGAACGATTCACATTATACAGAAAGAACTGGAGCAGGATGACGGAAATCTTCAAGTTGAAAATGTGTTGGCCCTTTGTCTTCTATTACTTCAGAGGGACAAACTAGAGGAGGCTACAAATATCATTCAGTCCCTAACAAGGTCAACAAGAGTTTCAGATCAAATGGTTCAGATTTTGGAGGATCATTCAAATCTCTTGTTTGATGATTCTGATAAACATTTGTTTTCCGAACTATCTCTTTTGCTCATGATGGATTCTCCGTGCGAAATATCACTAGTTCTGTCAAAATTGATAACTGTAAAGAAAGAGGTCGACCTACAACACATAGTACAGGTATTTTTGAGATTGAGTAACCCTGGCCCTCACATCAGTTTGGTCTTACAATTACTTTTAGAACAAGTTTTATCTTTGCCCGAGTTCCAAGATATCGAATCCATAAAAATTCTAGTCCGATCTTATTTGAGTGACATTCAGAGAAACTCACCGGATGGCGTTGGAAATCTCGAAGGAATCCAGAATGTTGAGAAGTTGTTTAAAACGATGAGGCCTTCGTTTTTAAAAGAGTTGCCATCAACTTTGACATTGTCCTCCAAGTCTCAGTTGAGTCTTATGAAACTCGAGTGTCTTCTCTGCAGCAATTGGCTAAACAAACAATACAAACAAGAGTTGTGTCAGTACATCAGCACGATTTTGCCTGACTGTATCAGTCTGCAAGTCCTGTGTCAACCACAAAATGCTATTGAAATTCTCTCCAAAACACATCCTGAGGTAATCCCCGTTTACGCTAAGGATATGTTTGACAGAAATGAGCAGTGGAAGTCTCTGGTGGAATATCTGAAGACAAAATCTGAAGAAGACACAGAATTCAGCCAAACTTATGCCACTGCATTGCAAGATATTTTGTGTCACCTAGCCACTTGTATGACAGTAGAGCAACTGAGTGATATTTTACCTCCGGGGTCGTCCAGCACATATCAACATTATCTTCTTAGATGCCAGCAAATTGGTCAGGCTGATCATTTAAGATCTCTTATTATGGCTACAGGGCACCAGCTTCTTACAACTCTTAATCTATGAAAATCGAATATCTTAATTATGTACATTATTTTAAGACATGTATGGACGCAGGAGGGGTTAGCGGGTGATTTAATGATTGGAGAAAACAATGGGTGCGTGATTATCATGTTGAAATGAAACATCAAATTTAGGGAACGGGTAATTTAACGGTTAAACAAATAAACTGATTTAGGTATAAGTAATTTTGGATATGCCGAATAAGTTAATTTTTCGATTTCGAAGATTTATAGGGTTGAAAAGTTATGGAATGCAATGTGAAACTATTTATTCTGGGGGCAAAAATCGATTGGAGTTGATAAAATCGTTTGGTTTAGGCTTAGGCAATTTGGACTATTTTTAGACATTCTCAATATAGACATACATTTTTTTTTCTAACATTAGTTGGTTAAATTTTTGAGGTACTATTAGGACATTCGAAACCTCACCGTGGTCTTTCTAAGTTGTATACGAATTGAAAAACTAATGATTGATTCTTATGAAGAACAAATTTCGTAGTTAGAAATAAAAATATATTGCTAGAATCTAATAACTAGATTCTATAATTGGAGCCTGAAATGAAAAGAAAAAAAGTCCGCCATATTAAATCTTCGAAATCGTAAAATAGACTTTTTCGAACCATCCTATAGGTATGCATTATAATGCATTAGTTTTCTGGTAATTCCGATCCAAACAAGTTTCCTTAGAAGATAAGGCCTATCTTCAGAATTTACGTAATTTAATATTTCAAAATAATTTTGTTTATTAACAATAATAATTTTTTTAGAGTTATGTTGAAAATAGACGAAAGCTCTTCGTAACTCTATAAAATTTATTGTGAGTGATACAATTTTTTTAAAAAAAATATTATTTCATTTTGATCACTAACTTCCTTCCTTACCTCACTCATGTGCTAACAATGTCAGAAAAGAAAAAGCATTCTGTTAAATTGATCTCGCACATTTTCACTTTTAAAATTTTATTAGTTTAAACAATATTCTCGAACTTTAATCTTGAATCTGTTCGAAATATCTTTGCACTCTAGTTCGGTAAAATCTCATTTCACTTGCAATTTTCTTTCATCTCAACCATTTTGGTTATCAAGCTTTGTTAGTAGATGCTCCTTAAAAGCGGTTAACACGCTCCAATAAATCGTAACGATATATTGATGATTATAAATTGTTACGATTTATATGATTTTTGGGGCAGCACATTATTTACACAAATAAAATTATACTCAATTGTCCTCACAAAATTAAATGCCCAAGAAAAATCCAACAACACGTGGTGTTTCCAAGCATACTCTTATCCGAGTTATAAGTTTTTTTGTTTGAGGAAAGATTTTAAATATTTTTTAATTTTCGTCGTATCGACTTTTTCAAATGTAGAATGAAATGATTATGAAAATATTTTAAAGATCTATCCGAGTTACCACTTTGAGATCAGACATGTAATGTGAGAAATTAGTTCGAATCTTGTCACTCGTGTGTTGACGATGGACTATTCTCTGGGCAGAAGGAAATCTATAAAATACAGATTTGTATTTTAATCCCACGTCAGTTGTAGAGGGCTACGAAATACCTATCTTTTAGAAGGGAAATGACTTACATTATTGCATGTTCAGATTCCAAATGTCGCAATGAGAGTACTTAGGCTTTAGTATTTCATTGACCCACGACTTTGTGTGATTTTCTCCTGTTGTATTATCGTGGTTGTAGTTTTGCTCTACAAAAATGAAGCTATGGTTCGTATTTGAAATAAATACATTTTAATTGACGTTTTCTTAATAAAATATTTTATTATTTTCATTATACAAGATTGATGTGTTATGTTACCAATATATAAAGGATACTCTTCATTTTACCCAATTAGAAGCCCAGTTAAGTTAGGATCACATGCTATTGCAAAATGCCATAGCGTGTTGCCGTAGATATGGCAAACGTGTTTTCATTGAAAACTGTCATATACATGGTGTCCCAATAAGAACGCTAGATTTGAATTCTAATGCGGATCCAAACCGTTCCTTCTAGTAAAATATAGAGTACAGTTTGGGTCCGTATTAGAATTCAGAACGCACAAGTTCTTTTTGGACACCCTATTTATGGCATATTGTCATAGCGTGTGATCCTAGCTGGGTCCATGTAGATTGCAATTTACTTCTTTGTATTCTTACACAAAAAACAAACCACAAATGGGCGCACCCAAATTGAATGGCTGATCTTCGGAGTTGTACGGAAAAGTTATTGCAGGATGCTGCAGAGGAGTATGATGATTATGAAATAGCTCGTACCCAGTCAATAAACAAGTTATGCACTCTGTGACATGGAAAGTAGGACTATTGATTTTTATTTTTCAACACCCCTTTACTTACCAATAAAACAATAGTTTCTGAAAAACTAAAATAATTTTGAAAAAAAAATTTTCTTTTGTGTCAAAAAAAAAAAAAAAAGTAAAATTTGTTATAATATAGAAGTTTAATATCCAGAGTTTTGGACAAATGATCGAATGCGCCTTGTTTTAAGGTAGCATTTTATTTTGTGGTGCACAAAAGAACATCTGAATATTAAATTTTAACAATTTTGGCCATCCTATTTATTCAGGAGAACAAAGATCGACAGTATTTTTTTAACATTCATCATGTGCACGCCTCCAAATGTTGTCTCGATCGATTTTAATGGAACGTGGAATGTCTGCATGATACGTAATTAATGAAGTCAACGTTAGCAAATCATCCGTTTGCAGATTGTACCGAAGGTACCAAGAGACGAATAGCTTCAATCGACAACCAGAAACAAGCCCCAAGCATAAGACTACAACTCACGATGTCAGATTTATCCTTCTGATAAATCTGTCATCGTGAGCTGTTTTTTCACACATACACATTTTGAAATGGAGCTCTTTTGTGCATCAATTCAAATAAAACAAAATTCTAGGAACAATGTGTAGTGATTTTCTTTCAAAATTGTTCTATTTCTCTGCCACACCCAGTTTTTACGAGATCAATAACTGTTTAGAATTTTGACCTTTTCATATTCGGTCGCCAGTTTACTGGATGTGATTCTTCTGTCGCAGTATCATCTTCTTTGTACAACTTTACTGTTTTATCAGCTTCAGTAGTTATCAGTCGACTGCCACTATTGTCAAATGTCATAGAAAATATTCCTGACTCAGAATCCATTGAACCTGGTTGAACGGGAGCCTGAAATTGTAATAAAAACCATTATACTTTTATGTTACCATTAGTGATTTATTTTGTTTTATTCTTTACTAGTTATCTGCCCGTGCTTCGCTACGGTTACGAAATTCAACAAAAATTTCGAGATTGCAAAATTAAAGCTTCTCAAGTTTGGATTTTTGGATACTGCGGAAGACTTTTGTATCGAATTTCACTTTTCTCGCTCACAACGTAGTGGTACTCTCAATTCCAATTTTTCGGTGGTGAAAACCGACCATAAATTCCGGGGAAACCGCAAATTTTCAATTTTCATATTTTTCATGGGCTTCTCAAATACTATTTAGGAGGGGTCTATTCCCGGTCATATTTCGTTATCTCCTTTAGTTTGCCCAGAAAAAAATTGCCGAAATACACTAAAAAGTGTCATATTTGGAGGTACTTGCTTCTAGTTTTTACTTTCTCTTCCATAGAAGATATAGTATTCGTGCAGAAAATTTAGACATATTTTGGCTCAAAAAATCGTTTGACGGGAAGCCAAA
>CM022878.1:11888512-11915873 GCA_012654025.1 Pachypsylla venusta | reverse complement strand
AAATAAGTAACGATTTACTTCATCGACCCCCAACCCCTCCCTCCTGACATGAAGATCTCACCTGCCCCCCCCCTAGGCCAGATGCTGGCTACGCCCTTGATCAGACAGAATGTCCACTGGATCAAAACACTTTTCACACTTTGATCAACCAACCAGCGAGTATAAATATTGCAAATGAAGAAAGAATTGATATTTTATCTGATATTGTAAATGCCAAAATTTCTACTATAGATCCTGAAGAAAGAAGATACAAATGTGGACAATTCAATAATGTTTTCTTGAACAAAAAACAAAGATTATCTAACAACATTGCCAGATTCAGATGTAATCAATGTTATAAATGTTTTTCAACGAAATATTCATGTTCAGCTCATATTAGACTCTCACATAAAGGTGTAAGATACAAATGTTATCATTGTGGTAAATCTTATTCAAGAAAAACCAATTTGGTTGCTCATATGAATGTTCATAATGGTGTACAATACAAGTGTAATCTATGTAATAAAGTTTTTTCACAGGATACCGCTTTGTTGAGACATAAACAAATACATGAAGATATCCGAATCAGATACAAGTGTAATATATGTGATAAATCTTTTTCAGTTAAAGGTGGTTTGTCTACACATGCGAAATTCCATGAAGATACCAAAATCAGATACAAGTGTAATCAATGTGGGAAATCTTTCAAATTGAAATCTTACTTGCCTAAACATATGTTATTACATGGAGATGTTAGATACAATTGTTATTATTGTGATAAATCTTTTATATTAAAAAAAAATATGTTTAAACATATTAGGTCATTACATGAAGGTACCAGATGTGTGTGTAAGCAATGTCATAAATCTTTTTCAAACAAATTATGCATATACATGAAGCTAAACGATTCAAGTGCAGCCATTGTGATAAATCTTTTGCATTGAAAAATGGTTTGTCTGAACATTTATTGGTACACGAAGGTGTACGATTTAACTGTAATCATTGTGAAAAATCTTATGCAACCAAAGCTCATTTATCATCTCATATGTTAATACATGAAGGTGTACGATTCAAGTGTAATCAATGTGAAAAATCATTTTCCACGAGATGTGGTTTGTCTAATCATATGCCAATTCATGAAGGAATTCTATTCAAGTGTAATCATTGTGATAAATCATTTGTATACAAAAATAAATTGTATCAACATAGGCTAGTGCATAAAGGTGTTGGATTCAAGTGTAATAAGTGTCATAAAAAATATTCAAATAAAAACAATTTGTCTATTCATATGTTATCACATTAAGGTATGTATTTTCCCAGAATTACAACATTTTGTGTTTTCGAAGGCAATTTATTATTAAACAATTAGGCGTGTCTATCAATTTCCATTGGTTACAATTAGTTGTAAGGCCCATTATCTGACTTTTTCTTGTTTTTCAAAAATGTTTTTGATTTATTATTTTTAATAATTAACCTTTGGGATATTTTTGTTTGTAATTAATGTGATACATTCTTGTAATTAATGTGATACATGCTTGTAATAAATGTGATACATTCTTGTAATTAATGTGATACATTCTTGTAATTAATGTGATACATTCTTGTAATTAATGTGATACATTCTTGTAATTAATGTGATACATTCTTGTAATTAATGTGATACATTCTTGTAATTAATGTGATACATTCTTGTAATTAATGTGATACATTCTTGTAATTAATGTGATACATTCTTGTAATTAATGTGATACATTCTTGTAATTAATGTGATACATTCTTGTAATTAATGTGATACATTCTTGTAATTAATGTGATACATTCTTGTAATTAATGTGATACATTCTTGTAATTAATGTGATACATTCTTGTAATTAATGTGATACATTCTTGTAATTAATGTGATACATTCTTGTAATTAATGTGATACATTCTTGTAATTAATGTGATACATTCTTGTAATTAATGTGATACATTCTTGTAATTAATGTGATACATTCTTGTAATTAATGTGATACATTCTTGTAATTAATGTGATACATTCTTGTAATTAATGTGATACATTCTTGTAATTAATGTGATACATTCTTGTAATTAATGTGATACATTCTTGTAATTAATGTGATACATTCTTGTAATTAATGTGATACATTCTTGTAATTAATGTGATACATTCTTGTAATTAATGTGATACATTCTTGTAATTAATGTGATACATTCTTGTAATTAATGTGATACATTCTTGTAATTAATGTGATACATTCTTGTAATTAATGTGATACATTCTTGTAATTAATGTGATACATTCTTGTAATTAATGTGATACATTCTTGTAATTAATGTGATACATTCTTGTAATTAATGTGATACATTCTTGTAATTAATGTGATACATTCTTGTAATTAATGTGATACATTCTTGTAATTAATGTGATACANAATTACTTCCCTCGGGTTTTCTTCATTCAGTAATGTTTTAAAATAATTTTACTAGACATTTAAAAGATTTTAATACTAGACATTCACTTTGTTCGGTAAAAATAAAATCGGACGCGTAATAAAGTTATGAGAAATCGATAAGTGCTTGTGAGATGTACTGTATGTATGTACCTATATCTTGTCGGAAGTGGGGAACTATTTATGCCAGCTTCCAGACTTTTAGGGGTTAATCATAGATTGAAAAGCGTTGCTAAGGAGTGGGAGAAAATATTTAGTCGTTACTTTTATTTGAAGTGCAAAGTCTTGTATTAAAGTTCCGATGCACTTCTTAGTAGCGTTCATATGTTCATTTTGAAAGTTTCATTCGTGCACTACCTTAGTTATTATTAAGTAGGGCACCTCTTTATTTGCTAAGCCCAGTTATGATCTCGTAACTTTGGAACAGAAATTTCTTTTCTGATTTGGAAGCGCCCAATTTTAACAACATAGATGAATGAATGAAATTAACAACAGCTTGTCAGTTATTCTCATGGGGCTGAGTGCACCCTAAAGCCTACGATACTTAGTGTCCCCGGGTGGAATCCCTATTACGCCTAACGTTGCTTAATTTCTTTGATCTGACGGAATGTGGTGTTTTTTTTACGTGAAAATTAAATTGAAGACTAAAAGAGTTGAACTTTTGTTGTAAGATTATTGAACTTTCTTTTTAAGATGAGAAAGAAAAAAGGTGGAAAGTCGAAAGGAAATAAAAAGAAAAAAACTTCTGAAAAAGAACAAAAGGATGTCCTTCCGGAGGTGGATAAAGAATTTTTTGAAATACAAATCTCAGATCTTACCCAAAAACTTACCAGGTAGGTTGTAACATACATAGTAACTTTCTTTACGAGCCCAGTTCCACAAATAAAAAGTAACAATTTTGCAATTGTGCTGTATTAATTAAAATCTGTAGTGCAGACTGGAATATAATTCTTGAATATACGGAAAAACTTTTCGTTAAGATCAACTCATGTAATCCTGTCAAAGTCCCTATTTGCCTATAGATTGGATCGGCCCTGGTGCTGGCATCCTGTGACGGCCACCAACATTTCATATTCTTTGAGGAGGTATTCATTATATTCATCCTGGAATGTTGTTAACGTTCTCAACAACTCTCACTGTGTCTCCAGGCCAAGGAAGGTGACCACTCCAACAGGATCTGTCCATAATGCTGACAGCTCTAGATTGGTTGTGTTTGATGGACAGTTGAATCAATGATTTACATCATGAGCAGCCAGCATACATAGAGGACAGCGATCAGATACTTCAGGCTTCAGCAAGGATTTATATACGAGCTCTTTGAAGAGGTATCTGGAGCAGCACGGTTGAAACAGTGTTGATGTGGTCTTTGGCCGCGCCTGAGGGAACGGGTAGCCCGGTGTTGGTGGTCCAACCATCTAGAGGGCCTATATACTGAAATCATCAACTTCAATGGCGATCGCCATCCTGAGTATAATCATAGCACACAGTGTTAAGAAAGGGTAGGTTGGGGAGTACCAATGATACAAACATGGGGTCCAAAATCAACTGTTCTTCACATTTCTTTATTCATGTTTTAAATCCAATGTTTGTTTTAATACAATACTTACATATTGGAGGGCGCCTAAGCCATGTGACCATGTAGTGAATACCCTTCGGGTAAGCCTATCAGCAGACATAATGTTGATTATGTCGTATGTTTTCAGACTCAAGGGAAGAAACACTGAACTTAGCAATGAGAATGTAGATTTGAGGAGCAGATACCAACAATTGGATGAGGATAGGGCAGACATTATTGCCCATCTGACCAGACTACTGGATGAGAAGACTCGAGAATGTGAAGAACTCCAAGAAAGATTAGAAGCTTTGGAAAAAGTAAATACCTACGAGAATATTTTTGATTGTCTCTCTTTCACAAAGCAACGGATCGACGTGATTTTACATAAATTTTAGAAATACTTTATATGCTGGATACTGACATAGGCTACATACAATCAGAACTGGTCCATGAATTAGAACTTTCGTCTTGTTTTTTCCAAAACCCTGTCTTTCGTATATCTTTCGTCTTGTTTATTCCAAAACCCTGTCTTTCATATACTTTTCATCTTGTTTATTCCAAAACTCTCTCTTTCGTATAACTTTCGTCTTGTTTATTCAAAACCCTGTGTTTCGTATAACTTTCGTCTTGTTTATTCAAAACCCTGTGTTTCGTATAACTTTTGTATTGTTTATTCCAAAACCCTGGCTTTCGAATAACTTTCGTATTGTTTGTTTCAAAACCCTGTTTTTCGTATAACTTTCGTCTTGTTTATTCCAAAACCGTGTCTTTCGTATAACTTTCGTCTTGTTTATTCCAAAACTCTCTCTTTCGAATAACTTTCATTTTGTTTATTAAAAACCCTGTTTTTCGTATAACTTTCGTCTTGTTTATTCCAAAACCCTGTCTTGAGTATAACTTTTGTCTTGTTTATTCCAAAACCCTGTGGTTCGTATAAATTTCGTCTTGTTTATTCCAAAACCCTGTGTTTCGTTTAACTTTCATTTTGTTTATTCCAGCTCCGTGACCAAGACCACGAAGACTTTTCAAAGAAAATCTCTTCCATGCAACAAGAGTATACTGTCATGCATAACCGACTGCAGGCTGAAATCAAATTGCTAAGTACGTGATAAGTAATTAATTGAAGTCTGTTTTTAGCTCCAAGATTTTCTCTTAACGTCTCTTTGTCTGTTGGTTCCACGATAAATCTGGAACGTCTTGTCCAATTTGATGAAATTTGATAAGGACAATAGACATACATTATGGTGATAGAATCAGCTCTATTGGTCGTCCATCTTGGGCATCATGGCGGCCCAATGAATTGAAATAAACTCTGCGTCAAAGTGAGTGAGGTCTACAGTTTACAGAACTTTTAATAAACATAGGCCACCTCCCCCCCCCCCAAAAAAAAATTGGGTCTATGAAGTGATATCTAAAATCAGCTCGATTTTTTTTTTAACTCTTAGTTCGAGTATTATTTCCAGAACTGCTAGCTAGATTTATTTAATTTTGCAGAGGGGAAACTAAACTCATTAGAAGAATTCCGTCAAGCCAAAGAAGATTTGATGAAGAAGTTTGAAGAACAGGAAGAAAATTTTAAACTTCAGGAGAAACGTCATGAGGATCGGTTGTATGAAGTGGAGAAACAGTTTACATTGGACAGAGATAGGTTGGTGTCCAATAATAATTGTCGCCACACTTCACATTCTTGAGCAATGATGAGTGAAATATTTAAAGATTTCAAAAATCTTTAGCGTCTATGGCACTTTGAATACACCAGTTTCCGTTAGATCACTGAAGTTAAGCAACATCCAGCGAGGTTGTACCATGCGGATGTCCTCGTAGGTTTGCGCCCTCGTGATGCTGGCTATTTTTCTGACCCAACTAAGGCTAGTTGGGGTCAATGTGGGCAGCTGGTTTGCAAAACCCCCGTCTTGAATGACTATTTCGATTTTTGAATGACTATTTCGATTAAATATTTCGATTCCGTGTTACAATTAGTTAAGGAGTGCACTCAGACTAGTGAGGACACTGAGGACAAATCAGCAGTCAGGGAGATGGAGACAGTACGTGGCAACGTTATAGTTATAGAGTGATAATAGTACAGTAAAATGGAGTGAATAGGATCTTTGGGTTAAATCGGTTAAATTTTCCGAAAAAAGTTACGTTTTGATAAATATGTCATTGAATTCGACAGAAGTTTTCAACTTTCAGCTAGATTAAAATATACAGGTGCATTTCGGGATGTATACCGGGGTCAAAAGTGGAGTTCACTAACGTTCACAACAAGTTAGACATTATGTAGAATGCCTAGTCATTCCATGAAATGATTAGGCAAAGTGTAAAATAAAGAAATTATTTAATACTTTGACTGTAAACGCCCCCCACTCTATAGAATGTCTGAATTATACACATTGACGGTAACATATCGATTAGTTAGTTATACATCTATGTATATATTAAATTTTATTTCATTGCCTTTTGTGAAGTATCTTGTAGTGCTGTGATGACTATGGCATAATATTTATTGAAAAGTCTTGATATAATAATAATTCAGATGACACAGCGGTCCTCCTGGTCAAGTGGATATCCCACTCATTTGGGGAACCCCGGTTCAATTCCCGACCCCGACAAATTCGAAAAATGTTTGACTTGGTGCTTGTCATTTCGGGTGCACTCAGCCTCGTGAGGAGTATTGAGTACGTACTATAATATGAGTAGCCACCAGTGGCGACATTATCAGAGTAAAAATATTTGATAGAATATTGAAGAGATTAGCACTACATGTGAGGTTTTGGTTTATTATTTTCAATAATGAACCTTTGGAATCATCACGAAAAAAAATGTATATATTAAATTAAAATTTTATACGTTTCAAGGTACGTAGAATCCAAAAATCCAATAACATAAATCCGTTTGTCCGCGTCTGCCGCGCCGGCCGTATGCCGTGATGGGCACTTTTGCCACTTACCGTTGACCATTTTGGATGAAATTTGGCATATAGGTCCCGTCACGAGACCCCCCCTCAATTTTTAGCCCCCCATTTTTTGGGGGGGGGCCAAAAAGGTTTATTATTTTTTGCCAGGAAAATAATAAACCCATGTGTCACATTGGCAGAGTTTTTTCTTAGTAATACTGTAATACTGATACCTACAATTAATGTGAAAAGCCCGTTAGCACAAAGAAATTCCTACATTTACATTAATTCAGATAACACATTATTTTACAGATTACAAAAAGAATTGGAGAAACGTCTACTCCAACTGTCTGAAGATTTTCAAAAAACTTTTCAACTCCGAATAGCTTCACACACACAAAGAGTCATTCGGGAGAATGTTGCAGTCAACAATGATCTGTCCTCATTGATGACATCATGGAAACAGTTGATGGACGAAAACATGCAGTTGACGAATGATAATGTAAAACTTAAAATAGATTTGAAAATTGTTGAATCTAATCAAGAAGAAACATTAAGAAAAAGTCTTTTAAAAGATAAGGTAGTACACACTGTGCAAGGCCGTACCCAGGGGGGGGGGGTCCATGGGGTCCAGACCTTCCCCGAAATTTAATTATTTTTTTATGCATGACATAGGCAATATTGAAAGGTGTAATTCATCAGCACCACCACCACCACCAACAACAACAACAACATCATCAACAAGAACAATAGCAACAAGAACATCACCTTCCAAGATCATCATTTTCAGGTGTTAGTCCTGACTTTGCTGTCAATCCTTCGGACCCCCCCCCCCGAACAAAATCTTGGGTACGGCCCTGACACAATGTCCTCTTGTCCTCTGCAATAGATCTTCATAAAGACAACGAATTTACTACGTTAGGCCCACCGAAAGGGGGAGGGGTGACGAGGTGACCTCCCAGTCCGAAGTTTTAAAGGGGCCATTAAGACTTTGTTCATTTAATTAAGGGGGCCCGCTATTTTTTAGTCGCGGGCCCGGATTTTCCCGTTGAATAAACCAGTTATTCCTGTCAGATCTTTTCCATGGTACCACGTTTTGTTAACTTTTCAGGATGCACTCAGACTCGTAGCCCCCGTACGGACAACCGAGTTGGTATTGTTGATCGCAGCGAAATGACAATAGAAGCTATACCTTTGTTAAACTAGAAATAAAAATATTGTACTTCCTGAAGCTATTTCAAAGGTCAGAACATCATCTCCAATGCCAGCATTGAATTCCATGGTACCTAAATTTACGATCTTATGGTACCGAAATTTACTGACCTTTCGTAGAGTATGAAATAAGAAAGATATTATACTACTAGGAGTATATTATCCCATTATAAATCTACTTATATCCTCCAAGAAATTCATTCTTTTTCAAAATTGACTAATAATTCGGAAATTCTCAGTGCTCTGGAGGGGAGCTGAACCACCATCGGCCAAACAATTATATGTATATACGAGTATCTAATATGTATTCCATTAGATGTGACTAAACTGGCAATTAGGGTCGCCGAGAGAATATCCGGGCCTGGGATTAAAAAATTACGGTCCCTTTACTAAAATGAACATTTTCTTAATGGCTCCTACAAAGGGCCTTTCCAAAAGCCAGGGGGATTTCCTCCGTCACCACCCCCTCTCGGTGGCCCTGTTGGTAATCTTAATGTAAAACCTAAAATGTTTTTTATTTAATTTTAAAATTTTCAGTTGATTTCAAATTTAAAAGAACAATACATGAATATGAAAAAGAAATATTCTGAAATTGAAAAATATGAAAACCTCAATGAAGAATTAGAAACCACTGTCACCAGATGGAGACATAGGTATGAATCTGCGGAGGATACCATTAGAGAACTTACCAACAGATTGAATGAGCAGAAGAAAATGCATTCCATGGAAGACACCAAATTGAATCGAACTAAGAGTCAACTGGAAAAGTTACAGAATGTTGTGCTACATGCAGCAGCTGCTATTAAAGACACAGTTGAGGTAAGGAACCCACTATGATGTTAGTATTGAACGATTGCAAAAGAGGTTCACTAGTCGAGTTTCTGCACATTCGAAGTATCACTTTTCCATGTAAGATCGTGGTACCCTTCCTTAACACAGGGGCGGATACAGGTCTTCAGTTGAGGGGGGGGCGATCAAGCGTTGAGCTCAAATCTGATGTGATATTTAGTACTTATTAAAAATTATTTTTTTAGGAAATAAGTCTATCTATACAAGTTGTTCAAGGAAAATAGCTCGACTATTAACTAACTTACCAATTTGGAAGACACCAAATTGATATGTATATATCAATTTGGACTTCGCAATTTCGCCATATTCATTAATGAAATTAAATCTGTAATTTTTTAGTATGAATATTTCACACACGAAATTGAAGCATGAATGCGTTTTCTTTTAAACACAAATTTCTAAAATCTGTTTTTGAGGGGCGTGGGGCTAAGCTGAGGGGGGCGATTGCCCCTACCGCCCTCCCCCTGTATCCGCTACTGAAAGGACCCTTTGGGGGATTCAAACTCTTAAATTAATTGTAACACAAAATACTTGACGCCATGTCCTAATTGTAAAGTTGGACCACACAGTGCTGCAAATCCTACACACCTGACTGCCACAGATCTCTCGTCCGGAATTTTTGATAGAGGGAGTATAATATGCTTGTGGATACTTAGCAGGAGGTATGTCGAAAGACCAACAATATTCCAGTCAAACATATTTATACTGCCAAAATTCTCCTGCTAATGTTAATTGGGGTTAACTCAATAGGCCTTGAAAATAGAGGGTCTTTTTGTCTTTTGTCTTTCTGTGATGATGAAAATAATTTAATCATCACAAGATTCTGTTGGTGTGTGTCGATCATGCGTAAGACACAGTGCATTCCTCGCTGGATCAATCTTTGATGTCATCTAGTCCAAAGATTCAACTGTCTAAATCCTCTACTTCCTAATTGACTTTTAGGTGCAAACTACTGCAGAGGAAGTGACCAACAAAAAGTCAGAAAGACACAAACTCATTTTAACTCTTTTGGAAATCCTCAACAGCATTCATTCAGGAAAAGTTCAAGCTTCTCTGGGAGACCCGTAAGTATCTGATGGAGTTCAAGCTTCTCTGGGAGACACGCAAGTATCTGATGGAGTTCAAGCTTCTCTGGGAGACACGTAAGTATCTGATTGAGTTCAAGCTTCTCTGGGAGACACGTAAGTATCTGATGGAGTTCAAGCTTCTCTGGGAGACACGTAAGTATCTGATGGAGCTTAAGCTTCTTTGGGAGACACGTAAGTATCTGATGGAGTTCAAGCTTCTCTGGGAGACACGCAAGTATCTGATGGAGTTCAAGATTCTCTGGGAGACACGTAAGTATCTGATTGAGTTCAAGCTTTTCTGGGAGACACGTAAGTATCTGATTGAGTTCAAGATTCTCTGGGAGACACGTAAGTATCTGATGGAGTTCAAGCTTCTCTGGGAGACACGTAAGTATCTGATGGAGTTCAAGATTCTCTGGGAGACACGTAAGTATCTGATTGAGTTCAAGCTTTTCTGGGAGACACGTAAGTATCTGATTGAGTTCAAGCTTCTCTGGGAGACACTTAAGTATCTGATGGAGTTCAAGCTTCTCTGGGAGACACGTAAGTATCTGATGGAGTTCAAGCTTCTCTGGGAGACACGTAAGTATCTGATGGAGTTCAAGCTTCTCTGGGAGACACGCAAGTATCTGATGGAGTTCAAGGTTCTCTGGGAGACACGTAAGTATCTGATTGAGTTCAAGCTTCTTTGGGAGACACGCAAATTTCAGACCCTCCAACAAATATCTACCTACGAATTCTACTAGGTAAATTGTTTTAAAAAAGACACTTTCCCATACACAAACATAACCTCAGAACCACGAAAATTTCAACCCCCCATGTTTTAACCGGATCAGACTGGCGACTATAGGCATGAACATGATTGTACCAAAAACGACATGTTAGCCATTAACAAACACACCTCCAATATCCTGGAAATTTCTCCCCCCCCCCATAACCGCACCAGATTGGCAATTTTAATAGGAATAGGTAGGTATAACTGTATTAAAGAAAGACACAAAATTTCAGATTTAAAATTTGATCCCCCNCCCCCCCGGAATTTAATCCAGGCTATAGACTTGACGATTATAGTGCACATCTTACTACTACTACTAAAGATGAAAAGTGGATATGCTCCCCCCTCCCCGATCTTGGGTGCGCAACTGACTGTTGGTATATTATTTTCTATAAAAGAAAGTATTCATTCCTGATACCTAAACCATTCCTTTTTTCATTAGATTGAAGAGAAAATTTGATTTTTTACACACGTCCATGCTGGATTCTTATTGATTCATATTTTTCTTGCTTTCAGAAAGAAAACAAAGTCAGGTTTAGAAAAACTTGATCAATATGAACAGGGCAATCTTGGGATCATTCCCAAGTTTCAAGAGAACTAAAATGTAGCTCGAAACATTAAATGAACAGGAAATTGTAAATGGACTGCTATCTTGGAATCATTCCCATGTTTCAAGAGAACTAAAATGTATTAGCTCGAAACATTAAATTGTAAAATGTTTATTACAGCTTAGGGAAAGCTCATTGTAATCAAATATTGTAATTTTGAAAATAAAGATTCTATTCAATATTAATCATCATCACAGGTTAACAGCCGTTGGGCTGGTTTGCAACAACTCGCTATGAGTTCTTGATACTAAAGAGTCCTTACGGATAATGCAGTAGCTTCTTCTTGCTTTCTGCATGGGTAATGGAAGAGATATAATTTCCGATCCTGTCCTCAGTCGCCTTTTACGACTGGCATGGACTTGGGTGCTTCTTTTTAAGTCCCCCTATCTACAGGAGACTTTTAAAGAAATATTTTAAAAGAATTTTTATGTGAGCGCCTGGAAATTGTTATCTTGACAATATTCAATGCAAAACTACAATCAGCTCGGGTGACTCAGTCATTGTGCTATTTACACTTTGTTGATGAGATATTTATTTATTATTAATCTTTTTTAGGTACCTAATATTTAATTTTCATGCGATTTTTAAGAATAACCAAATTATTTAGCAGCATCTAACGCTGTTAAAAAATCTCTTTTCTTGACGTCTGTTTCACCTTTATCATGCCTTTGTCTTACTGCCCAACATTTTTTTAAACTACTTGATGTTCTCATTCATCATTATTTTACACCCTCCCCCCTTCTCCAATTGATCTAATTTCTTTATTTTAGTTTTTGTAATATTACTATAACTATGTTTTGTATTTCGTGAGGAGCAAGGACTCCGGTTGGTCAAGCCTCCTCCTTAAATAAAGTTCATTAAAAAAACACACACAACCGTTGGTTTTTTTATTTTCATTATTGCACTTTTGGAATCGACCTCAAAAAAATCAATATCTCCCCCTTAGTTTGAGACCAAAAATCCAATAAAAACACATTTGTTCGCTCAGTAGCGCACGCAAGGGTCTTAACTTCACCCCCCTCCGCTCATGATTTGATTGGACCAGACTGGCGATTTTACGGATAGAATAATACGAGTATATGACTGTACCAAAAAAAATCAAGATTATAACCCAAAAGTTTAGAGTTTCGGTCAATACAAAATTATTAATGTGACAATAAATTTCCACCCTCGAGTTCTTGAAGCAGTCCCTGAATATTTTATCTTATCAAACTCTAAAGCTCCTTCTCAAGTTGGAAGGTTTTTATTTTCATTATCCCCTTGGTAATACATTTTTGGGAAAATACATAAAAAATAAAGAGAAGCTGTGCATGAATCAAATAGGAAAAGCAGAAGAAGAGAAAATAAACCGGGAAATGCTCGTAGTTGTACTTTGATTTATAGAGGATCCCGAGTTCCGAATGTAAACGCTTTTGTTTATTCTTGTACTGCTGTGATAGCTATGTTTTTAAGATTTATATTGTTGCCAAAGTTAAAAAGTAATACACAATCTATCAAACTTCAATATGCTTTCCTTGCCCAACTTAATACTTAAGTTGGTTAAATTGGGATACTATGTCAAGTAAAACCATAATGAAGGTTGAAAATTACTATATCTTTAGTTGACTAAAAAATAATAATGAAGATGTTAAATAGCTAACTAGTTTCGACCTCTCCTGAGAACATCATCGGAGCTAGTCATCGGAACTAGCTCCGATGATGTTCTCAGGAGAGAACAAAACTAGTTAGCTCTTTAAAATATTTATTTTTATTTTTTAGTCAAGTGAAGATATAGTAATTTTCAACCTTCATTACAACTTAATACTTTTCACTCCCAACAGCTAAAGACACATAGAGCGCTCAATCATTTGCTTTGCCTGGGTCATCATCGTGCAGGTTTGTTTCATTAAGCTGCAGCTCAGGAGGTGGCCGGGGGCCTGTATCTGCTCACAGGGCACTCGTCATTATCGGTGTATTCCCACTTTTTCAGATAGCATCTGGATACACCGCATCTTAGGCGATTCATAGTTTCCAGGTGGTGTACACGATAGATCTGGGTCAGTGGTAGTTCTTGTTTTAGATTGATCAGAAGGTCGGTCAATTGGATATTCCACAGTGCGGACTACAAGGTTGCTGCTCATAGGCTCTGTGATATAAATTTCAACTGGCTAGTTCTTATCGATTCTGAGATAGAACATTATATGTTTTTTTTTTAATTTGGCTTAACGTCTCTTTAACATCTATTGGTTTTACCCTCTATTCGCTGGAAATTTGCAAAACAGCTACCCACATTGACTTCACCCAGCCTGGGTTGGGCCGGAAAAATGAGCCAACGATACGTGCTGTTCAAAAGCGGTCACCCATTCAAGTACTGACCACGCCCGACGTTGCTTAACTTCAGTGATCTGACGGGAACTGGTGTATTCAACGTGGTATGATCGTTGGCTACATTATATGTTAAATTGATTCCTAGAATTGTATTTTTGATTAATTCTTGTAATGCTGCCATGGCTACTTTTTTGTTTTCAATGTTATTATTGGTCTTGACCAAATCCTAAAGTATTGTTATTACTTCTTCTTGTTTCCTATTATTCTTTTGTCATTATACAGCTTCGGATTCCTCGATCCAATGGTAGAATTTCTTTCTACTTTCTATCCCTGGAAAAACTATCTTAATCTCCCCTAATGGTTTTCCCCTTCTGGTAAATATTTCTCTCATCATTTCCTCAAATCCCCAAAAATGTCTCTTTATAACAATATTGAGTATTACAAGCTGTCCAAATTCCCACCACTCACGGTTCTTGAGATAGAACCCTGTGATGAATTGGACATCGATGTTTTTTTTTTTTTTAATTTGTCTTAACGTCTCTTTAACATCTATTGGTCATTCAAGACGGGGGTTTTACCCTCCATTCGCTGGAAACTTGCAAACCAGCTACCCACATTGACCTCACCCAGCCTGAGTTCGGCCGGAAAAAAGAGCCAATGATACGTGATGTTCCCAAGCTGTCACTCATCCAAGTACTGTCCACGCCCGGCGTTGCTTAACTTCAGTGATCCAACGGAAACTGGTGTATTCAACGTTGGCTAAATCGATGTTTTAGTACCTATCTAAAGGTCCTAACGCTATAGATAGCGTTTTCAACGCATACAACAACTCTACTTTTAAATAAGATAGCGGAAGGAGTAAGAGTTGAGTAATCTTCGAACAAAGATACCTATAAGACGACCATCCTTGTATGAGTGAGTACCGACGAAGTGTTTGCCAACTATCTTGCAATCCAATTAAAAAACTGTCACTCTAAAGGTAAAAGGCACATTGTTAAGAGCTCTCCAAAAACAAAAGTTTGAGAAAATCAATATTCACACGAGCAAAATAGAAAAGATCATACTGAAAACATAGAATTAAGTTTTGAAAGAAGCGAAAGTTGTTTTTCTCAACCCTTAGCCCTGTCCTTCATGTCCTCTAACCTCCTCCAGCTTAAACAGTACACTTCATCCCTCACAATACTCTTCTTCAGGTCTCTCCCATTATCCCATTTTTTTGGAATCTCAGCCGAGAATGATCTCCCACATGAACAGACGTCAGAGCGCAAGCTTCATTTTCCATTCAGTTCCCTTTGTATAAATTCTTACTTCTCCCTCTATTTTCACTTTGGTTAATACAGTGTTGTCAGATTATAAAAATCTTCTTCAAATTTAAATTGAAAGGTTTTGGTTTATTAGTTTCAATAATAAACCTTTGGAAAAATTACCCCCCCCCCTTAAAATTTGATACTTTACGTTTCAAGTTTCAAGGTACGTAGAATCCAAAAATCGAATTAAAAAAATGCAATTTTGCCACTTAGCGTTGCCCGATTTGTATGAAATTTGGTATAGAGGTCTCATATGGGGTTCCGAAACTTTTCGGTGCAATCGAAAACACCGTTGGCGTTTTTTTTTTTACAGAAGGATGAAAAATATTGGCTGGACTATCTGTACCTCATTGACCGAACGAAATTTCCTACCTATGTCTATTTTTAATTGACTTCTCCAATTCTCCATTCGTAAGGCGGAGTATGCAATGTGCATCACATTTGGAATGCAATGATGGGTCGGTCGGTTTGTATTTCAATTTCAGAAATTGAGTTGCTATGCTAATATTAACAATTATAGCATTGTGGATAGGTGTAAGTTTAACATTGTGATATTGACACAACCTTTTGTTCGGTGCCCACCCTCTTTCGCTGTAACTCTTTCCTGGCACGGTAACCCTCGTCTGTCGCTCACAGTATCCATAGAAACTGAGTAGAAACTCGCTTTTTGCTGATGATCTCTCATTATTGGTTTGAATCAGATTTTTGAAAGGCTGGATGTCCTTCCTAACACCAAACCTTCTGTCATTTAATGAAGTTAACTTGCTTCCCTCGAGTGGCTACAGATATTGGAGTGATTGTTAAAAATACCTTGTACTGCTATTATGTCCACAAAATTGGTGAAAAAAGGGAATGAAAGATTTCATGTCATCATCATAGAGTAACAGCCGTGGGGCTGGTTTGTAACAAATTGTCATGAGTTGTTGATATACTAAATAATCCTTACCTACGCATAATGCAGCTGCTTCTCCTTGCTTTCTGCATGGGTAATGGAAAAGTCCCCTTTTACTAACGACATGGACTTGGATGCTTTGGAAGTATTCTTTTTAAGCCTTCCTATCCCCAGGGGACACAGTAGAGGTAAATGAAAGAAAAACATTTAAATAAAATCATATACCTACGTCTTTTTTAAAAATATATTGACAGCAGAATACAAACGAAATCAGATCTATTTATAAAGAAGAATAGAACAAAGAACAGTAATATCGTCCGGTGAACGGATATCATGAAGAAATGATTATTTTCTTCTTCTGACAACACTGTAAACATTTTCAAATCTTTTTGCTTCCAGAATATATATTTTATATTCCCTGGGACATTCTTGCGAATCTTCTTCTTTTTTTATTTTCCCCAAAATTGTTTACCTACTTCCAACTTTTGTTTATACTTTTTTCACAATAATACAAATAAAAGCCNCCTTTTCATCATGGCACTCTCAGAATACAGACTGGCCTTCAAAATGTCTCTTCAAGGTCATCAATTTTGTAAAACATTTGGAAGAAAATCAAAATTTGGATTTTAAATTTTTTTAGTTAAAAGAAAATCAGCAACAATTATTGGTAAGTTAATCATTATCCGGGGGCATCCATAAAGGCCTGACACCCTCCAAACGGTTCAAATTTTGGTTATTGTTCTTGGAATAATTCTAATCGTCAGGTTTTCTGCAGGGGGCTCTTTAGAACTTAATATGCTGGAGAATAAGGCACAAACTCTTGGAATGATTCTAACTGGCAAGTGTATCAAATATGGTCTATTACCCTCTTAAACTACTTTCCGGGGACTCCTGGGCTACCACTTATGATATACCTTACCCCCATTCAATTCTGAGCAGGAACAAAGTTAATTATGGTACTCACAATATATTTCACCTGTTCCCATTTCACCTTGTGTAAATGGTAAATTGAACATGCTTTTTTTGCTCTTTAACATCTATTAGTCATTTGAGACGGAGGTTTTAAACTCCATTCGCTGGAAACTTACAAACCGGCTACCTCTATTGAACTCACACAACCTGGGTTGGGCTGGAAAAATAGTTCAGTTCATCACGAAGGTCTGTACCTAATACGTGGACAGCGGACACCCACTTGGTAAAACCTGGCTGGAGTTTTTACCGGTTTTCAGGCAACGGTTTCCAGAACGCGCTCTAACACCTGGGGGAGATTCTAAGACAGCGAACAACTTTACCATATTAAAAACTCCAGTTCTCCACATTATTGAAGGTGATTGTCGTCGAGCATGTGCAGCTCTCTGATAGGAGTGGGTCTGGTTGGGGACACGCCGTGTTGTTGGCTGCTTCAAGGTACACTCAGCTCTTGAGGAAAACTGAGAAAATTGTGTTTTTTTCTTCTTCTTTAACATGTATTAACTTATGTTAGTAACAGGGACAATGCAAGGGAGGTTTACACCTTATTCAATATTCAACCTTGTTGTAGTGTTGTACAAAAAGGGGAGTGCTTCCCAAAACTGACTCAAGATCCACATTAGATATATTGACGTCTATTTATACGCCATTTTTTTTTTCAGACTGGTTAGATTTTCGATGCAAAAATGGTGCCTTCAAGATGAGAAGGCAAAATGTGCGCACACTATCGTTGGTGGTGTGTACCTTCACGTACCTTTTGGTCGGCGCTGCTGTATTTGATGCTCTCGAATCAGATACAGAGCGTCGACGTTGGGAGCTTCTCCAAAGTAAGTACCTATTACATCAACTTTATCCTACAAGGTAAAAATATTTTTGTGATGTCGTATTTGATAATGGATGGATGCCGCGTGATACCGCATTTCTAAATATTTTTTTGACTGATAGTGACAATATCTCTTGAAGCTGACTGTCAGTGAGACAAAAAAACTCGCAAGTCCGTGCTTAGCGATACGGGGTGGAGGGGAATCGCCCCCCATCTCAGGATGGAGGCAGGAAAATGTAAATGTTTATTCAAACTGAATCGATTTTAACTGAAATTTGGAGCCTCTAGTGACCCCCAACTCATCTGGTGACCTATATTCGCGCTTGAGGACAATGATTAAAAAGTTCTCACGATGCTTAGAACTATAGGGGTTTTGGCCCAAACAATGTAATACATTTTTTTCCTTTTAGTTTTATTCAATTGGAATGAACCTTTGGAATGAACCACGGGGGAGAGGGAGAGAAAAAATACTCTCCCTCAAAATTTGACAGTTACCTTTCAAGCTACCTAGATATCTACGTAGAATCCAAAGATCGGATAAAAAATGTGTTTGTTCACCAAAGGTGGCACTTTTGCCACTTTGCGTTGACTGATTTTGATGAAACTTTGTGTTTCATTAGTACTCAACTTTTGCGTCACTATCTGTTTATATACAAAATGTTTCTTTACTCAAAATTGGATTCCTTTCTATGTAGATTTCGGATATCAAAATTTGATCATTAAATTTCATTCAATTGATTTCAAATCTCTCAAACGAAAAAGTCGTAAAATTATCTGATACAAAAATACGTATTAAAATACAATAACCTAAAAATCGAAAGAAAAAAAATCAGTCGTCTGTTTTTCAGTTTTGGCACTTAGCATTGACGAATTTAAAAACTTTAGTGTCTATGTTGGTCTTATTTAGGATCTATTTAGAGGTCTCCTAGCTTGGCTAAACTCTTAAAAAATATATACTCTTGGGTGGAAGGTTACCACTAGGCGGAGTTAATGCCTGAGGCATTTTCTACCACCTAACCCTTAGAGCTCCATTTTTATGTGGTCAAATAATCAAATTAATGAGAAAAGAATGCAGCCTCTGCTGGGGGATTGATCCGACGCCCTCCTGTTTACCAGGCGAGCTCTTAACCACTGAGATACCGAGGCAGATAAATTGTTAGTCAAATGGGTTCAAAAAGTTGGCAGAGATTTTTATATAAACCCCTAACCTATTTGTTGGGATAAATTCCGACTCATTTTTCGATTTCAGTACAACATGAGGGAACCTGATTAAAATTTTCATTTTTTTTCATCAACAAATTAATATTTCTGCTTCCAGATTTTAGAGATGAGTTACTCAGGAAATACAATGTCTCTCAGATCGATTACAGAATGTTGGAAATTGTTGTGATAGAAAATAAACCCCACAAGGCGGGACCACAGTGGAAGTTTGCTGGCGCTTTCTACTTCTCCACCGTTGTTTTGGCCATGATAGGTACGTTAGAATTTTATAGGTCCTCACGAACGGGACTTCAACAGTGGAATATACAATTTTCTATTTTTTTAAAAGTTTCTCCAACTCCTTTGTCTTGTCGCACTCAAGTCTGGTGGACATTTCTTTTCAGTCTTCACCATTCTGAAGTTTCTCTTGCGTTACACTTTACAATTTATAGAAAAAAATATCGTAATCTTATTAAAAAAAAAAAAAAATATTGGGGCCCCTGGGCCTTTTTTAAAATCGGAAAAGCCTTAATATCAGCCATAACATATCAAAATTTTACGTTTCTATAACAAAACCGCTAAAAATCACTTTCAAATAACAGCATATTTGGCCCCCGGAATGCTCAGGGCACCAAAAAACAATACAGCAAATTTCCTTCATGTCCTAAATATGTACACCAAATTTCGTCAAAATCGGATGAAAATTTTGGTTTGTATCGCGTAACAAACAAACATACACACTTACATACACATAATATACAAGTGCACTTCGGGGTGTATTCCGGGGTCAAAAGTGGAGTTCACTAACGTTCACAATAATTATCATTCTTCTTTGTTTCAGGTTATGGGCATTCCACTCCAATGACGATTGGTGGAAAAGCTTTCTGTATGGCATATGCTATGGTGGGCATTCCACTTGGACTTGTCATGTTTCAAAGCATTGGTGAACGTCTCAACAAATTTGCTTCTATTGTTATTCGACGTGCTAAGGAATATTTACGTTGTGAACATTCTGAAGCTACGGAAATCAATTTGATGTTTGCCACCGGACTACTGTCGTTCATAATTACCACTACAGGGGCAGCTGTGTTCTCAAAATATGAGGGCTGGAGCTATTTTGATAGTTTTTATTATTGTTTTGTTACTTTGACTACAATTGGATTTGGAGACTACGTTGCTTTACAGGTAAACAAAAGGAGTAGATATATAGCCTAGGACTTTAACACGATGAAAACCGCGGTTTACGCCTGGACAAACTCAGCCTCATCTACCTCATAAGGACAGCAAACACAAAATCAACCTAGAAAGTGTTTTGCATTATGGATTTTTTTTCCCCTGAAATGTAAAATGTGACAGGAAGCTTTCAGGAAGCTGCTTAAAAATATTTCGTGAGTCAATTTTTAAATTATTGCAATTTAATTGAGACTAGGTGAGGTGCTCTGAAGCAGGGGTGGATATAGGAGGGGAACGATGTGGGCGATCGCCTCCCCCCTACACCCACTATCTCAAGGCTGGAAAATTTAAATGTTTATTAAAACTAAATCGATTTGAACAAAGATTTTTTTAAGGTTTGAACTTTGAGAAAGTAAATTAATGCTTGCAACTTGTTCTCTAATGGGTCATTTACTAGTTGCATGCCTATTTAAATTAAACTTATTTTCCAAGTTGATCCAAATGATTGCAAATAGTGCGTAACATATGTAGTTCCTCCACCCTTTTAAAATCTCCAACCCATGATTTCACCAAATGCCTTTAAGTTCTTTCCCCTCTCAGTACAATTCTTTGGATGGGCGATATTGGTCATATTTTTCTTATGGTCCAATACGATGCCGCTGCCAATTAATAACTGTATAGCTCAGATTTAGAAGTGAGCTGATTTTAGAGAAGTGGACTGAGAATATTTAATTTAATTAATATGTAATTTATCTTCCAAAACTCGTACCTCTTTCCATGGCACTACCATCAATAGCTTACATTCATTTGATTACAACTCTTATCTCTTTCCATGTTGCACTACCATCAATAGCTCACATTCATTTGACTACAACTCTTATCTCTTTCCATGTCGCACAACCATCAATATCTCACATTCATTTGACTACAACTCTTATCTCTTTCCATGTCGCACTACCATCAATAGCTCACATTCATTTGACTACAACTCTTATCTCTTTCCATGTCGCACTACCATCAAAAGATCACATTCATTTGACTACAACTCTTATCTCTTTCCAGAATGATCATGCGCTGGAGCAAAATCCTGGTTACGTAGCTTGGAGTCTTGTGTTCATATTATTTGGACTGGCGGTTGTTGCTGCCAGTATTAATCTTCTAGTTCTTCGGTTCATGACCATGTAAGTGCTATAAACTCCGGATTCTGGTTTTACACCTTCCATCATCTAATCAAACAAAGGCAAATAATAATGTCCCAAGTGAATATGACGTACATTTAGCAGGGGTTTCAAATTCCAAGTCCTTCCCAAGGTATTGAGAACATCCGACTGAGAATATCTCCATATGGACAAAAATCCCGGACAAAAATGATTATTGGAACACATTTTTCTCCCCAAAATGAATGGTATCTAAGATGAATCTGAAAGTGTGTGTTGCCGGCCAGATCATACGGTTATGAAACAATTACACGATCTTCCAACTTGGCGGTCGTTGTTGGGCGCCAAAATAGACATAGCCCGTGTTTTGAGGGGCGCTAAAATGGGTGATTGCCCGGGGTGCTTACTAGCGCAGTTACGTCCCTGGCTTCTATAGTTATACTAAATCATCTGTCTGCCATTCCCCTGGGGGTGGCGTTTACTCCGGAAGACAAAGTTCAAAGTTGCATTTTATTCATCCAAATTGGATTCATTTGACCATGACTTTTTTTGCACCCTGCCGTCAGGCCTAATCGCAGGAACTAATAAAATTAATGCCCATATTATTTTTCTCAGGAACGCGGAAGATAGAAGAGAAGACGAGGTGATGCAATCGTCCTCCCAACATGTACATACATTTGTTGGAGAGTCCATGCCGTCAGGCCTGGTCGCAGGAACTAAAATTAATGTTCATTTTATTTTTCTGAGGAAGATAGAAGAGAAGGAGAGGTAATGCAATCGTCCTCCCAACATGTACATACATTTGATGGAGAGTACATGCCGTCAGGCCTGGTCGCAGGAACTAAAATAAATGTTCATTTTTTTTCTCAGGAAGGCAGAAGATAGAAGAGAGGTAATGCAATCGTCCTCTCCTAACATGTACATACATTTGTTGGAGAGTCCATGCCGTCAGGCCTGGTCGCAGGAACTAAAATTAATGTTCATTTTATTTTTCTTAGGAACGCGGAAGATAGAAGAGAGGTAATGCAATCGTCCTCCTAACATGTACATACATTTGATGGAGAGTACATGCCGTCAGGCTTGATCGCAGGAATTAAAATTAATGTTCATTTTATTTTTCTCAGGAACGCGGAAGATAGAAGAGAAGAAGAGGTAATGCAATCGTCCTCCCAACATGTACATACATTTGATGGAGAGGCCATGGCGTCGAGTGGTAAAACATTGGCAGGCCATAATGTTGGAGGTAAAAGGAACACAAAAAGTCTTAATTATTTTTATGATGTACAATAATAAATACATTTTATTTCTCGTATAAATTGAATATTTCAATTACTCTTTTCTATCTACTCCGAAATGGAATACGAGGGAGGAACCAAAAATATCCGGAATAGTGCTACAGTCGTCTTTCCAGACTGGAGAAAGGAGCAGGTGCTAGTAGGTTATAATTTCACGAGTCAGTATGTGGACAACGCTGTGAATTGAACAGTTTGCGAAAAGATGCGAATCGTATACGAGCAGGACGAGTTTTTATATTGCGTCGGGGAAAAATCTCCGTAAAAACTCATGTGATGCTATGGACCGTTATTGAAGGAATTGAGGGAGGAAATACGTAGAAATCTGGCCTTGGCTGACAATAAAGGCTTTCAATGTTTTTTTCTTTTTTTCAGACAGCGATGACTCACCCCAAAGGTCAGTATGTTCGTGCACCTGTTTGGGTCATAGATATAGCAGTCCTCACCGCCGGATATCTCCTATCTATTCACCAGTCGAAATGAACAGACTCAAAAGTTCGTCCATGTAAGTATTGCACTTTTTATTGAGGGGCTGTCACATTGGATCGTAATTTTGCACTATTTAACTAAAATAAGTACCTTTCAAATGAATCCTAGGTTAATGTTAATATACATAGGGTGTAAAAAAACGTTCTTACAAAGCTCAGACATATACTATGGGGTAAATTAGAGGAGGTAATTTTAGGGAATACCTGAAAATGTACCGAAAAGAAATGAAACAATACGTGAGTGAAGGAAAAAATTGTGAAGCACATTATGAAGAGGAAATTCATATTGAAGATGAGACAGAACATTTTTGAAGTGAGAATATTGGTGAAGCGGACTGGAGGTTGTTCCAGGCAATTATTTATTAAAGGCCTTTGCAGTTGCTCAAAGATGAGGTGCTAGACCTTTGAAGATCTGAAACGCCAAGTAACCGAAAGAAGGATATGGATATCAGAATCATATTATCTGTGAAAATGTGCGAACACGCTTTTCAACGGAAGAACACGATCCCACAGTTATGCTTTTTTTTTTACCGATTTCTTGTAACCGATCCAGAAATACATTCCAAAGTCAAATGTGTATCACCCAATATTAGCTGACTACCCACAATAGAATTTGAAATTTGAATCACTCTGTAGTGCATTATTAGTTTTTTCTAGACTATTTTTGAAACATACATATTAACATCGCTTACTTACTTATAATATTGCATATCACACATTGTTTATATAAGCAAGGAAAAATCAAATACACTGGTTCTTATGGGAGTCCCTAGATCGACTCTAAAGTGAAAAAGTCAATGGAAGAAAGTTAAAACTCAAAAAAATCTTTCCTTCATAAAACAAAATATTAAGTCTCAAAAGATATTCCTATATTAAATAATAAATAACCAATGTGTGATGTATGATATGATAAGTAAGTTAGCGGCTGTCTGAGAGCACCCTTATATAAACAATGTGTGATATGATAAGTAAGTAAGCGGCTGTCTGAGAGCATNATAATATGGAGCCATCAGGTCGGTACCTACCGATATTTCACTTTGTAGATTTATCGCCACGCCACGCCGTCGAGACACATTTCTCAAACTGATCACAAAAAAAAAAGAATAATAAGCTAAAACTAATATTTTCCATGACAAAATTTATATCCTAGATTAAACTTCAAAGGGATAGTAAGAGGGTACCTAGTGTACCTACACTAACCAATTTGCTCATGTTGCAATACTTGTACTTTTCTAAATTCGATTTTACTTCATACTTTGAAAAGTTGGAAAATTATATTTTTTTTTAATTGTCAACCCAGAAATGTCGAAATATCTAATGTAAGTTGTCAAAGCGCGGTGCCCATAGCACGTACTACAAGTGCTACTATTGTTAATCCGGCCCTGTAAGTAAGTAAGCGACTGTGTGAGAGCACTCTTATTAATCAGAGTAGTTTTGTGCCGATAGCTTTAAAAGATAAAATAGGGATTTGTCACTGTTTCTTTTTTATTTCTTATGATCTTTCGTTTTTATCACATGCGACTTTCCAAATCACCACCACTGAGAATTTTAGAATAGTTCAATCTTCCTAAATCCAATGTACCTACTCTATCTGTATCCACAATAGAAGGGGGTATAAATTTCATTTCAATCAGTGGGTTGGTGGTGCAGTGGTAAGGTGCTCTGACTGGTAAACAGTAGGGCGTGAGTTCAAACCCATTTTATCCTCATGAATTTGAGATATTTACCACGTAATAATAGCACCGAAGAATCTGCTGGTGTCGAATCACTCTTCAGTCCTATTCGGGCAGTATAAATAAGGATTATTATTATTATTATAAATCAGAGTCCAGTAATGGTTTGCAAAAAATCACGGATAAAATTGTAACTTTGGAGCACTGTACTTGGTTGAAAATCGTTTTTTGCGCATTATTAATGTAATAAATCCTCTTTTATTTGACCAATAAAACATGAGGTTTCACGGAATGACCTTTTTCCTTTTATACCCTGAATGCTTTGTATCTTTATTCTAGCTGTACTTTGTACATAGAATGAGATTTTTTTTTCATTCCTCTTCATAATGCGTGTCATTTTTTTTTTTTTAATTTCAGAGAACTTGCGGAGATCTGAAAGATTTATTGGTATGTTGGTATCGATGCACAGTGCACACTTCATTCTATTTTTTAAAGTCACACCATACCTACGTCCATAAAATTACAGTATTTACCTATTTGAAAGTCATCAGTAATAGTAAAATATAGAATCGCGAGAGATCTTAAATATTTGCCGAGAAAATGTTGATAGTTCATATATTATACTTTAGGCATTTGTCATGATACCGTAAGGAATAGAACAGAAAAAGTCAAAACTCATGCATTTGGACAACCACTACAGTGTTCCGTATGAACTTAGGTAACATTAAGACCATGAACACGGCCTATCTCCGTGACCGAGTTGCTAAGACGATTGACCGTTTTTTCGGCGGATTTTTGATATGCATAGGTATCAAATTTTAAGATCTACCTCTTAGCATTCTCTTTATATGCAGGATTCGTAAAAAAACGCTAGATGCGACAAGAGTATATTTTTGATTATTCTTGAGATATCTTCCCCATATATCGACAGACAAACACGCACGGAACATTGGCTGATACTCGAGATTTGGTCTCTGGGGACCGCAAAAAGTGTTTAGGCATTGAAAATCAACATAAAAAATGTCAGCCCATTACAATACTTTCCTTTTTATACAATACTTTCCTTTATATCCTATAAAAATATTTCCTTAGAAAGTAAAAAAATGACAGTCTCTTGCAGTTTTGGTAAAACTTTTTAAAGCATAGAGCACAAAAAATATTATATCACATATTTTCGTTTCTCCTGATCAAATATTTCAAAATGGATGCCGGTCTCTATTGTGACTGGATGCAATTATCACTTCCACCTTTATTTGAATGTACTGCGATCAGTATTCAGTATTCCGAAGATTTAGATTCTAACCAACATCCTACTGGCTACGAATCCATAGCCTCAACCAACTTAGCTACTGAGACTATCTTCTTCCTGATTAGATGCTCGGTGGCTCGGTTATGATATTTTAAAATCCTGGACACTTGTGTATCAAATTTATGTATTCTATGGATTATATTAATAATAATGTATTCAATATTATTCAATTAATCTCACACAAAATAAATAATAATATTATATTTTATGTATTTGTTTACTTTATGTTCAAATTTAATTACCTACATAAACATATTTTTATTCTTGTTTTATCAATTTGTTTGTCAATTATGCTATTTTTTTCTTTCATTTGATCTAGTCTAACGAGGGGATATGGCTTCCGCAGACGTTTCGCTGCAATCAATTGAATCATCAGCAGCTACTCTGTTGTCCTCACGAGTCTAAGGGCATCAACCCAAAAGTCAACAACATCTTCCATACTTATAAAACGCAAAACGTGTAGTTGGTATACTGACTCACTGATAATCAACGTAGCTCCACGATGGTTAAAACTGAAATTTGGCACATAGATTCCTTTTAGTATGTAGGTGCTTAATAAGGAAGGAAAAAAAAAATCGAAAGTTCAAGTGGACTACACTAATATTAAACTATCTAGATATGTAGGCATGGTAGAAGGAAAATAAGCTATGTAGGTAGATACTACAACGGCCACAAAAGGTTTTACCAGACTCGGATCAACAACAGTTATTATTTAGCTGTCCTCACGAGGGCCGAGTCTGATTGTTGTAGTTCAAATCATCTGTTCTTTGATGGAAACAACCATTATTAGGTGCCTTCAAAAGAACTCCCATACGATTACTTACTAAACACGCCGGACGTGAGGTTGCTTCTAAAGGAACTAATGAGTCCTACAGACTACAGATATTGTAAAATTATGACATTTTGCTTATTGATTTGTTGTTGCTATTTGCTTTATAAACTTTATTTCATAAGAGACAATCATATCCGTCTTGTGACCTGTATAATATTTTAACAACTAATAATGTCAATGATGAATCAATGGCGCCAATAAATTTGAAAAAACTATAGCAGATATCGTTTGTGTGTTTTATTAGAAAATAATTTTATTTTATTAAATTAATTCGTACCCGTATTATAAATATACAATTTATATTTTATTCTGTTCTATTTCTATTTAAACCCCATACTAGTTATATATGATTTGGTTGTAAGTTATCTTTTTCTTTTCAAAAATATATTTTTATAGATCCTGTATACCTAGAACCTAATGCTTTGATATTTTTACTGATCTTATGAGTATTTTGTCAGGACGTTATTGCGGAATACTGGTTTGCTGTATTCTGGGTTTGGTCAGTGAGTATAAACTATGAGGTGAGTTGATCAGAGCTAGTCGCT
>CM022878.1:11858468-11876827 GCA_012654025.1 Pachypsylla venusta | reverse complement strand
ACTCATTAGTTTTTCTCTCTCTTTTCTTTCTTTCCTTTTTTGCTCACTCTTTCTATGAAGAATCAAACGCTAGACGATCCGAAATCAGATGCTGCAAACAGTGAATTATAGGTACCAAATTAGCACATTGGTTTGTAGTATTTTTTTGGCACGGAACCACTTGTGATATGACTGACAGTTATGTTTTTGGTAAATAATATGTTAACTAAAGTGTTTGAAATAAATTAAAGCACTTATCAAAAAAATATTTATAAAGAAACTTTTTTTGATTCTTTATAAATTATGTTTTTGGTAATTGTTATGTTTTAATTTATTTTAAAAGTAAATATAAACTAGACCCCCAATTAGACTTGCCGCTTAGCCAACGATCATACCACGTTGAATACAAGAGTTCCCGTCAGATCACTGAAGTTAAGCAACGTCGGGCGTGGTCAGTACTTAGATGGGTGACCGCTTGGGAACACCACGTATCGTTGGCTCATTTTTCCGGTCCAACCCAGGCTGGGTGAGGTCANACACCCGTCTTGAATGACCAATAGATTTTAAAGAGACGTTAAGTCAAATTAAAAAAAAAAAAAAGACTTGCCGCTTTGTTTACAAATATGGGGATACAAATATAGTAGGAAGCAACGCTGTCGCTGTTACTATTTCTTTACCTCTCTTAATTTGATTTTTCAGAAAAAAGTAATCAACTCCTCATCATGAAACATAAAAAGGAGAAAAGAAAAAAGGAAAAGAAGAGGAAACACAAGCGAAGAAAATCATCAGTAAGTACTTAAAAATAAGAAAAAACTGTAGTTCCAGGAGGGAAGCTCTAGTGGCGAAAGGGTCAATATAACTAAGATTGTCACGACGACGATTGCGTCCCTCAGAAAAATTAAAAAGGAAAGTTAGCTAGGTTGTAAGATTGTGCGCTAAACATGCAAAATCTAACCCCCCCCCATTGGCTTCGCCACTGAAAGTACCTTTATTTTAAATAATATGTTATGCGTGAATAATTATATGTGGAAGGTTACTTAATGTACTCCTCTAGACTGTAGGAGGCAATTTCTATGAGATACAACAGTAGATCTCACTTAGTTAAAATGGCCCCCACGAGGCTCCTGGTGACCCAACAAGGTAAATTAAACTAGCGAATTCTATGAATATAATAAATGAGGTATCGTGGAACAGACGTTTAAAGCAAATCGTGGTGTTAAAACTAAACTCACTTTTTTCGATCTAAAAAGGTTGTAGTTCATGTCATTGTTACATTGTTCACTTGAATATAAGGCAAGCAAACCTAATACTAAATTTGGCACATGTTTCAGTATTATTTGGACTCTTCAGTTTTACCCTATGTTAGTGAGATAAAAGACCTGGGAATCTTCTTTGACAAATCTTTATCCTTTACAAATCAAATTAGCAAACTTTCCTCAAAATGTCATTGCTTGTTAGGATATGTTAATAGAAATTCGAAAGGTCTTTCACATCAAGCTTATTTATTACTATATAAATCGCTAATCCGTTCAATTTTAGAGTATGGTTGTGTGGATTGGGCTCCGCATTATGGTGTTTATATCAACACTTTTCAAAGAGTACAGAATAAATTTAAAGGTAATTGCCGTTTTCGATTTTCCCGAGAATTAACAAATCTTGAATCGCTCGTTGATAGACGTAAAAATTATGACTTGAAGTTTATTCATAAAGTTATGTCAGGACAGATAAACTGTCCCCAACTCGTACAATTATTAATTAATCTTGATTGCACCCGTAGGTCGTATGCGCCCGTAAATCGTATGATGAGAGAAGCCAACAATCGTACCTAACTGTGCGGGGAGGGGTTCTCCACTAATATTGGAATTATTGCTGTGATATTTTTTATTATTTTATTGTTTCGCTTTATCTTATTTATGTATTTATTATTGTTATATATTGTATATTGGGTTCCCGTAAATAAAACATATTATTATTAATTCTCAATGCTACAGTCAAATCTTGAAGTTACTACTAAAAATAATCTTTTTAGTATGTTTTTTTTTGCTCTATTATATATAACGTAAACAAAATATGTTCACAAACTGACATCACTTTGATGTTCGCCTTTAGACACAGTATTGTTATCAAACAGTTGTTATTGTTGTTAATGTTTTTCCTTCTTTCTTTCCTTTTAACTTCTATAAAGATGATTTTGGATACTTTTACAGGATTTTATATATATATATATATACTTCTTTTTCCATATTTTTTTTATTTTTTTATATTCATAACAACATTCAGGATAGTATAGGGATCCATGTTTATATTAGTTAGATTATATTATTAGGAAAACAATTTTATTTGTAATGTGTCTAAAATATTCCAATGAATATTTAAAAGCACAATATAACTTAAATAAATAAATATATTTTATGTCCATGTTTGAATTAGAATCTACAGTTGAGCTTCTGAGACTGCTGTATGGGATTTTATATTACTGGTATTTATCAGCTAAGAATGTCCTATTTGGGTCCAGTTAATCCTCGCATTTCGACGTTACTGTCAGTAATATCTAAGAAGTTCCGTAGTAGAAAAACAATGGAGCTATGTACGAAATTGGCTGTGTTTTTTTTATGTTTCAGAGTTCTTCTAGTTCATCTTCAGATTCTAGTGACGGAGATTGGGTGGACAAATCGCCTTCCAAACCATCTCATCCTGACGTTATTCATCACGCAATAAAATCAGAACAACAAATTTCTGAAAGCAGTGGTTCGTTTTTGGATTTAGCTTTGTCAAGCAGTTCATCCAGAGATAGGACGAAGGAGTTGAAAGCGAAAGAAGAAAAGAAGAAGGAAAACAAGGTGGGTGTTTACTGAGGAGCTACATCGCACCCATTATATCTCTGCAACCGTTAAACAGAATGGTTTGGTGGTAAGACTCTGTGATTGATAAACAATAGAATGTGTATTTAAACCCTAGAAGCTTTATCCTCATTATTCGAGATATTTATCACAATAATAACACCTAAAAATCTGCAGGGGTGAACTTTAGTTCTTTTAAGAGTTTTAAGGCAATAAAATTAAGCTCCATTATTATTTAGCCTGGGAAGAAAAAAAATATTTCTTATGTTGACCCCCCCTTTAGTTTTAGTTGCAAGAATTTATTTGCGACATAACTTCATATGAATGTGGAAAACTTTTTTGTGTTCCTATGTAAGGCTGTGTTACTATATAATTTAGGATGTTTTCAGATCAAGGAAGGTTTTAGTCTCAGAAGTAACTATTGGAGAGTAGAAAGTTGGGGTATATGAAAACAAAGTTATGGACACATTGGATATCGTTTTTTTTTTCTTAACTAGCATAGCCATCTTCCATTTATTTACTATATTTTCTTTGCAGCTTCAGGAATTTCCCGTAGGATTATATTATCCAAATAAAAAGCAACAAGAAGTATATGAAGAAAGTAAAAGAAAGTTCCAAAGGCTTTACGATGATGACGACCGGAAATATCATCATGGTAATAAGAATCAGTTCTTGAAACCTCGTGGTGATGATTTTGATGATCGAGATTGCGATAAAATTGAAAGTAGAAAACAATATCAGAGACCTCGTGATGATGAGTTTGATTATGAAAGAAACAGAAATCAACTCCAGAGACCTCGTGGTGATGATGATGATGACGATAGCTCAAGATATTATCCGGAAAATAAAAGTTATGATAAACATCGACATAGTAATCAATACGAGAGAAATAAAGCAGAGTATGGTGAGAGTAGTTGGAGAAAATATAAAAAATCTGCTTCTCAAACAAAATGTGAATCAGAATGTAGTAAAAATTGTGCAGGTGAAAAATTTAGTAAAAGAAAAACTGATGAAAATTCTGATGATTCAATATCTCCAGACAGAGGATCCAAATACAAAAGTAGATATGATTCCATTGAGGTAAAATCTCGTGGAGATGATAAGAATACTCGACATCAAGATAGATATGATCAACAAAGCCGATCTCACAGTTCAAGAGATAAATCTAACAGACATGATAAAAGATATAGTTCGTCACCACATCACTATAAAGATAGTCAATCTTCCGATTCCAAAGATAATTCTATCCGAAACAATAAATATGGAGGAGATACAGACTCTGCTAAAGAAACGGGTTCAAATAAAGACTCTGGAAATGTTTCTGAAAGAAATGACCAAGTTTCTGGTAGTAAAGCTACGGCCGGAACAACACGTGAAGATCTGAATAAATTAGCTGCTAAATTAGTAAAAGCTGAAATTATGGGAGATGAGGTGAGATTTTTTTCAGTATTACTAGTATGTGAACTGTAGACCTCACTCTAATATGGCCCAAAAACTAAATAGATACCTCTATGAATATAATGAATGTCCATAAAATTTCATCAAAATCGGATAAGTCGTTCGAGAGTTATGGTGGTACAAAAAGACAAACGAACAAAAAAAAAATCGTGGAACCAGACCTTTATTTTGTTCGGTCAATTAGGGATCCAGATTCCTTTTTTTAAATTTAGGTTTATGATTCTCAATAATGTACCTCTGAAATCGACCTTGAAAAATCCAATCAAAAATCGTTTTTGTCCGTCGTACGCCGTGAGCGGCACTTGTGCTACCCAGTGTTGACCGGTTTTAATGCAGTTTCCTGAGAAACTGATGAGAATGATTCTATTGTCTTAATTTTTTTCAGAAAATGGTAGCTTCTTTGAAAGCGAAACTTGAGAAAGCTAAATCAGATGGAATCATCGAAAGAAAGCCAACTGTTCAAGTCGACTCGACTAAGAAGGAAAAAGTTGTGCATGTCACAGAACACAATTTTAAGGAAAAAAGAAAAATGGAGCTTCTGGAGAGGAAAAAATTGGCTTTCCTTGGAAATAATGAAAACAGATGGGTCCCGGTAAGATGAAATTGAATGATTTTTTTTTTTTTTTTTTTTTTTTTTTTTTTTTTTTTTTTTTTTTNGTAAGCGCTGGCTGTGTCACTTATGTTAACCAACGTTGAGAGGGAAATATTTGACAAAATTTATTTAAATAATACAATCAGGGTGTCTACCAGACTGGAAATTCTGGAAAACCTGGAATTGTCAGATTTTATTCCATTTTGGATTTAGAAATAATATATCCAATGTGAAGGGGTAGATTTTAATGATTTATTGATAAAAATAATAAACCAAAATATTATCTTTATGTATTTTGAAAGAAATACAGATTTTCGGTTGTTGTTTTTTTGGTTAGTTGGAATATAAATTATTTTTTCCCTCTTTCTGTTATTTTTTTAGGCTGAAAAAATGTACGACAATATTGGTGACGAATTTGATGAAATTGAACAACAAAAACCAAAAAAGAAAAAAGTTAAATCTTTACATGAACATAAAGAGAGTGGCCCGTCACAAAGTCAAATCCATGAACATAAGCGAGTTACGAAAATGTTGGATAGTTGTAATTTTTGTTTATCCAGTTCTAATAACAAATTGAAACCAATTGTTATTGAACGAATCGACAATGATTGTTATTTAGCATTACCGAATCATGAACCTCTTGTTGATAATCATTGCATGATAATATCAGAAGACCATTGTCCATGTCTAACACAAACAGATCATACAACTTATCAAAAAATACAAACCGTTTGTGAATCTTTAGTACGAACATTTGGTCGACTCAATCAGAGTTGTGTATTTTTTGAAATGGCGAATAATTTAAAATGGAATCATCTTCGTGTTCATTGTATACCATTGGATGATAAATATGGAGATTTAGCTCCTTTATATTTTAGAAAATCAATTAATGATTTAGAAACGAATACTTCTCAAAACAAAAATATAATTAAGATTGAAAAAAATGAATTAATGAAAAGAATACCAAAAGAATTGGAATATTTTTATGTTAATTTTAATTGGAATAATGGATTCGCTCATATGATTGAAACAAAAATGAGTGCAACATTTGCTGAGGTAATTTATCCAATATGCATTTCATACATGCATAGATTAAGAAATCAATAGTAAGCTTGTTTTTTTAGTCAAACCATTCTCTGTAAAGTTTGAAGTACATGCCAGATGGTCTTATAGATATAGACTGTATCTTGGGATACAATAAACGTAATACATTAGATAAGTTTGAATTAAATAACAGTCTCACGCTGCATCTCGAATGGCATAGAAAGTGTTGGATTATTTTAATTTTATTAGGATCAATCATTGTGCAGTGCTGCTCTGAAAAACATTATATGCTTCCAGTTATTCAAGGTTCCTTGACAATAATGTGTTCGCAAAAACTGAATTCACAGTTAGTTCTGGGATACCTTCTCCCAGAAGGCCTCCATCAGACAAAAAAAAAAAAAAAAGATGCTGTTATGGTATACATTTTGCCCAGCCAGCCCCCCCCCGAAAAAAAATCCCGTCTACGCCCCTGATGACAATTACAAACTGCATTCTCATACATCTTCTATCGGATGCACTAATTTTGATGATTTTGATTTAACCAGTATTGCATGAAATTTGGTATGTGTGTCCTGTCTGGGGTGTCCTGAAGATTGACGTTGCCGTCAGTCACGTACAAAAGGTGCAAAGAAAACATTGATTGCAAACAAACAAAAAACAACAATATTAGATTTATTTAAAACGCATACCACTAGAAATACAAGGCTTTGCCTCCGCTAATAACACTTAAAAACTTATAAAAAAAAAATTAAAAATAAATAAATGTATTTGATAGAAAAGTACAAAGAGGACCCGAAATTTGTATATTTTGATTTAAACTTTATATTCATTAACATCTATGGTCTCCGTTGCCGAGTTGTTAAGACCATTGACACTCTTGGTTCGGAGGTTGTGGTGGGTTCGAATCTTGCCGGAGCGAAGAATTTCTAATCGAATTTTCTCGTTTACGGGATGGCATTGTTTTAAAAAAGGTGTGCCCTGAAGTAATGCGAAAGCGGTATGGGGGGGGGGGCATANGACGGGGATTTTAGCCTCCATTCGCTGGATATTTACAGACCAGATACCCACATTAACCTCACCCAGCTTCGGTAGGGCCGGAAATAGCCGCCTGTGACGTTGCTCCCTAGTAATAGTACCCATGTGTCACTTTAGGTGGAGTTTTTTTTATTCTTAGAATCATGCTGTCTTCTTTATGTAATCAAGAGAAAAAGCCCTTTCCCCAATCAAATGGAAAAGTAATTTATCTAATCAAACAAACAGTTAGAGTAATTTTATCTAAAAAAAATAATCAGGGCCTATATTTATTTAGTAAATAAAAACATCAGGTCTAGCTATAAAATAAAATAATTTTCTATATTATTATTTATTTATTCTTTAATATTTATAATTGGTAATATAATATTTTAATAAAAGTAATATGTATGTATTTTGTATCAGAATTATTTAAAAGAAAATAATAATTTTATTACGAGAATTCTTGGGATATGCAGGATGTTATAACCATTTATTCCGTGGGCTATTTTCGGGATATGAAATGCGTTCCAGAAAATGTAATCACATGTTCCGTGGCCATTCTTGGGATATAAAGGGCGTTCCAGAAAATGTAACCACATGTTCCGTGGGCTATTCTCGGGATATAAAGGGCGTTCCAGAAAATTTAACCACATGTTCCGTGGGCTATTCTCGGGATACAAAGGGCGTTCCAGAAAATTTAACCACATGTTCCGTGGTCCATTCTCGGCATATTAAGGACGTTCCAGAAAATTTAACCACATGTTCCATGGGCTATTCTCGGGATATAAAGGGCGTTCCAGAAAATTTAACCACATGTTCCGTGGTCCGTCGGCTTTTCTCGGGATAAAAAAGGCGTTTCAGAAAATTTAACCACATGTTCCGTGGACCATTCTCGGGATATAAAGGGCGTTCCAGAAAATTTAACCACATGTTCCTTGAGCTATTTTGGGTTGAGGAAGTGTTTATCCTCAGTTTCTTCTCTTTGGAAATATCCTAGAGAGGTGCGTGTTATAATTCTTTGTTTCTGAAGTTGTCCATTTATTTTAAATTTGCCAGTAAAAATGAGTAGATGATTGAATGACAGATGCGACATTATTTATTAATAAAGACATTTTATTGCGCAATCAGTAGTATTAAACATACAAGTTTTCCGAAATTTCAAATTTAAATTTTGGAGGATATCCGGTTATTTTTTTTTTTAAAAAAAATCCCGCTTTTTTGTTCAGTTAATTGTACGACCATTTCTATGGTAGATAGATAGCAGTTGCCTAAGCATAATATTTTTAGACCACCCCCCCCTAATTTGGACCTTAATGTTTTCCGAAATTTCAAATTTTCATAAAAAAATGAGGAAAATACTGTAAAAATTTGATAAAAAATTCATGCAGTTTGAAAATTCATTTCAAAGTTGCAGGAAAAGAAACGATTCTTTGGGTGAAGGGGTACATGTGTCTCCGAAAGAAAGCGTTTTCGGGACTGATAATACACGCGCTCATCCTTTAAATAGTTCTGAAACAGTTCCTTTGAACGGGAAGACTTGCCCTTACATGTTAAAGAGACGTTAAGAAGACGTTTGCCTTCGCGACACCACAGATATACTATACCAATTTATCATTGTTTTTGTCGCAGCGCATTCATTGCGGAAAATTGCTTCATCTGAAAGTTCTTTTACTCAAATTGACCATTTCTATAATTCTCTAGCAACCAGTTGTTATGATCAGCTGCTAGCTGATCATCAGCTAATCTGGTTGTTAGAGAACCGTAGAACTAATGGTTACTCTTGAAAATAACTATAAGGTCTGCCTTGAACTAATTTTAGCATTAATTTTAGGATTCGGCACAGGCCCGAATGGTGCAAGAGATTTTAGGGATAAGCGACTTCATGAGAAAAACAAGTTTGTTAATTTTATCAATATAAGCGTTAAGATGAATGTCCCCCAAACCAGAGAGGTGAGGAAACGTTTTGATCGGCCATGCCTCGATGATGAAGTTGTTTTTTTGGTAAAAACTTGAAGTTCATCCCTAAAAGACACCATTCGGAAAAAAATATTGCCCCTTTCGGGGCTTGTGTCGCGTCCGTAATTTTATTGCTACCTAAAAAACGTATTTTAATTACTTAGTGTTATTAGAAACTTCAACGGGCATATTTTCAGAAAGCTTTAATTATTGTCATTTTTTTAAAAAAAATTGCTACGGATTTCAGCGACAAATTGTAGCCTTTTTTGTGTGCGTATGATACTGAACATAACGCAAGTTGCCAATATCTTGAATTCTATCGTCTGACAACTTCCTCACTATTTCATCATTGAACACGAAATTCATTCTTATCGATACTTCGACAATAGTGGATAAAGTACCCCGTTGAGGAGGCTTTCTCGCCCTATCTCCATAGTGACCTATTTGTCAACTTTTTTTCTTCATTTAGTTAAGGTTGTAACACGCTATTTGTCATGATTCCAAATTTTGTATTTTTTTTCACTTCAAACAGTAACAGATGGTGTGATTGGCAACTATATTTGATTAAAATCGCTATTAAATTGTATTTGATAGTAAGCACAAAAGTGACCAAAATTTGTCTAAATAATGTGATAGGGTTCAAAAGCATGACATACACGTTTGTCATTGTTTGATCGTTTTTTAAAACTATTTCATCAAATCTTACCTTTAAAAAATATTTCTGAGGCGTCCTTGGGCGCCCAAGACCTTAATTATCAAAAATACAGAAGGCAAGAAAAACTAAATTAATTTTAGATCAGAAATCGTATTGGTAAAATAGAAAATATCAAAATTGTATTAACCTATTACAGATAAATATCTGATTGCTATGGTATAATACAAAACAAAATTTGAAATTCAATAATTTTGTCTGAAAGTCTCAACAAATAGTGTGATAGGGGCATAAATATATACCAAACAATCAAATTCAACAAATATACATCAAATAAATTGTGCCAAAATTTTGGAATCATAACTAATAGTGTGATACGACTTTTGGTTGTTAAATTATTTTTATCAAAACAAAAATATCCACACGGGCGGACATTGAATATAGTTTGGTCAAGAAATAAAATACAATTTAATTTATTGATTAAATTAATATGAATTAAAAATATAATATTTATTATGGTATCAAACATACCAAATGTCTAGTCTAGAGAATGAGGGATATTGTATTTCATAATGGCGGACAGTACGTTTTGGAATCCTTTGACGATTGTCTTAATAATTTTAAGAGTTATTTTTCAAAACATTTTAAAATAATCCTTTATCATTTGGCTTTTGAATTTAGAAGACCTGAGCATCAGTTCTGGGAGTTTCTATATTGTTTAGAGGGATTTCTACAAACAGAGTTCCTAAAAAAGATAGTTGTTAGCAATTTTTAAATTGATATTTGTTTATGATTAACGGGAGAGTAACGTGTTTGAATCAATTATTATGTAAAGTTGAGGCATTCTCTATCACGAATTTCTTAAGAGCTGTGAGAAAGACGAGTCCAGAGATGTAGACAAACTCTGTACCACGACAATGCCCCTGTGTATTCTCGCTCCTTATTCTAAAATGGGATGCAAGTCGTTCTTCAGCGTACTTACTCATAAGTTCGCGAAAAAGGTTTGGCGATATTGAACCCATTAAAAAAATCGCTGAAAGAGTTCAACAGCATTCCAGAAGAAGTCTTACAGGAAACCTTCCTGCAGTAGAAGCGGCGTCGGAAAAAGTGTATTGTCACCCAAGGAGAGTAATTTAAAGTCCGGGAACTAGTCTTCGTATTTTACAATGCTTTGCTTCCCATGTTATAGTATGCTTAGCTTACAACTTATTAGCCTCATAGGCTTCAATGCTCAGACACTGAACAGAATCTTCCATTGTAAATCTTATAAAAAAACAGTCACAGGATTCCACAACGTATTGTAAGATTACCAATTGATAAATAGAAAGTAACTTTGTAAGTTAATTAAATAAATTATGAATAATTAACTATTTAAGTGGTAACTCTGACACCTAACCGAAAAACACAATCATTTTAGATAGAATTATTATTTTGGACATAATATCACTGTGGACAATCGGGCAAAATATGAGGAAACAAGACGATTATCTGAGCTCAATAAATATTAAAAAATCCATCATACTCAACCAATTTCCAGATGATAAAACATAGATAATATGACTTTAGGTAAATAGTTTGTCGGCCAACATACCTAATAATGGGAGGCAAGAGGCACAATAGCGGCAGCCAAGTATTGATAATTTGCATGCAAGTATCACAAGAAAATTGTCGGTGCCAAAATGCTGATACTTTTGAAATTTGGTCATTTTCCATAATAATTAAACTACATAATTGAACATTTCACTTTTTACGTTTGAAATCTCTACAAGATTTGATGAGATTGATTGCTTACACGAGAGATATCAAATAATCCTAAAGGTGTCTCAGAAATAGTAGTGGGGATCAATATCATGAGATTGATTGCTTACACGAGAGATATCAAATAATCCTAAAGGTGTCTCAGAAATAGTAGTGGGGATCAATATCATGAGATTGATTGCTTACACGAGAGATATCAAATAATCCTAAAGGTGTCTCAGAAATAGTAGTGGGGATCAATATCATGAGATTGATTGCTTACACGAGAGATATCAAATAATCCTAAAGGTGTCTCAGAAATAGTAGTGGAGATCAATATCATGAGATTGATTGCTTACACGAGAGATATCAAATAATCCTAAAGGTGTCTCAGAAATAGTAGTGGGGATCAATATCATGAGAACCGATTCGAATTTGTCTAAAGGGGAAACTTTTTTGATAGTTAACTTTGAATAACTCAGAACCTGTTTTGAGTGCAGATCTCAAATGAACTCAATTCATTATCTTTTAATATCCAAAAATGTATTACAAATATTTAAAAGTTGACCTCCCTCCCCTCTTGGGCCTTCCTTGAAAGTGCCCAAAATTTGAAAGTCAATAGAACAAGTTTCTCCATTGAAATCAAGAAATAAAGAGTTTCAGCGTTCTTCAAAATTTGAAATGGTTCTCAAGATATTGAGCTCCTTATCTTTTATTGGACACTCTCTATCGTACCCCCTGTATGTAGCTTGTGCTGTCTTTTGTCTCTAGGCATATTTTCTGTTGCATTTCTTAGAGCCTAAGCTTGTGAAAATACTCTGTATTTTATTTTTATGTATGATTTATTAAGATAAATTAAAAAAAAATATATATTTTGTTATTATTTCTTGTGTAGGTATATTTTTGTTATTTTTCTCCTTAGGTATATTTCTTGTCTAGGCATATTTCTGTTGTATTTCTTGTCTGGGCTTATTTCTGTTGTATTTCTTGTCTAGGTATATTTTTGTTGTTTTTCTTCTCTAGATATATTTCTGTTGTTTTTCTTGTCTAGGCATATTTCTGTTGTATTTCTTCTCTAGTTATATTTCTGTTGTATTTCTTGTCTAGACATATTTCTGTTGCATTTCTTGTCTGGGCTTATTTCTGTTGTATTTCTTGTCTAGGTACATTTTTGTTGTTTTTCTTCTCTAGATATATTTCTGTTGTATTTCTTCTCTAGTTATATTTCTGTTGTATTTCTTGTCTAGACATATTTCTGTTGTATTTTTTGTCTAGACATATTTCTGTTGTTTTTCTTCTCTGGGAATATTTCTGTTCTATTTATTGTCTAGGCATTTTTCTGTTGTTTTTCTTCTCTAGGTATATTTCTATTTTATTTCCTCCCTAGACATCCGTTGTATTTCTTTTGTAGGTATATTTCATAATTTTGTAGTCTTTTAATTTTCTTTCATTATTTTCTTATCATTTCTTTCCTTTCACATTTTTTGCATTTTTAATTTTCGGGGTTGTTCTTTTCTTTTTACATTTTAAATCTATCTTGGTGTGCTTTTTTAACAATAGCTAATTTGCTATGTGGATCTGATACTGGTAGGTCACTGTATGGTGCATCCCGTGTTCCATGTACCATCAGTGTCCATTCTTTGATAAAACCATGTTGGGGTTGTTGAGAATTGAAACTTATCTGGAAAGAAGAGGGAAAACGAAATAATTATCTACCTTTCCTTTTCGTTGAAGGGTGCCAAACTTATTGCTAACCTCAAGATAATTGGTCCATGTATGAAGATTTTCAAGCTTTCTCTGTTGGGAGTTTAATACCCGTGGAAAACTTATTTGTAATAAATCAGGTATTTGTTTATTACCTCCGACAACCAGGTGTCTTGTGGATATTCTCCAAATGTATTCAGATATTTGGTACTTACCTCCAGCAACCAGGTGCCCTATGGATATTCTCCCAATGTATTCAGATATTTNTGGGGTTGTTGAGAATTGAAACTTATCTGGAAAGAAGAGGGAAAACGAAATAATTATCTACCTTTCCTTTCCGTTGAAGGGTGCCAAACTTATTGCTAAACTCAAGATAATTGGTCCATGTATGAAGTTTTTCAAGCTTTCTCTTTTGAGAGTTTAATACCCGTGGAAAACTTATTTGCAATAAATCAGGTATTTGGTTATTACCTCCGACAACCAGGTGTCCTGTGGATATTCTCCAAATGTATTTAGATATTTGGTACTTACCTCCAGCAACCAGGTGCCCTGTGGATATTCTCCCAATGTATTCAGTTATTTGGTTCTTACCTCCAGCAGCCAGGTGCCCTGTGGATATTCTCCCAATGTATTCAGATATTTGGTTCTTCCTCCAGCAGCCAGGTGCCCTGTGGATATTCTCCCAATTCAGATATTTGGTACTTACCTCCAACAACCAGGTGTCCTGTGGATATTCTCCAAATGTATTCAGATATTTGGTACTTACCTCCAGCAACCAGGTGCCCCGTGGATATTCTCCCAATGTATTCAGTTATTTGGTTCTTACCTTCAGCAGCCAGGTGCCCTGTGGATATTCTCCCAATGTATTCAGATATTTGGTACTTATCTCCAGCAACCAGGTGCCCTGTGGATATTCTCCCAATGTATTCAGATATTTGGTACTTACATCCAACAAACAGGTGCCCTGTGGATATTCTCCCCATGTATGTGTTGTCATGAAAGGCCATTTTGTAAAGCCATCTCGCCGATCATCGTCATTCACTCTTCTGCTGAGTATCATTGATCTAAAACAGATACAATTCATTCTTCTATATTTATCGACTGAAATCTTAGAGAGACCATTATCATTTGATTCTCCTGTCCAGGCAGAGTTTTCCGTGGATAGGAACGTATTCAAGAGGCCTGTTTTTTTTTTTATTTATTTATTTTTTTATTTATTTAACTTATTCAAAATAGGAACAAATCAACTTCTGAGGAAAAAAGAGGGGAAATTCACTTAAAATATTTAAACATTTTCAAGGTCAAATCCAATTCTAGAGGAACAGAAAATGTCTCTTTCTCTAAGATTTAACTTATTTTATATCAGATTTGGCTTTTTTTGATTACTTTCCTTATCCTATAAAAAGGAAAGTATTGTAATTGGTCTGAAATTTTCGATGTCGAGTTTTCAATGTCAAAACACGTTTTGGCGTTCCCAGAGCCCAAATCTTGAGTTTCACCTATTTGTCCGTGTGTGTGTCTGTCCCTCCATCTGTCTGTGAACGATGAGATATCTCGTTCACAGACAGCAAGTGCTAGAGACTTGAAATTTGGTATGTCCGCCAGTTTTATGCCATGAACTGCAAAATGAGCTTTTGGTGGAAATGGAATATACTGTTGGCAGTTTTACGCCGCTTTTTAGCGGTTTTCGCATATCCTGCTTAAAATGAGAACGGTAATAGCTAGAACTTTAAACTTGGTACCTATTCATATCAATTTCATACAAGAAATTGAAAAATACAACTTAGGTTGAAGTGTAATATATTGTTTGCCGCTAATTAGAGTAGAGGTTGAATGCCGCTTTTTGGCGGTTCTGCCTAAAACCAGAATGGAAAGAGCTAGAAATTGAAATTTTGTGCCTATTCATAAAGAAGACAAATACTGAAAGAGTGATATCTCTTCAGACAACTTTTATTATGTGTCCTTTAGCTGTTAGGAAATTATATAAAAATGGATAAGGAAAGTTGTGTGATGTTCACACCAGATTTTTTATCGCTTTATCCACCTTGGTTGGCCCTTGACAGGATGCACCCTTTGGCTTTCGACTCGATCTCTTGGTCATTTATGGCGATGTCTTACCTTGTACCCATAGGAGATGTCAAAAACAATTCTACGTCCCCCCTTCTGGTGGCGTTTAATGTAACTACTGCTTGGACATGTTCTACATAACTGACTTGAGTGTCACTTCCCTCACAAGCGTTAGTTTTAATTTTCAGCAATATAGATCTGCTTGATGGAATTTCGCTGAAAATTTAAATAAAAATAATAATGATATTAATTAATTATGATTATTCTGATATTTTTTTTTTACAAAATAAACTCTTGAGATAGTGGGAGGTAACTCCAGACGAGATTAGTATCCAATACATTTTCTACCAATTTTTTTTGGTAGAAAATGTTTAAAATTTGAGGAAAACCACAGAAGGACGGTGACCTTCGGTTGGGAATAGCATTTACATATGTTTTTTTTTATAGAGGATATCATTTCATTGGACCCACCCAATGATATTTGGCGAGCTTATTTCCCATTGTTTGACTAGTGCCACCATTCCTGGACCTACATCACAAGTGGGGTATTTTTTCGAACACTGCCTGCTTCACAATGATATCTGGCGGACACTGTTTTCCATTGTTTGGCCAAGGCCACCATTGCACCCGCATCATAACTTACGTAATTTCCTTAACACTGCCCGCTTCGCAATGATATCTAGCGGGCACAGTTTTCCATTGTTTGGCCAAGGCCACCATTGCACCTGCATCTAGAACTCCATATCCAAACAGATGGTTGAACTCCAAGCCAACACCATTCATAGTCCAATGGAATCTTCCTTTAGCGTCAAATAAAGAATTTCTCTTACTGGTCAACACTGTCAAATGTTGAATGTCTCGCCATGTCAGTTCGGGTCTGTAAGGACAATCAATTCAATGAGGCCCGTGTCCGGGATTTTATTTCGGTGTGTGTGGGGGGGGAGGGGGTCATGTAAAGTTTACCATATAGGGATTTAAATTATGAAGTTAAAATAGTGATGGATGCGAGACGAGACAAGGCCTTGTCTTGTCTCATGTTTTTTTCACGAGACGAGACAAAATCCTTGTCTTGTCTCGAAACCAAAAAGTCTTGTCTCGTAAAAACACGAGAAATTTCTCGTCTCGTGAAAAATAGGTACCTATACTAGACCTTTTCCTGGATAGTCCTTTTCCTGGAGATTCTAACAATATATTATTTGTATATTATAGCATAAATTATATTAGCAATATAATGCAATATATGTATTAGTGTAGATACATAATATGTATTATGGATACATGATAGTTATGTATCTCGAGAATGGCTGAAAATATAAAAAAAACGCAAAAACACGTATCCCTTAGATTTAAGAAGGATTAATTTTAGACTAAAAAAATTTTGGCCTCGTCCAGCTTTTTAGGCTGGACGTGGCCAAAATTTCTCGTCTCGCGTCCATCACTAAGTTAAAATATCAAGTTATACTGATACTGATTTTCAAAAAAAAAAAAATTGGTGGGGGGATGTTGGAGTTCTTTACACCCTGTCCTGGATACGGCCATTAATTCAATAATGAATGAGGACTGGAATGAAATTTTTGAAAGAGAATACTGATGGCAATGGCGGATCCACGGGGGGAACTGGGGGAGAGTTCCCCCCCAAAGTTCTTGCAATAGGTGAAACATTATCCTTTAATGACAAATTATTACCAATAAATGCATTTTATTTACTTAGTACCCCCCCTAAAATTTTACCCTGGATCCGCCCCCGACTTATGGCAAGAAGGTTTCTTCTTCTCATGAGAAAACGGTAAGTTGGGTGTGTGAGCTCCTCATGGGGGTTCAAATTTTGGGACCGTAAAAAAACGCAGAATTGCAGCTTAGTGTCTGGAAAGGCTAGAAGTTTTTGTATGATGCCGAATGCTGCTGCGCATCAATGGCGGACACGCATAACTGAAAAGAGGAGAATATATTTATGGGGGGTTTCAATTAGAAGCGGGTCGATGTTAGCGTCCTCTAGGGCCATATTTTCGTTAAAGTGTTTCTAATCTGCTTTTCTATAATTCCACTACACTTGCCAAATCAACAGGACAGGTATACAGTATACACCTGTCCTGTTTGAGCTACACGTCCAAATGATGAAACTTTTTTGAGCTACAACACATCCCAATGATGAAAATTTGCCACGTTGGATATTCATATCCCAGTGGTCAAATTTTCAATTACCCCGGCTGAATTTGAGCCCTGGTATTGGTTATGTTCCACCTGTGACTTCAGGAAACCTCAAAAATATCGAACCGTTTTCGAGTTACGTCCAATTTTTCGGTTTTTTTTTACGAAATTCGGCCGGTCACAGTCCGATATCTTAAATTTTGTCGCGGCAACATGACAACTCAAATCGAGAAAGTTTTAGGAGGCCTTTCAAACTTTCACTCAGAACATAGATGGCAAAAAACTGTCCAACCGTTTTCGAGTTACGGCCAATTTTCCAATTTTTATGAATCATAGAATTCGTATGAACAAATCATGCAACGCTTCACTCCTCAGGGACAATTGTGACAATGTTTTTGACAAATTATCGTTCTACGTTGACTCAACGTGTTTTTTGTGATTCTCTAGTTTCAAAGGCGATTGAACATAAAAAAGTCGTCTGTACTAGGTGATGGTTATTCAATTTGTGAAGCTAAAAGAAAAGGTTATCAACTGTAGATGTTTTTTTCTGGCAGTGAACAATTTTAAGGTGGGCAGAGTAAATTTGATTTCTTTGGAAAATGCCCGGTAGAAAATAATGATTGCCTTCAGTGGTAATTACTTACTTTGCTTCTAACGCCAAAGCAAACACTCCAGCAGCTTCGGGTGCTGCGGCAGATGTACCAGAATGAGTGGTCGTACATTTTCCATACAAATCAGTTGTGGCCTGAAAATAAAACAAAATTTCAATTAACATCAGTGCCAACTTGTCAGACTCATACATAAAAGGGTCCTTACAAGGGACATTACAGTGGGTCACAATCTATACTTATAAAACACAAAGCCCAGTTGGTATACTGACTGACTCAACAATGTAGCTCCAAGCCAGCGTCTATGACACGTTGAATACAACAGTTCCCGTTCGATCACTGAAGTTAAGCAATGTCCAGCGAGATTTTTCCATGTGGGTGCCCTCGTGATGCTGGCTATTTTTTCGGCCCAACCCAGGCTGGGTGAGGGCAATGTGGGTAGCGAATGGAGGGTAAAACCCTCGTCTTGAAAGACCAATAGATGTTAAAGAGACGTTAAGCAAAAAAAAAAAAAAAAAAAAAAAAAAAAAAAAAAAAAAAAAAAAAAAAAAAAAAAAAAA
>CM022878.1:11826532-11855816 GCA_012654025.1 Pachypsylla venusta | reverse complement strand
GATGTGTTTGTTTGAGCCGATTCCATAGGAGTCTACCCCTATTGACCATCGTACCTAACCCTAGCACTGATCCATTGCAAAAGATAACCCAAATATTATGATGATGTGTTTGTTTGAGCCGATTCCATAGGAGTCTACTCCTATTGACCATCGTACCTAACCCTAGCACTGATCCATTGCAAAAGATAACCCAAATGTTATGATGATGTGTTTGTTTGAAAAAAGTGAACCATTATAGCCACTCAGAGGGCGTTCCGCACAAGGTATGGTTTGCACTCCACGGATCCAGTTCCTGATCGAAAAACTATTTTTGAGTTGAGTTCACAATTTTAGGACCACATCATCAGCTTTAGTCTGTATGGGGCTACCCATACAGCCAATCGTTCTCGTGAGATTCCGCAGGACATGTTCCCCGGTTGCCGGATTTGAGTCCCTGTGACTTCTTATTGTGGGGTTACTTCGAGCCTGAGGTCTTCAAACATCGCCCTGGGACCCTTAAAGAGGTAAAGGAGGCAATTCTGGAAGATATCATGCAAATTGATGCGGGTATGCTACCGAGAGTCATGGAAAACTTCCGTGAAAGACTCCAAAAGTGCATCACTCGCCTAGGCCGTCATTTGGACGACATTATTTACAAAAAATAGATGGAAAAAAATTAGAATACACAGGCTTACAGAATACAAAATAATTTTTCTAATATCTCATTTGGTATTTATGTACCAGCTCTTTTAAATGTGGGAATAGATACTAATTGTCACACCCTGTATAAGTAGATATTATTTGCGACTCTAACCTGCTGAAACACCATCGTTAAATTTAAATCCAGAAACGTTGAGAAATATTTAATATCCTACGGGTTGGCAGTTTCTGGCTTTAAAGATTAGATTTTGAATAAGCCCATATTCTAAGAACTAAAATATTTTTGATTATTTTAACGTCAAAATATGAAACATTGTCAAAATATTTCTTAAATACCTATTATTTAAATCCTATCCCACATCGCATTAGGTATGTTCACAAAATAAATTTGTTTTTCTCAATACTAATCCATATCTACACAGCACACAATATTATCAAGTCTTGGGGAAATAATCTGTTATTTTAGGAAAAATCCTTGTTCAACTAAGGCGAAATAATAACTGTATTTTGTAAGAAAGAAAGAAAAATCATTTTTCGTGTCCAGTTCCACAAAAACTTTCTATTTCAGTTCCAAAAAAACAACTTTATTCCAGTTCCTCATAACCACATTATTGCAGTTTAGTAAAAAAGATTATTCCAGTTCAACAAATCTTCTATTTCATCAGTTCTGGGAATTCTTCTGGGAAAATGTTTAGGCCATTAAAAAAAATCCCATGTTAATTCATATATATGGCACAACTAGAAAGATAATATTTAGATATACACTGTATATATAATTAGATATATACAGTGTATATCTAATTTAATTACAGTGTATATAATTATATATAGACGTATATATAATTCGATACTTTGGGAAATAATTAAAAACGTTTTTTTTTTAATATCTCCCAAAATTTGAGCAGGATAAATAAAGCTCTTCGTTAAATTCAAATTCCAGGGGTCGCCACTATCGTTTGTCTTCTTCCTTTACTTTATTCCCGAGGTAGCGTAATAAATATGTAATTAGCAATTAGCTACTTTGAAAAATAATAAAAAAAAGTTTTTTAATATTTCCCAAAATAAAGCTCAAGTTCCAGGGATCGCAACTGTCGTTTATCCTTATCTTTTACAGAGTTCGCCACTGTCGTTTGTTCTTATCCTTTACAGAGTTCGCCACTGTCGTTTGTCATTATCCTTTGCAGAGTTCGCAACTGTCGTTTATCCTTATCTTTTACAGAGTTCGCCACTGTCGTTTGTCCTTATACTTTACAGAGTTCGCCACTGTCCTTTGTCCTTATCCTTTACAGAGTTCGCCACTGTCGTTTGTCCTTATACTTTACAAAGTTCGCCACTGTCGTTTGTCATTATCCTTTACTTTATCCCTGAGGTAGCGTTTTAAAATTTAATAACATAGTTTCGTTTTAAATAAAATATGATATCATCATGTTGTCTTTATTATTACCATTTTGTATCTTGGAGGCAGACATGTGTTTCAGTCAGAGCCCGATTCTTGATTCCTTGAATATGATTTTAAACAAAAAAACAAAATATACTTTTATTTAAAATCTCATCCATTTGTAAAAACTCATCTATCTATACTTATAAAGCGCAAAAACCCAACTCGAAAGTTCGAGTGGAAGAAAGTTACCCCCAAAAATGACGCTTTCTAGGGTTTTTTGCCCATTTTTTTCCATTTATGGTCGGTTTTCACCACCGAAAAATTGGAATTGACAAGTAGCACTTTGGAATGAACGAGTTGAAATTTAATACCAGGGTGTTCCCTAAAACAAAAAGTAATATCCTTAAGTAAAATATTGAATTTTCTAAATAGGATCCATGTTAACTGTAATTTAAAATCCAACCTTTGAATACAACCCAAGTTTTGGTTTATTATTGTCAATAATCGTCGCGGAAAAAATACGTAGAATTCAAAAATCGAATAGAAAAAATACGTTTGTCTACCTTACACCGTGTTGGGTACTTTTGCAACATAGCGTTGACCGATTTTGTTGAAATTTGGTATGAAGGTCCCATATTGGTTCTAATTGTCCCCCGAAACTAGTACTAGTATTGGATCTCATATATGTGAATGACGTTGTGGGGCGCAATGAGACCCTAAATGGGACCTACATAGCAAAATTTCAACAAAATTGAATACGCTGGTACGGAGAGCGGCGGACAAACGAATTTTTTCACTTTGGATTCCATGTCCCTACCTTGAAACGTAAAGCCAGAAAAAGACATCTTATTTTAGCTTTTTACTATAGAACAGAGCGTGAGCAACTAGAACAAATTTTAAATTCAGGTAGATAAATCACGCCCAACTGCAAAAACTTCAAAGATCCACAAGCTCCATTCCACAGTGTGAACGTCCCTTTAAAGGTGGCACGAAGGGGATGTAGATACCTATTAGCAATATGAAACTAGTTTGCTAAAGTAAAATTCAATTATTTTCTCCCGAGGATAAGCTCACATGTCCTATCTTCACAAAATTCAATTATAAAAGATGCTGGAGAATCCAAAATTCTTCTCCACAGCACAAACTCTCGTAATAAGAAACTCTGAACTCTGTGGGATCTGCTATAATAGATATAAATATGGAGAATTCAAAACGCTTTTAGGGATAATATATCCCACTTATTTCATATTTTTTCAAAAATAACAAAAGAGAGTAAGTTTTATAAAGAGTTTGCAAAACTCCTGTTGAAAAAGTTTTGTAAATAGTTTGTCGAACTCCTGTTGAAAAAGTTTTGTAGCCGAACTCCTGTTGAACAATTTTTGAAAACAGTTTGTCGAACTCCTGTTGAAAAAGTTTTGTAAATAGTGTGTCGAACTCCTGTTGAAAAAGTTTTGTAAATAGTTTGTCGAACTCCTGTTGAAAAAGTTTTGTAAATAGATAGCCGAACTCCTGTTGAACAATTTTTGTAAATAGTTTGTCGAACTCCTGTTGAAAAAGTTTTGTAGAGTTTGTCGAACTCCTGTTGGAAAAGTTTTGTAAATAGTTTGTCAACTCCTGTTGAAAAAGTTTTGTAAATAGTTTGTCGAACTCCTGTTGAAAAAGTTTTGTAAAGAGTTTGTCGAACTCCTATTGAAAAAATGCATACTTCGTGCGTTTTTTTTAGTCCATGTTATTCTTTGCAAGTATCGGAAAATCTGCTATAAGCTATAACTGCAAATGTGAAATATGTAAATGTATATTTCTTAACAATTTCCTTATAATGCAACCACTTGGCGCTATTACCATAGCTACTCAATTGTCCTCAGGAGACTGAGTTACCCCCAAACACACACAAACCAAGTAGAAAATTCAAAAAACCTTTCTCAAATTTTAGACCCGTCGAGAAATCGAACCCGAAATCTCCTTGTTGTGGAAAAATATTTTAGTAATATGCAGTCATCTTGTGGGATATAGTATACCTAACCCAACTACACATTTTCTTATGGGGGTTTCCTGAAGTCGCAGGTCTACGGCAAGAGACCGCAATCCAAAGTCAACATAACAAAAGCCATCGCTTAAATTAAGCCAGATGTATGTGATAGGGACATTAAAAATTGGACAAATTTGACCTGTACCACCGTGAGAATCATATATGTATAATGGAATTCAATCAATTCGTTCAATAGATAATGGCATAATCATACGTAATGGCATACAATAAATTCATTCAATGGAGATAATGGCATAATCATACATAATGGCATTCAATCAATTCATTCAATAGATAATTGCATAATCATACGTAATGGCATTCAATGAATTCATTCAATAGATAATGGCATATTAGTCATAAGTAATGGCATTCAATCAATTCATTCACTAGATAATGACATAATCATACGTAATGGCATTCAACCAATTCATTCAATAGATAATCGCATGATCATACGTAATGGCATTCAATCAATTCATTCAATAGATAATGGCATAATCATACATAATAGCATTCAATCAATTCATTCAATAGATAATGGTATAATCATACGTAATGGCATTCAGCCAATTCATTCAATAGATAATCGCATAATCATACGTAGTGGCATTCAATGAATTCATTCAATAGATAATGGCATAGTCATACGTAATGGCATTCAATCAATTCATTCTGTAGATAATGGCATAATCATACGTAATGGCATTCAATCAATTCATTCAATAGATAATGGCATAATCATACATAATAGCATTCAATCAATTCATTCAATAGATAATGGTATAATCATACGTAATGGCATTTAACCAATTCATTCAATGGTTAATGGCATAATCATACATAATGGCATACAATCAATTCATTCAATAGATAATGGCATAATCATACGTAATGGCATTCAATAAATTCATTCAATGGATAATGGCATAATCATACATAATGGAATTCAATCAATTCATTCAATGGTTAATGGCATAATCATACATAATGGCATACAATCAATTGATTCAGTAGATAATGGCATAATCATACGTAATGGCATTCAATATATTCATTCAATGGATAATGACATAATCATACATAATAGCATTCAATCAATTCATTCAACAGATAATGGCATAAACATACGTAATGGCATTCAATCAATTCATTCAATTGATAATGGCATAATCATACATAATGGCATTCAATCAATTCATTCAATAAATAATGGCATAAGCATACGTAATGGCATTCAACCAATTCATTCAATAGGGGCATCATTGTGTTTTATGATGGCCAGATGTATGAGACAGCAGCTCTAGATAGGTTGTAGATATTTTCACGGCTAAATTTTTAATTGTCATCATACTCATACATCTGTTCTTGGAGGCTGATAATTGACATGGGCCCCCAGAACCATGACAATCACTGTAATATAATGACGTCAGTAATGATATTACAGAGTTGCTTTCTTTGTTATTTTACACCATCAGCTCAGATGGACTCGGCTCGTGAGGATGTCACCCTAAAGTAACTTAGTACAATCTGAAGTATGATTTATTTTTCCTCATTTAAAGTTAGCATATGTAGATTGGAAGAAACCTAATTTATTTAAATAAAGAATTTGGTCACTACTGGGCTCCAAAAATAGAATTTTAGAGAGAAAACTTTGTTCATTCTATTGGGACACGTCGCATCGACACGTCGACACTGATACGAAAATAAATTATGCAATATTTTTCCTTTAGGATAGTTTGTGCAATTTTCCTTTTGATGAGAACACTCAAGATTTATGCATGAAATAAACATAAACCCTGAATGAAAGATATCTTTTATACTGATGCTATAGAGTATTCAATTTAATTATTTGCCTAGAATTTTTCTAATTTCCCTTGAAACCCCAGTGTTATCCGTAAACAGATGCTAATGCAAAGAAGGCGTTACGAGACTATTTATTTAGTTTTATTATTTTTCATTTACCATCTACTCTCTATGCAGATGTGTCGTCCAAAGAAAACAGAGCCCACACACTGAATACCCCGATCAGGGGCGGTTCCAGGGTAAAATTTTGGGGGGGGGAAGGAAATCGAATGAATTTATTGGTAATTTGTGTCATTATTAGATATTCATAGTTTATAGGATATAAAATTAGAAATGCATATGATTAGAATTCAGAATATTACGAAGCACAACTCTTACTTGATGTAGGTAGAAATGGTAGCATAGGCATGAGAAAATAATGTAGGTATGAGGTAGGTTCAGCTTTCAACAATTTGTTTCACCTATTCCAAGATTTTTTTTGGGGCGGACTCTCCCCTAGTTACCCTCCAGTGGATCCGCCTCTGACCCCGAAAAAAATCCAGGCTCATATCCANAAAAAAAAAAAAAAAATGGAAACATTGGTCTGAGTATAACTAGAAAATAATTTATAAAAATATTGATACGTTAATTTCTTTTTTGTATTGCATTTTATTGACCAAATAATGTAGCCACCGAGGGGAGCAAGCCAGCTTCATTAGACCAGTTCCACTCTTATCGGTATATCCTAAACTAAAACTATGTGCGGTCCCAGCTCGCAGGATGGCGCTGGGGCAAAACGGCAGACTTGGGAAACTTACTTTTTGAACACCCCTCGTAGAAGGTTTGATGTTAGGAAGGGTATCCAGACTTTAAAAATCTCTGCTTCGAACCAATGATGAGAGATCATCAGCGGAAAGCGAGTTTTTACGCAGTTTCAATTGATACTCTGAGAAGCAAGCTAGGGTTACTGTGTCAGGAAAGGGTTACAGCTAAAGAGATCAAAAGGTATTTGCATGGTAGAATTAAGGAAATCAACATTAACCCCAAATATAATTGGGAAAAGGGTGAATTTAAAGAAGAATATTATTGACCAAACGTGGAGAGATCTAATGTGAAGTTAAAAATAATATTATTGACCAAACGTGGAGGGGTCTAATGTGAAGTTAAAAATAATATTATTGACCAAACGTGGAGGGGTCTAATGTGAAGTTAAAAATAATATTATTGACCAAACGTGGAGAGGTCTAATGTGAAGTTAAAAATAATATTATTGACCAAACGTGGAGAGGTCTAATGTTAAGTTAAAGAAGAAAAAAATATTATTGACCAAACGTAGAGAGGTCTAATGTGAAGTTAAAGAATAATATTATTGACCAAACGTAGACAGGTCTAATGTGAAGTTAAAGAAGAATATTATTGACCAAACGTGGAAAGGTCTAATGTGAAGTTAAAGAAGAATATTACCGACCAAACGTAGAGAGGATCTAATGTGAAGTTATAAATGTGAAGGGGGAGGAGGTATTTTTTCCGCTATTAAAATAAAAAACCCAGTTGTCACATTGGAAGAGTTTTTATTTTCCGATTTTTTTGAAAATACCTAATCCCGATATTTTTCTGAACGGATACCAAAAATGGGGGAAATTTAGAAAATCTACCATGTCTCATAACATGTGATGGTTTCTCATCTTTATTCTGTTACACACTGTATACAAAAAAAAAAAATCTTATTTCCGTCCCTGTATACCTACCTTTCCTCTTCAACAGAATATTCCACTCTGAAAGTTTTGAGAAATGTATTTCCCCTTATGTTCTCCCCCCTAAAACCCCCTCAAACTCCGTCCCACTCTTGGAATACATTTTTTATGAAAGTTAATACTTAAGGCATTTTCTCTATAGAATCACGTACTATCATATAAACCAGATATAAAATCACGTAATGACGTGACGACAGAGTAAAAGAGAGCATTGTGCTCGTTGGTCGTCCATATCTACATAAATTGTAGTAACGGTATCAAATTTTGGCTTATTATTTGCAATAATACACATTTGGAATCGACTGTGACAAAAAATGACCGAAAATATGGCCCAAAAACTGTAAGAAAAGACATATTTGATCCTTATTTTGAATTTTGGGTACCCTTCAGACGATTTTTTAGGCCAAAGGAAAAAATATTTTTAAGCCAAAAAAAAGAGAATTTTCTTCACGATAACAATACTTTATATTCTATGTGAGGAGAAAATATATGACCCATAAAAATCTAAAAAATTGCAAAAAAAAAGCTAAAAAGCGTTTTTTTGACGGTGACTTGCTTTCCGTATTACGCACCTACACACTAAAAGGAATCTGTGTGCCAAATTTCAAGTCTCTAGGTGTGGCCAACGCGGAGCTACGTTGATTATCATTGAGTCAGTCAGTATGCCAACTAAGGATTGCGTTTTATAAGTATAAAGTGGTTAAAACGACAAATATATTACTATGTTGAAAAAAATAATCGGTCACACATTCTAAAATTTTTAAATACAAATTTGGCGAAATTTCAAAATTCGCCGCTCCGGAAAAATTCTTGATAGCCCGGTGCGAATGTGCTGTCGCACCGGGCTACCACCTGAGTAATTGTACGTATAGATATCCAAAAAAAATATACAAAGTTGACCTTCAAATGACCAAGAAGATTTCCTCAAGGCCAACATAATGACGACCTCCATATTTATTATAAAACTTTGAACAGATTTCATTATTCATATCATCCTTTTTGTTAAATACAGGATGAGTCATTTTAAGCAGAAGAGTTAGATATTAAATATTAATAATAAAACTGCACTGGTTCGCTCGAAAATGGGTAACACTAACAAGATTTTTTTATCTTATTAAAAATTAATTGAACGAAACCCTTGTCAGCCTGTATAAATAAAGGACTTATAATGTTTTACCTAGACGAAAGCCTTGTCACCCTGTATAAATAAAGGACTTATAATGTTTTACCTAGACGAAACCCTTGCCACCCTGTATAAATAAAGGATGGTCTACCTGAACGAAACCCATGTCACCCTGTATAAATAAAGGACTTATAATGGTCTACCTGAACAAAACCCATGTCACCCTGTATAATTAAAGGACTTATAATGCTCCACCTGAACGAAACCCTTGTCACCCTGTAAAAATAAAGGGCTCATAATGCTCTATCTACTTCACATAAACACTCTAGAGGATTACTGAAATATTCAATAGAGGAAAGCATACTTTTGACTACCAACCTTCCCCCTTCTTCATAATAAATATATGTCCGCTATTTAGGACGCTATACACTGCGCGTGTGAAGATGGTGAAATCTGTTTGAAGGAGGGACCTTTAGAATGAAATACAACATCTGGTGGACGTGTCCCTGTTGGACATTGTACAAGATAAATTAACGTCATTCTGTAATATATGGGCCGGATAGCCAAATGTGTACACTCATCACGAATTCCGAAAGGTTTCTTCTAAGATGTATAATTCACGGACTTATAATGCTCCACCTGAACGAAACCCTTGTCACCCTGTATAAATAAAGGACTTATAATGCTCTATCTACTTCACATAAACACTCCAGAGGATTACTGAAATATCCAATAGAGGAAAGCATACTTTTGACTACCAACCTTCCCCCTTCTTCATAATAAATATATGTTCGCTATTTAGGACGCTATACACTGTGCGTGGGAAGATGGGGAAATCTGTTTGAAGGAGGGACCTTTAGAATGAAATACAACATCTGGTAGACGTGTCCCTGTTGGACATCGTACAAGAGAAATTAACGTCATTCTGTAATATATAGGCCGGATAGCCAAATGTGTACACTCATCACGAATTCTGAAAGGTTACTTCTAAGATGACTTCCCTCTACACAATATGTAATCGATCTATTTGCTTCACGAATCTTGCAAGTATTTGATCTAACGTCTCTTATATTGGTCATTCGAGCATACGGTGTAGAAACATGGGCGATGACAGAAGAAACAGAAAATTAGAGACATATGAAATTTGGTGTTATAGACGGATGCTCAGAATATCTTGGATATAGTATATCACCAAACGACATGGTATTAGAAAGGATGAAAAGGCATATTTGCGGAACCCAGTGGCGGCCCGTGAATATTTAGATTGGGGGGGCTACATGCCCCCAGCCATTGCTAAAAATGCAATAGAACTTGATTTTTTGGCTTACCTGACTAATATATCGAAATTTGAGTCATATTTAGATTTGGTTTCCATTTAATTCCTCTTCCAATGATAGGCTTTGGAATTTGCATGTTAAAAGGTTAGGTATTTATTGAGACACGATCTAAATAATTACCTATATAATTTATTGTAAAGGAAACATTGTTAAATTAAACTTTAAACAGAAAAACACATTGGCGGTATCCGAAAATTTCACATGAATGAAGTATAAAATCGATTTCACATTCATTCAGATAATTCAGAATGAGTAGATGCTTTTTGTTTTGAAGGAAAGATTTTTCAATTTTATTTTCGTCTTTCGATTTTTTTTTACTTGAGAGAGATGAAATTTTTCTTTAAAAAAATAATCTGCTCCATTCAAACAATTTCTACTTTTTTATGTGAAAAAATCGTTTATATAATTCAACAATAATTCAGGCTTTCTGAAAAATATATTAATTTATATAAGTAGATACATATGAACTACATGGGAAGGCCCGAATGAGGACAAGCTTTTACAGTACCCAATTTTTACCTATGCAGTAATTTTGAGTTTTTTAGCAGATAGCGAAAAATCTGGGATTTAAAAGGTTGCAATATACAGGGTGGACACAAACCAATACCCCCCACCCCCATTTCCGTCGTCCTTGAAAAACAAAAATAGCAATATAAGAATCGTAGCGAAAGACGGGCGAAACAGCTATTGTTCAATATAAGCGTCAAGATGAGCGTTCTAATAGTCAACCCAACCAAACCAGAGAGGTTAGAAAACGTTTTGATTGGTCATGTCTCGATGATGAAAATGTTTGCGTCAAGTTTGCAAAATCTGGGCCTCCCGCAAGAGTCTTTTCGAGGCCCTTTGATTACAACACCCAGGCCATATATTGATTTTTTTATTTTTATATCTTATATCTTTACATTTTTTTTCTTTTTTGAACGTCCCTTAAACCTGAGAGGTTAAGAAACGTTTTGATAGGCCATGCTTCGATGTTCTGTTCCACTCAATTAATTTCCACTCTTTTATGTGAAAAAGCTCTAAATTTTTTTCCTTTTTTGAAAGTCCCCCAAACCAGAGGGGTTAGGAAACGTTTTGATCGGCCATGCCTCGAGGGTCTGTTTCACTCAATTAATTTCTACTCTTTCATGTGAAAAAGATCATTTAAAATTGGTAAAAATCAGTCCTCTAAAAATAAAACACAAAGTCTCCATATTCCTATTAAAACGATACATATTATGTAGGTCCTTTGTTTATAATTAAACAAGATTTCAGGCTTTCTGAAAAATATATTAATTTATATAAGTAGATACATAAGACCTACATGAGAAATTTATTAGCTTTTGAATTTTCTCTTCCAAGCAGCACCTCATCCCTCCCCTTTTCAACTGACTTTGTTTGTTTTTCTAAACTTTAACGTAATGAAAATATATCCAGAACAGAAAAGCAGAGAGATTTATAATGGAAATATTTAATCCAGATGACGTGACGTCACAAATGAGGGGTTTTGTAAACTTGAAATAAGCTGGATTTGACTGGATTGTTAAATACAAATTTCTGAAACAATTTTATATTGACTACAAAATATGACAAAATTTGAAAAAATATTTTTCGAATTATCTTTGGAGGTGAAATCCCTGTGGGTACCAATTAAACGAGGTATTACGGAATTCTATCCCTCTAGTTTACTAATATTCTTGACATTGTAAGGGCGAGGTCATGCTCCACTTCCGGATTTTAATCATTCTATCATCATTTCCTCTAGCTGCAGTTTCCGTCCATTTCTGGACTATCCATTATTTTTTGTCTCCGTTTTCTACTTATAAAAATTATCTGTTTATTTCTCTTAACATCAATATTCACAGACCACTTTCTGTTCTTTTGTTATCACTGCACATTTCCGGTGTTACTTCTTTGATTCGTCTTGTCCAAACGCCTGTATCTAAAGTTTCCCCGTTTTTTCATCTTTTCTCTCTGGTCCACCCCTTTTACTCTATTCCTTAAGTCTCCACTTTTTTCCCAATATAGTTTTCATCTCTTCTTCCTATATGCCAAACCTTCTCAGTCTACTTTCTTCAATTTTCTTCACAAATGGTCTCATTTCGCCTTAGTTTTTAGTTAAATGACCCTGTCTCAACTTCAAAAGTCATCACCTGAGAGGCTGCCATCATCTGTGGGTCCCCAAGATGCACTATAAACTATAAATACCAATTGAATTAGTTTCATGTCCCATTGAATTGGCTTTGGTCATGAATTATCTTACCTCATTAACTCCGCGTACAATGGCCCGCATTGTAGCGTTTCTAGGTCCATCAACAGTTTTACCATCATCTGTGGGTCCCCAAGATGCACTATAAATGTCAATTAGATTGGGTTCGTGCCCCATTGAATTGGCTTCTATGAGATCGGTCATATAGGGTTGATCCAACATTCGAATTCCTGAAAGAAAATAAGAGTTATTCTTAAATTTTAATTTATCAGTACAGAAGCGGACAATTTTTTTTGACAATTAAGACGCTTTAACTACGAGGCCGTTCGCGCGGAATCCCTGATTCACAGGAGTCTAAAGCAGTCTACCCGTTTAAGGTAGACCACAAGAGAGTCCAACACCAAAGGGTCATCAAACAAGGACGGAGGGAGGAGGAGGGAGGTCATGGCACCCGAAAGGGATGGACAGTGCAGGATATGCTGGAAAGACAGCATAGCATCACATTGGCATATTGGAGGCGAGGTTTTATTAAACAGGAAATTGTGAGTAAGATATTGTGGAAGTGGAGGGGGTAATGGAGAAGAATCCTGTTAAAATATTTTTTTCTATTTTGATATTTGGATGTGTTTGGCCATGACTATAGTGTAACCGCATGTCTAGTAACAGTATAGTAAAACTTCAAAATAATAACTGTAATTTCTTCCAATCCAATTATGAATTCCGTCAGATCACTGAAGTTAAGCAACGTCGGGCGTGGTCAGTACTTGGGTGGGTGACCGCTTGGGAACACCACGTATCGTTGGCTCTTTTTTCCGGCCCAACCCAGGCTGGCTGAGGTCAATGTGGGTAGTAGCTGGTTTGCAAGTTTCCGGCGAATGGTGGGCAAAACCCCCGTCTTGAATGATCAATAGATGTTAAAGAGACGTTAAGCCAATTTTTTTAAAAAAATGGAATTACTAACTTCCATCATGAGAAAGATTGAAATTGTGAGATGTTACTTGAACACCATCCTCACTTTGTATCGGGTTGTGATAAAAGCACTTTACATCATTCTATCATAGCTCTGGTCTGATGAAAGACTGAGTACTTTTGAAAACTCACCAAGTTAAATATATAGTTTTCTTAATTTATCTAATTATACTCTGAACCGATTATGTCACTTTTCATTTTTTTTACCTGAAGTAAAACCTTTTCTTTTATATTCTCTATTCCTTATCTTCAAGAAAAGGGTGAATGGGCATTTAGTATTAATGTCGTTCTTTAATTGTTTAATCTAACAATAAAATAATAATGTTAGTAATTAATCTTTTCCATTGCAGGTACCTGGCAAAATTAAAAGTTGGGAACTAAACATTCCCTTCAGGTATTCTTGGTGGACCATCGCAATTTTAGCCCTCCAAAAATCGTAAAATATCAAATTTTGAGGGGGGTAATTTTTTTAGTCACGATTTCAAAGGTTCCTTATTGAAAATGATAAACCAAAAACCTTCAACCTCTCATTTTTTTATCATCATACCTGTACATTAATTTCACCTTTACTCCTTAAAAATTATGCTCAATTTTTCCAATATTGTTGAAGCAATATTTAGGGAGTACTCCAGGTAACGATTAGGGTTCAGAAGTTTAAGAGGAATTTGAGGAAACATTCGAGTGAGTTTATAATGAGCAAACACAACATTTTCATTAATTACTGACATGGAATAATTTTGTACGGCTCGGGGCAGTAGAATTATGGGAGGTGAACAAAATAAAATAGGGACACAATGTTAGTATAACATTGCCAAACAGCGGACACCATCACACAGGTCGTTTGATAAGTACGTGGATTCGAATATTTACACTTGTTTTGAGACCAATATCGTCTGTTTGTTCGTTTGTTTGGTACAAGTATAAACTATTTGAAGATGATATTGTTGCAGACTTAGCGTTCGAAGATTAAGTAGTCGTTGATGAAAAACGCGTTAACAAAATATTTTTTTTTGGGGGGGGGAGGGGATTAAGGACTCTACATACCTAGTGCCCATTTCCGGTTTTGGTTATTTCCTTAACTCGGCATGTTTTGTCAAATTCTCCAAAATACCCTTCGATGATAACCTCCTCATAGGAATTGAAACTTTTCCCCTCAAAACAACTTTTCTGACATGGCCTTTGCCGCAATATTTCCACACATCGAGCGATAGGACTTTCTTTTAATTTGACCAGTCTACTTTAAAAACACCACAACATTTTAATCAAGATAAATTTGAAAAAATAAAATCCCCGCCTGCCGCCACGTCCAGAGATTTGTTTTTAAATTAATAATCCCTAGGAAATTAACTTTTCCCCCACATCAGTTCAAAATTGACATTGTGTGTTCTGTCGTGTGTAATAATTGAAATAGAAAACTAAATCAATTGAAATATTAAAACATATTTTTTTAGGCCACGTTATAGTTCGTTCTGCTACAAAATTAGAATTCTTTATGATCTATTATACACTTGTGGACACCTTATTACACGCGAACAGTAAAATATACAGTAGAATTCGAAATTCGAAAAACTTATCTATTGTTTCGAATTATAGTGAGCAAAAAAATAAAAATTCAAAATATCGGGATTAAAAGGAAAACTCTGCCAATGTGACACATGACACATGGATTTATTATTTTACTGGCTAAAACAATACCCCCCTCCCCCCCCTCCAAAGTTCTGGAGCATAATTAGACCCTTAATTTGATATACATACCAAATATCAAGTATCTGGCTTTTACCATTCTCATTTTAAGCAGGATTAATGAAAACCGCTAGACAGAAGAAAAAAACATCAACGGTAAACTTGATTGCACCCAGAAGTTTTGAAGCTTACTGAGACCCAAATATGCCATAGTGTCAGCCCTCCGCCTGCCAAGTCAAATACAAAGAGCGTTGCACAAGTGATATATTACTCCACATACTCCACAGCCTTAGGAAATATATGTGAAGTGAATTTTGTTGAATATTTCATAATCGGATGGGTAGTTGATGAGATAAAATCAATAGTTTGAAAAAAAAAAAAATACGGGAACAGTAACAATTCTAAATCATTAAGCAAAGTGCGAAAAGTTGCGAAACAAATGTATGTAAAAAAAAAGTTTAAAATGGGAGAAAAAAGATATACAATTGTGGCGGGCACTGTTTTGATTTCAGTGCCTATTGTGACTAACGACTTGACGGGAACTTTTTACCGCGAATTGGTTTTTTATGGGAATTATGAATTGTAAGACGTTTCCGTAGAGAATTTCGATTATAGAGAGTTAGGCTATGTTCAGATGAACGCGCGGTACGACTAACCGGGTGGCACAAGATCTATCTTAATAGTACATATTGTCTACATGACCGCGAGCGGCCGCGCGGTACTAGTTCTACAAATTTGTATCGATTTGTTCATTTGAGCTCGCGTGGTACCGCGCAGTCATCTGAACATAGCCTAAAGCTTAAACATTTCTTTAGTCTTGTCAGGGGACTTACATCCAAGGTGCTAAAGATTCCTTCGAATTGTCGAGATTTTTGTTTTATCCGGATTTTGAATGTAGTAAAAGTAAATTTGAATCATTGGCAAAATAGTTCAAATCTAAACCTACAATTATATGTATCGATGGAAAAATTTCATCAGCAACTCAGCGCCGGATTCTCCCTTTTTTCGGTCCGAAAAGTACACAGAATGCTCAGTATTACAAGACCAACATCAAAAACTACATTAAAGCCATCAAAAGACCAGAGAATTCTCTTCATCAACACAACAAAAAAACAGATAACTACCATCTACCCAACTTTTCTCGACATATTTCTTTTCTTAATGACCCCATAAGACCACAGAATTCTCTTCATCAACAAAACAAGAACATCGCAGACAACAACCCATTTCATCGCGTCAACGTCCTCTTCCCCCCGTTGTTGTCAAAGCTCTGATGCATGGCGTCATTAAGTGGTGACTTGATTTATGAGTTTCCAATAAATAATGTCCCCTCCCTAACAATTCGACTTGACCATAACATCTACTATATCCTGCTTTCATTCTAAATTTATTTTCATTTTAAATTAGCCTTTCCAACCGTATGGAACAGAAAACTTAATAGATTTTTCAGATGTCATTTAAACACATTTTATAAAATACAGATGTATATGATAGTAATTTTTATAAACTGGTCTTCTCTACGCAAATAGAGGGATACTTGGAGACCTGTTGATGTTTTGAACGATTCTATGAAATTAATAGGGGAAACCTGTTGATAGAATTTATGGTAAGAGATTGCTTACATTTTTATAAAAATATGGGTTTTGGCGGGAATCCAAATCTAAATTATAGAAATCAGAAATCTGTGTGTACTTATGTGGTAGGAGTTTTCTGTTCCAATACCACAGCATAACCGGTACCTAGCAGATAGAAAAAAATTGATGGGCACGGACCCCCAAAAAACATGGTCTACGAACCTATAGAAATTATCAGAAACAAAAACTACTTCGAGTTACGGCCAAATTGCCAATTGATTGACCAAAATCGGAAAGTCACGGTCCGATATCTTAAATTTTGTCGGTTTGAGTTGATATGTTCACGCGTTTGTTACACTTTCTTATTTTGTAACCCAGTCTTAACCCTTAATTTAGGACATAGTTTGCAAAATTATCACCAGCCAATCCAGGGTTACGAGTTCGAAACTAGGGTCAGGCAAAATAAAATTTAAAAAAAATACTAACCCAATCAGCGAGGACATATACCTTCAAGCCCTCTGGAGAGACATATAAGGCTTTATATAAGCTACAATGTACATAATCTGGACACGAATCCATGCCTTTCTCTACCCTTGACCCAAATTTGTTCCGTCCTATCGTAGCGAAGCACGGGCGAAACAGCTAGTATATAATATCTCAACACTTTCATTCACGCGCCTTTCTTTATTACATTTCGCCTTTTTCTATTCGTCCTTTTCTCAACAGATAAAACATTAAAAAAATAATTTTAAAAGTTTACCACAATAGTTATGTCTTGCATTTTTGAAGATAAAACTTTCTAACATTTTAGTCTGTTTTTTATTTTTGATGAGTCCTCGTAAACCAGTAATAACTTTAAAACATGAAACCCTACATTTTTTAGCAAAACTGAAATTGACTCAAAGCTAAGGTAGTGCATTTAAGGTTATTTCAATGTCAATTTTATTTTAAATTTGCTTGACGTCTCTTTAACATCTATTGGTCATTCAAGACGGGTGTTTCACCCTCCATTCGCTGGAAAATTGCAAACCAGCTACCCACATTGACCTCACCCAGACTGAGTTAGGCCGGAACAATAGCCAGCATCACGAGGGCATCCACATGGTACAACCTCGCTGGATGTTGCTTAACTTCAGTGATCTATCGGAAACCAGTGTATTCAACGTACCACAGACGCTGGCTAATTTTGTTTTTTTAAAATAGTACTCTGTATTTTTAATTGTGGTATTAAATTTTACAATGTCCATTGGAAAAAGTTTTTTTTTTTTGTTTAATTCTTTTTCCATTTGACTTACAATTTTCGAGACAAACATTTCCTTAACTTTTAAATTAAAACAAAACACCAAAAACACTACCTACGTATAATTATTTATGAAGAAACTAGTTTCGAATTATTTGATTCATCATCGGTCTAGTCGAGTCGAAGGATAAAGGTTGAGTCAGTCAACTTCCATCCTTCGACTCGACTAGTTTCTTCATGAATAATTATAAATAGTTTTTGGTGTTTTGTTTTTATTTATTTAAAAGTTCATATTTTTTAACATGTTATTCAAAGATTTAAACATTTCCTTGATGAGCTTTTAGTGAGAGATATCTAAGATGAAGTAGCAATAGCCGCACGAATCCCTTCATTGCCGAAAATTACTAAACAAATAAAAGAATTTAAGCACGCATTACAAAGGGAATACTAAAAAAGCTATAATCGACGGCTTTGCTATTTGAAAATTTAATTTCTGTCTAAAATGGTCATAAAGATCAACACAGGTTGTCTAAAATGATCATGGCACACCAACCCAATAATTTCGGCTTCTCTTCTTTATCTCGAAAACTTTAAGTCAAATGAAAAAAAATAAACCAAAAATATTTCTTTTTTAATTCTAAAATTTTATTTAATAAAACCAAGTTGACCTTTTCATAACCTAGCACGCGCGCCCTTCTGCGAGAAAGTTCAAGGTCACCATAATATTTCTATTCTTTCTTTGTAAAGCGTATTCGAAAAAATCTTTATTGGCAAAGCAAGGCTAATATTTTTCTGCCTACTAACCAAAAAAGGATTAATATTTCTCACCCGCAATCTTTGAATTGTAGGCTACCCCCACTCCACAAACTTCATTGTCTCTGGCAGCTGCCACTTCTCCCGCACATCTAGTCCCGTGGCTGTAACAAACAGAATTATTATTGTTATTAGTTGTTGCTTGCGTTACTTCCGTTTTCAAAAACGATCAAACATGACAAACGGGTTGTCATGCATTTAAAATTTTAAACCCTATCAGACTATTTGGACAAAAAAAATTTCTCTGCCAGAGAAAATTGTTCTAAGAAAAGAGATAAAAAATAAGATGGCCTGATAATTTTATAGCATTATAAATCATTACATTATGACACGAGGTAAGAAAACGGCGAAAAGGGGGGAAATGAGAAGGGAAAATATGATGTAGGTAACGCTTGGGAAAAAGATTACACAATTAAGAAGGAGAAAAATATTAATAAATTAATATATTTTTAGTCCAGTCAATTCATTTCAATTTATTTACTTTTTTGCTCAATTTTCTTTCACGTACTCTCAAGTCAAACAAGAAATAAATATTGAATAATAAAAATTTTCAAAAATTATTTAGAAAAAACAATAAAAATTGCATTTTTTATTGGGTGTAAAAAATTAACTTTTGGGGAACAGAGAAAATATCAATTTTCCTAGAATTTTAATTTGACCTTGAATATGTTAATTTGACCTTGAATATATTTTTTAACATTTCCTCAGAAATATAAGAATTTCCAATTAGTTTTGTATCGACTACAAGTAAATTGAAGAGTCATGAGCGCTTTCGTCTGTTACGACATCTTCTAGTGAACAGACGAAAGCGCTCGTGACTCATCAATTTACTTGTAGTCGATACAAAATTAATTGGAAATTCTTATATCTCAAAATGACTACAAACATCCTCAATAATATTTCTTATTTGAATTTCCTCAGAAGTTGAATTATTTTCATTTTTTGAGTAAGTTAAAAAATAAAGTTCAAAAGTAAGAACAGAAGCCGGAAAAATTTCAGAGGTCTACTAGCTCCCCTTCCACGAACTCCCAATTGTGAGCAATTACAAAATGGCCTGCCATTATATCGCCTCAAATAAAATAACCTACCAAACCTCTGATTTTGGATTGTAGACATTTTTGTAGAACCAGAATGGATTTTTTTTGTGCTTGAACTAGATAGGGCTTGTTTAACTGGAATACCGATTTTTGTGTAACTGGAACATATGATTTTGTGGAACCGGAAAGATATTTTTCTGAAACTGGAACAAGTGTTATTATTTGTTAATCTGGTATACCTCCTGTATGTTTTCGTGGAACTGGAATATTTGTTTTAGTGTAACGGAAATCTATGTTTTTGTTAATCTGGGATGTTTTCATGCAACATAGAATATATGTTTTATTAGTGTAACGGGAAATTAGTGAGTTAGTGTAACGGGAATCTATGTTTTTGTGGAGCTGGATGAAGCGTTCAAAATGAGAAAGACATGGGTTTCTTTTGTTTTACTTTATCTGCCATGGTAATAAAATCATTGGGATCAGACTGGCATCACAACATATAGAACAGAAAGTGAGGGAACTTGTATAATGGAACTCGTGCGGTGCAGGGCAGATGAAATTTTAGCGGTAGTGTAAAATTAGGGATGTATGAATTCGAAAAGTACCCACATGCTATCGTCATATAGCCATATAAGATCATGCTACAACGAGCTACTTAAAGCAACTACACGCTAAGCGCTTCAAATCCTCTTAAAGTTATATTTATCGCATTGCATGTAGTCACTCGTAATAGCGTGAGCTTATATAGTCACGCATAATCGATTCCAGAGGACAACCGCCTAACAGTGGCGTTCAGTTAAATAACCAGGTAGGTACATATTTCAGACTTTTTGAGAGAGTATTAGATTGAGTTTGTTAATCTACTCTCTCAGGATTTGAGGAAAGCCAAAGGAAGCAAGGGGATATTAAGGGTTGATAATTTATTGAAGTAGGTACCTTTTTTGTAATTTGAGAAACCCAAACTCATGTTAACTCATTTGAAAAATTGTTTTTAAAATAATAAATTTATATTTTTGAAGGAATATAATTTAATGAAGATAAAAATGTCCTCAGAATTTTTTTTTCGTCTGGGATATTAGATTTCCATCCTTGAAAAAAAAAATTGGGGCGTTATTATATTACAATTTTGTGGGCATTATAGCATTACAAAGTATTTTGTTAACAATCTCTCCCATACACTAAGCTATACTTCACTAATAATTTCCTTATAATTTTACTACCTGTCGCTATTACCATAGCTACCCTATTGTCCTCAAGAGACTCAGTTACCCCAAAACACAAACAGACCAACTAGAAAATTCGAAGAAAAAAAAATCAACCCTGGTGGTGCAAGCCAAGTGTGAGCACTCTCTGTCACTGAGACGTCTAAAAATTTTTATTATTATCAATAATGAACCTTTGGAATATATTACGAAAAAGAAAAATACCCCCCAAAAAAGTGATATTTTTAGAAAAATCGAATAAAGTTCCGTTCGTCAATCGTCCGCCGTTTGGTGTAGGTGGCACTATTGCCACCTACACCAAAACTAAAAATGCTTAGCATCTACAGGGTGATTCAGGTTGTTTGTATCAAAGGAATAGGAGTTGTAGAATCACTTTTTACAGGTGTGACTTTTTTGTTTAGGCCTTAGTTTGAGAGTTATCTTAGCGATGATATTTTTTTGATAAGCTCATAACTCCTTTAAAAATGGTCCCACTTTCAAAAATTAAAATGATCTGATTAAGCTAAATTTATTTATTTTACGCATTCACTTGCTTCGAATCAATGTAACAAAATGTGTCGAAAATTACTCCATAGATTTTTAATTTTTTTATTTCATTTTTGTACGAATAAAAAGCACTACAAATTTGAAATTTTGGGCATTTGAAATTTCAAGTGGCCGCCATTTTGTTACAATGATTCGTAGCAAGTCAATGTAAAAAACTAAATAAATGCAGCTTAAAATCCGAATCAATGTACCAAAACTGTAATTTGAAATTTGCAAATTTGATTTTCTTGAAAACCACTCCATAGATTTTTAATTTTTTTGTAGGAATAAAAAGCACTACAAATTTGAAATTTTGGTCATTTGAAATTGAAAATTTCACGTGGCCGCCATTTTGTTAGATTGATTCGGAGCAAGTCAATGTGTAAACTAAATAAATGCAGCTTAAAAATAGCTTTTCAGATAATTTTCAATTTTGAAAATTGGACTGCGTTTTTAGCGATAACTCCCAAACTAAACCCTAAACAAAAAAGTCACACCTGTAAAAAGAGATTCTTTTTTGATGTTCTACAACTCCTATTCCCTTAATACAAACAACCTGAATCACCGTGTATATGCTAAATTTGATTTTTCTTCCTGTAATGCTAATACGGTGTTCAGAAGAATATTGTTTGCTAAAACCAAACCAATGCACAATCGGTCAAAATTTAATCTGCCTAATTTTGGGATGGAGCCCTGTAAGTGTCGGACGAACATCGCAGGCTTAATAGTAGAAATGCGAAAGGTTTGGCACGCTATAACATTTTTTATAAAAAAAAATCCCTTAAAAAAGTATTTTTAGAGTTAAATATTTAACTTGTTGGGTGTATGTAGTCATTATAATAATTTTTATTAAATTTTGTGATACTACATAAATTTGTATGTAGTATCACAAAATTTAATAAAAATTATTTTTAAAGTTGTTTAAAAATAGGCTTAAAAAAGCTTCCTTTTCTGGTAACGATTAAATCCTAAAAGAAAAGAAACGAAACGAAAAATAATAAAGTAAAAAAATAAAAAAAGCTACATATTTTTTCGGTCAAATGATTAGGAATAAATCCCTGTAATGCTGTGACGAATAAATGCGAAATAGAAAAAAAGGAAACCTTTAGACTGACTTGGGGGGGGGGGGGGGNGACTTGGGGGGGGGGAAGGCGAAATGTCAGATACTGTGAAGACTTTTTCGACATGCTAAAAATAGAATAATAAAATCCATCAGTAAAATCCTAAAACGTAATAAATTCCATCCGAAGCCATCGGAAAGTAATGGTGGTGGAAGGGTTGAAATTTATAATAATAATAAAGAAATTTATAATAATAAAGTTTAGTACGGAAAATCGTACTAAACTTTATCTTCCTTTATTCTAGAAATTTGGCAGGCTCCGGATGATGTCGCAGGTATTAAAGAAAATATTATATCAATTAGCAGTGGCAGGCTTCGGCTGTTATCATATCCCTTCAGTGAAAATATTTTAAAAAATGGATTTAGCAGCCTTTGGCTGTTGTCGAAAATCTTCAGGGAATTCAATTAGATTTGGGAGTCTTCGGCTGTGTTCGCAGCTCCCTTGAGAAAATATTATTTGAATTAAATTTGGCAGACTTCGGTTGTTGCTGTTGTCACAGATCTCTAGTGAAATTATATGCATTAGATTTAGCAGGCTTCGGCTGTTCCTGCAGTTCTATAATAAAAAAAAATAATTGATATTCCCTCGGTTGTTGTCGCTACTACCTAGAGAAAATATTCATGGAATTAGATTAGGCAGCCTCCGGCTCCTGTCACAGATCTCTTGTGAAAATAGCATATGAAATAAATTTTGGAAACCTCCGGGTGTTGTCACCCCTCTCTAGTAAAATGATTCTATGAATTAGATTTGACAGCCTTCCGCTGCTTTTTTCAACTATAGAGCTGCGCTCTATAGTAGAAAAAAAAATTGAATTACCTTTGACAACCGGTTCGGTTGATGCCAAAGCTTTAACAACCTTCGGTTGATGAAAATAGACCCATGAGGTCCAAAATGTGTCGATGATAAGTTACAAAGGGTCACTGTTTTAAATTTCATTAAAATTGGAACTCTATTGCCACTTTTAGAGGAGTGACCCCAATTTCAGATTTGCTGCCAAAATGTGTAGATAATATGGCTTACCGTTTGGGTTCTAAAAGGTCACCCCAAAATGACCCCTTTTGACCCATAAATGGAACCCAAGTCTCTCCAATGTTAAGGTTTTGGCTCGAATTATGGCCTCAAGGAATATTGGTACCAAATATCATCAAAATCGGACCTTATTATTGGTAGATGTGCGAACACGAGCCTGTAGATGCGCGAACACGATTTCGCGAACGGACGGACACACATTTTTTTCTAGACCCGTTTTTTAATATCTAGTCGTCATAATTCGTCCAGAAAAGCAAAAAAAACGACATCGAAAATGTTCACCAATACTTTATTTTCCTACACTCCCTATATGGGAAGATAAAAAAAAATCAACTAGGGTAGGGACCTACGAAAATTAAATGAAACCTTAAAAAATATCGCATAGAAACCACTCCTTACAGTCTAGTCGAGAGGAGTCTGGACTGTAAGAGCCCAGGCTGAGTGAGGTGCCCTAAAACAGGGGTAGATACAGCGGGGTGGGGCGATCGCTCCCCTCAAGGTTGGAAAATGTAAATGTTTATTCAAACTGAATCGATTTTAACAAAGTATAGTTTTAAAATTTGTAAAAAAATAATAAAGGAATTAGGTACGGTACCCGTTATATGTGACAGGGATTCACGTCATGCTTAAAGAACCAAATAGCTTCCATGTCGATTCTAATTTGAACCCTCCGATCGACCCCCCCCTCAACTGGTGACTTATCCACGCCTGCCCTGAAGTAATTAAAAGCGCTTAAGCAAAATAAGCGTCTGGTGGACATTGAATATACTGTTGGCGGTTTTATGCCGCTTTTTAGCGGTTTTCGCATATCCTGCTTAAAATGAGAACGAAAATAGCTAGAACTTGAAATTTGGTGCCTATTCATATCAATTTCATACAAGAAATTGCAAAATACAACTTAGGTTGAAGTGTAATATATTGTTTGCCGCTAAATAGTGGTTGAAGGCCGCTTTTTGGCGGTTCCGCCCAAAACCAGAATGGAAAGAGCTAGAACATGAAATTTGGTGCCTATTCATATCAATTTCATACAAGAAATATATTTTTGGCCGCTTTTTGGCGGTTCATGGTACGTCACTGGTTACGCCACTGCCGAAAATAAGTGTAAAATGAAAAGTCAAAGACAATCCATTTACATTATCTTCTGTATTTTCATCAAGAAGATGTTCATGCCACCAGACCCTGTATGAAGCTTTCTATACCCAAATGATTAAATGTTTAATATAGATAAACATTATTTCAAGAAGGTCAAAGGGACTGCTCCGGCGCGGCGACTTTGTTCCCATTGACGTCGTCTGCGAGTCCTTTACTCCTTTTTTTACTTTCCTTATCCAATAGAAAGTAAAGTGTGTAGGGCTGAAAATTTTCGATGACGAATTTTCCATACCAATACACGTTTCGAGGTTCCCAGGACATTAATCCATGTGTGTGTGTGTGCATGTCTGTCTGTGAACAAGATATCTTGAGAACGGTAAGTGCTAGATACTTGATTCAAACTTTGTATGTTGTGTGTGTGTCTGTCTGTGAACAAGATATCTTGAGAACGGTAAGTGCTAGATATTTGATTCAAGAAGCCCATCATATCTTATCAAAAGAACTTTGTAAACACAACTTTCACGATAATAAAATATTTCATTTATTTATTTATTCATTTATATGGTGTGTGTGTCTGTCTGTGAACAAGATATCTTAAGAACGGTAAGTGCTAGATACTTGATTCAAGAAGCCCATCATATCTTATCAAAAGAACTTTGTAAACACAACTTTCACGATAATAAAATATTTCATTTATTTATTTATTCATTTATATGGTGTGTGTGTCTGTCTGTGAACAAGATATCTTAAGAACGGTAAGTGCTAGATACTTGATTCAAGAAGCCCATCATATCTTATCAAAAGAACTTTGTAAACACAACTTTCACGATAATAAAATATTTCATTTATTTATTTATTCATTTATATGGTGTGTGTGTCTGTCTGTGAACAAGATATCTTAAGAACGGTAAGTGCTAGATACTTGATTCAAGAAGCCCATCATATCTTATCAAAAGAACTTTGTAAACACAACTTTCACGATAATAAAATATTTCATTTATTTATTTATTCATTTATATGGTGTGTGTGTCTGTCTGTGAACAAGATATCTTAAGAACGGTAAGTGCTAGATACTTGATTCAAGAAGCCCATCATATCTTATCAAAAGAACTTTGTAAACACAACTTTCACGATAATAAAATATTTCATTTATTTATTTATTCATTTATATGGTGTGTGTGTCTGTCTGTGAACAAGATATCTTAAGAACGGTAAGTGCTAGATACTTGATTCAAGAAGCCCATCATATCTTATCAAAAGAACTTTGTAAACACAACTTTCACGATAATAAAATATTTCATTTATTTATTTATTCATTTATATGGTGTGTGTGTCTGTCTGTGAACAAGATATCTTAAGAACGGTAAGTGCTAGATACTTGATTCAAGAAGCCCATCATATCTTATCAAAAGAACTTTGTAAACACAACTTTCACGATAATAAAATATTTCATTTATTTATTTATTCATTTATATGGTGTGTGTGTCTGTCTGTGAACAAGATATCTTAAGAACGGTAAGTGCTAGATACTTGATTCAAGAAGCCCATCATATCTTATCAAAAGAACTTTGTAAACACAACTTTCACGATAATAAAATATTTCATTTATTTATTTATTCATTTATATGGTGTGTGTGTCTGTCTGTGAACAAGATATCTTAAGAACGGTAAGTGCTAGATACTTGATTCAAGAAGCCCATCATATCTTATCAAAAGAACTTTGTAAACACAACTTTCACGATAATAAAATATTTCATTTATTTATTTATTCATTTATATGGTGTGTGTGTCTGTCTGTGAACAAGATATCTTAAGAACGGTAAGTGCTAGATACTTGATTCAAGAAGCCCATCATATCTTATCAAAAGAACTTTGTAAACACAACTTTCACGATAATAAAATATTTCATTTATTTATTTATTCATTTATATGGTGTGTGTGTCTGTCTGTGAACAAGATATCTTAAGAACGGTAAGTGCTAGATACTTGATTCAAGAAGCCCATCATATCTTATCAAAAGAACTTTGTAAACACAACTTTCACGATAATAAAATATTTCATTTATTTATTTATTCATTTATATGGTGTGTGTGTCTGTCTGTGAACAAGATATCTTAAGAACGGTAAGTGCTAGATACTTGATTCAAGAAGCCCATCATATCTTATCAAAAGAACTTTGTAAACACAACTTTCACGATAATAAAATATTTCATTTATTTATTTATTCATTTATATGGTGTGTGTGTCTGTCTGTGAACAAGATATCTTAAGAACGGTAAGTGCTAGATACTTGATTCAAGAAGCCCATCATATCTTATCAAAAGAACTTTGTAAACACAACTTTCACGATAATAAAATATTTCATTTATTTATTTATTCATTTATATGGTGTGTGTGTCTGTCTATGAACAANCAGGTTCGAATCCCGGAAGTGGCTTTTTTTTACACAAAGTGTCGATTTCTCGGGAAATTTAAATGGAATGGTAAAAATATTTTTTTGAGGAATAAAAGTGCCAATAAAATAAGGAATATTCCCATTTTTGTTTTTTCAAAAAAATAATCAGAGGTGGAGCCAGAAGGGTTCAAAACCAAAACTTCTTACAACCTGTATAACGAAAACCGAATATTATTTTGATGTAGAAATTCGTTAAGAGTGGCTCAAAAAAGGTTTTTCATCTACATAAGTAATAAAAATAACAACTTTAATTTTTTATCAGTGCCGTAGTTCGGGGAAACTTTTAAATGGCGGCCATTTAAAATTTTCAAATTTGATTTTCTCGAAAACCACTCCATAGATTTTTAATTTGTTTTGTAGGAATAAGAAGCACTTTTTGCCATTTGAAATTGAAAATTTCACGAAATAAATGCAGCTTAAAATTAGCTTTTCGGATCATTTTAATTTTTGAAAATTGGACCATTTTTATAGTTATGCTCATCAAAAAAAAAAAAAAAAAAAAAAAAAAAAAAAAAAAATATCACGTTTTTAGCGATAACCCCAAAACTAAGGTATGATCAAAAAAGTCACACCTGTAAAAAGTGATTCTTCTTTTTTCATGTTCTACAACTCCTATTCCCCTGATACAAACAACCTGAATCACCATGTATATCGTGGTTCGCATCTCAGCTACAATTTTTTTTCCGATATTTGGAGAGAAAAAGAAACAGAGAGAAAGAAATAAAATTTCACCTATTTCTCTCTGTTTTTACTTTTCTTCTTCTTCATCGTATCTCGGCTACCAAAAAAAAAAAAAAAAAAATTGGTAGCCGAGATACGAACCGCGATACAATTTTATAGCTTCGGGAAAGGGCGCATGTGGAGTTATGTGGGCATTAGCTTGTCAAATAAAATGCATAATGTTGTGAGATTAATGTTTAGTATTTTAAAAGCATTAAAATTATTGTTCTTCAGAGAGACAAATAAACATTACTTATAAAACTTTTGAATTTTACAAAAATGACGACTTTCAAGCACGAGGTTCGGAGTCGGATTGAAATCACGAGGAGAGTAATAATGACTTGTTCATTTTTTTCACACTGAGTAGGCAAAATAATACTCAGGATGTAGCAAAAATGCTGCATCAAATGTATGAGGGCTGTTCCTGAGACTAAATTAGGGTGGGTTCATTTTTCAAAATCTATCCCAAAGAATACGCCCCTCTCCTCCAAAATTATGCTGTCTTTATCAAAATTTTATTATGTTCATAAAATTCGGTGATTAGTTTTTGAGCCCTATTGGGCAACCCGGGGACCCATAGTGGTCGTTTAGATAAGTGAGATCTACAAGCAAAGAATTACTACACTGAGAAAATTGTAGCCCCAATGAATCCTTGCAGCTACATTACAATTGTTTTTTTGAAAAAAAAAAAAATACTCCTTAAATCAGAAAGCATATCAATTTAAATATAAACCCTATATGCATTTGATTTAAAAGCGTTAATATTAATTATTTATACACTTATGAGATATGGGAAGTGTAACTTTTCATCAATACAAAAAAAATACTGTCCATTCTTCTTTAAACCAACTGAAGAAGACCAACTTTAAACCAAAAAGTTCTTTTGTAGCAAATGTAAAGGCGATCCAACTTCAGACACAATGCAATGTCTTAGTTTTATAAGGAAACTTTTTTCACTGTAGTTTTCAACATAACCATTTTTCTACAAACGTCTTCGTTTCACGATAAATCCCGAACGCCTTGTCCAATTTTGATGAAATTTGGTATGGCTATTCATAGTTTGTATAATGACTTGAGATACCACAGTATCTTATTACGACTCGCCACTGTTCTTCATTTTAGAAACATGACCATGTCGGAGAGAGGAAAATAAAATTGTTACCAAAAATTGTCAAAATACATAATGCCTGTTTACAAGAGAGAGAATAAAATTAGAGAAAGTAAAAAATGTAAAGAATTTCAAGATTAAAATATTTGGGGAGTTGGGAGACACTGTAGATGGGATTGGGAACGACATGGGATTAAAGTTGTTACTCAAGTAGATGATGTTGCAGAAATATTCAGGGATGAGGACGAGCGAAAGTGATGGTGTGGAACGAGGAATAGTGGAATATACAGGGCGATTCAGGTTGTTATACCGCGCCCAGCTTTATCCCCAAAAAATTCTGGTCACACCCTACCTATACACTCCGGGGTGTCTTGTTCAATGAACTATTCCGTTTTTTAATATTCACATTAGAAAGTAAAATATAAACAGCTAATTTGCCCGTGCTCCCCCCCCCCCCCC
>CM022878.1:11788202-11826527 GCA_012654025.1 Pachypsylla venusta | reverse complement strand
GAAGTACACCGACCCCCAGTCTCCTAATTATAAAATTCAATTTTTTACTCAGGGATATTACTTTTTGTACTGCAGAACACCAACGTATTAAATTTCAGCTTTCTCGCCTATCCCGATGTGGTACTTCTCAATTTTTTGGTGGAATCGATCCCCAGGGTGAGCACGGCTCCTATTTTTTAAAAAAAATCAATCTTTTACTCAAGGATATTACTTTTTTAGTGCGGAACAACTTTGTATTGAATTTCAACTTTCCCGCTCGTCCGGAAGTGTTGGTTCTCAGTTCCGATTTCCGGTGGTGAAAATCGGTCATAAATCGGACAGAAACCGGAAAATTTCAGTTTTTATATTTTTTATGAGGTCCTTATATACTGTTTTGGGGGAGTCCATTCTCGGTTATTTTTCGTTGTCCTTTAGTTGGCCCTTGGCCCAGACAAAAATTGCAAAAAAAAAACCGCTAAAAAGCGTCATTTTTGGCGGTAACTTGCTTCCACTTGAACTTTCGATTTTTTTCCTTTCCCATTACGCACCTACATGCTAAAAATCTCTATGTTTAGCCATCGTGTAGCTACGTTGATTGTCAGTCAGTCAGTATACCAACTGGGCTTTGCGTTTTATAAAGAAACGCGAAATTAGGCTTTTTCCGGCCCAACGCAGGCTGGGTGAGGTCAATGTGGGTAGCTGGTTTGCAAGTTTCCAGCGAATGGAGGGTAAAACCCCCGTCTTGAATAACCAATAGATGTTAAAGAGACGTTAAGCCAAATTAAAAAAAAAAAAAAAAAAAAAAAAAAAAAAAAGAGTTGAGAAGCACATAAATTTTATGGTACGTCATGGGCAGCACTTAGCGTATTTGGGATGGCGCGGCGGGGTATTTTGCATGGTCTTCTTAGTACCATTTCGGGAACAATTCACTGGAAGTTAAAGTCAAATATATCTCGGCACCTGTTGGAGGTCAAATTTATATGTACATATAATAAGAGAGACCATAAAAATGATCTCAATAAAATGTTCAAAGAAATTTAAATGTCTACTTTTGAAATAAAAATAAAACACAAAAAGGCTCGTGGGAGCTTTAATTTTTTTTATTTAGAAAAATATAATGTTTGTGACCTTTTGAAATCTAAAAAAAAAATCAAATTAAAGAAAAAACAGTACCTACATATTTTGTATGTAGTTAGAATTGAATGGACATTGTCTGCGAATATATTGTGGGGTAAAAACACCAACGAATATATTGTCCTCCTATGGCTCAGCGATCACTGCACTAGTCTTGTACTCGGGAGACCCGGTTCAAATCCTGGCAGGGGCAATAATTTGTCACTGTTGTTTGAATTTTTTCAGAGCCCACTCAGCTTCGTGAGGACCATGAGTAGCTATGGAGATAAATGCGCATAGCGACTCGGTGCCAGAATTGTAAAAAGTTTAAAAATTCAAAGTAATTCAATGATTGATATTGGAAAATTCCTACAATGCTGCAGTGAGCACCAAAGTTGTGACATATAACACAAAGAAATAGCATTTATTTTATGTTATTTATTATTATATGGACGGTAAACTACGCTTTAAAAAGGAGTGCCCTGAAGTAATGCGAAAGCGCTTCCGGGGCATAACTTTTTTTAAAAAATAAAAAAGATTTAGCAGGTTAGTTTTTGGACTCTATTGGGGTTAAGTCTGGTGGGCGTAATTTTAACTCTATGATTTTTGAGATTTTGATGTCCTTCTACGTCAGCAACATCTTCTCTTCTCTCTGTGTAAAAGTCGAAAAATATATCCATTTATTAAATAAATAAAAAAAAAATAATACAAAATAATTCTATTCCAAAAAAAAATTGGTCTTAAAATGGCACTGATGGAGTGATAGGTAGATTCATCAAGATCACGATAAAACTTTCGACAGTTTTTTTCTTCTTACTTCCAAGGGGGACTAGAGGCGCTGTGCTCTCAGTGCGATATTGCGGACGATCTTGTCCACAGAATTTAAGCTTGCCCACTTTATAGGAGGCACCAGAGCTCCTCTGGGAAATATGGGTGACATGCGGCCCAATCAATCGCTGTTCGTCACGATTTAACGAACTAGAAAGAGAATTGGCGGTTCTGCCTCTCCTTGGCAGGTGTGCGAAGGCGATACCATTAACGATTTAGATTTAGCGGCTGACTGTGTGTGAAAGTGGGAAAATCATTAGTGGCGATGGTATCTGGCGGGCTAGTCCGGGAAGACGAAGGCCTGTCCGCAGTCATCCGCTTTGGCTTTGTTGGCGGAGTTCGGAGGAAGAATGGGTGCAGACCGGTGGCTTGGTTAGCTGGATAGTGTTAATGGGCAGGTGTCGGCCGGGGCAATGATGAGCAATAAAAGCAGACTTAAAGGAGTGAAAAAACTCCTAGGAACATCTGTAGGGCGGTCTGTCGGCCAAATGAGCTACCCTGTACATTGTATAATCAAGTATACACTTTCCCTCCCCAAATTCTCCTCCATCTCTCCTCTGTTTGAACATCTTTTCCTTTATATTCTCAAAAGGGACCGACTGCTATTTGCTTAATGAACTTCCTTTTGACAAAATTGTCCAAGAATTCAAAGACAAAAGATAAAAAATGAAAATATTCAGAATATTTATTCTGCAAAAGATTTATTAAAAAGTACCTGACGACATGTTGTACCTTTTTGACAGATTTCTCGATATGGATGTAGGTAACAACCACGGACCAAATTCTGTTGTTGTAGCGTTGTTCCCCTCAGTAGTCGTCATTTGGGAAACAGGGATATGTAGTCGCCATCGCGAAATTCAAGTCTTATTACTGAAATGAAGGAAGATAGGAAGTCCAGAACCCAGAAAGTGAAAAATAAATTTAATGTCAGCACAGAAGTGGATAGAGGGAAGTCAATAGGGGAGGCCCCCCCCCCAACACACACACAGATCTGAAGAAATTGATCTTCGAAATACTCTTCTCAAATTTAGAGTTCATAAATAATTCTGACATCCATGTCGATTATAATGTAGAGCCTCGATCGCCTACCCCCCCCCCCCTTCAACTGAGCTCACTCTGCTTGTAGGTAAGTTAATTTAGAAGTCTGCATCTTTGTATTTCTATCTTTGTACTTAGAAGTCTTTAACATAGCCTTTGAATTGAAATTCTGTAGTCCTGTAGGTTTTTTTGTCTTGAATCTTAATTGTATGTAGATATATACTTAATTTTGTTCTGTTATTTGTAAGAGATTATCTCACAAGATTTTTGCTAATCTCGTAATTATTTTATCTTAAAAGTATGATGTCTTACTAGTGTGTTATATTCGATTTTTTGTATAATCTTAAAAGTTGTTGTTTATATAATCTTAAATTATATTTATAATCTTAAAGTTGTTGTTTAATCTAAGTGCGGCGATTTTTTTTCTAAATCTTGAGTAGATGTTATAAGAGGTCAGTTGATCACAAAATGTCCGAATTTTTTTGAGTGAGTATTGTGCTGTATATATATATATATATATATTTTTTTTTGAGTTCGTCTATAGTGTTGTTGTATTTTATGCCCCCCCCCATTTTAATTGATTGTTACCCGCCTCCCCTCATTATTTTCTTATCATTGTAAAAAAATGTATTCTCCATTTCTCGCTGTTTGTCTCCAAAAGTTGCTCCTACTCGAGTAACTTTTTGTAACTGAACGTCTGAGCGTTACATACCTGTTGAACCAGTCATCTGTATATCTTGGATAAGGATAGGGATCATTTGAACTGAGGTACTTACCTATTGAACCAGTCATCTGTATATCTTGGATAAGGATAGGGATCGTTGGAACTGAGTTACTTACCTGTTGAACCAGTCATCTATATATCTTGGATAAGGGTAGGGATCATTTGAACTGAGTTACTTACCTGTTGAACCAGTCATCTGTATATCTTGAATAAGGGTAGGGATCGTTTGAACTGAGTTACTTACCTGTTGAACCAGTCATCTGTATATCTTAGATAAGGGTAGGGATTGTTTGAACTGAGTTACTTACCTGTTGAACCAGTCATCTGTATATCTTGGATAAGGATAGGGATCGTTTGAACTGAAATCATAACTCGCCTTTGCATTCTGGAAACAAGAAAATATTCAACATTGGTATCTCAAATTTAACTAGCTACTTCGGGCCCGGTCTCAGTTATAATTTTTGTGTTATTCTTTTCATAAATCAAATTTTAGAATCCAACACGGAAAAAGGAAAAGAAAAACTATGTAATGTGAAACTTTGGTTTATAATTTTACTAGCTAAAAAAATCCAAACCTCCCCTTAAAAAATACCCCAACCCAAAAGTTCTGGGGACAAACATAGACCTTAAATTTGACATACATACCACAAAGAGTCTGGCTCTTACCATTCTTTTTAGACAGGATTAATGAAATCCCCTTAAAACTGCGAATGCGGAGCATGGCTTTATAATTTTACTTGCTAAAAAAATACCCACTTCCCCTTAAAAAAATATCCTAACCCTAAAAGTTCTGGGGCATACATTGACCTTAATTTGATATAGGGATATACCTAATTTCAAAAGTGTGTCTCTTACGATTCTCTTTTCAGGCAGGATTAATGAAATCCGTTTAAAAACCACCAGCCGTATATTTGATTGCACCCAAAAGGTGCGAAGATTACTGAGAAACCAAATATAGCTTTCTTTCTAAATTTTAAATCTCTAGCTCTTGCCATTCTCTTTTTACATAGCAATACTGAAAATCATTAAAAAGCGGCAAAAACCGCCATCGGTATATTCGATTGCACCCAAAATTTTGGGCGCAAAATTAGACATCTCGTATACCTATGTAAATGAATCACTGATTTTAAAATTTTGAAGCTCAGAAAGTATTTTTCTTAAAAAGAAAATAAATAACAAAATCATTACTTACGTAATTGTTTTTCAAATCCAAATGCATGTAATCAACGCCTGAAACAATTATATAGAATGGTGTTTATTAGCATTAGAGATAAACAAAACACAAAATACATTTTTTTTTCCCTCTTCCATCCTATATACTAAACTTAAACCAAAAAATTGTTGGTTTAAACTCACGTCATTACAGTGGATCTGCATTTCCAAAGGAAGAGTCAGTTATCCACTAGTCATGTGAGTTCATTTTTCACTCTATAATTACCTATTTACATTTTAGTTTATTATTTTCAATAATCAACCTTTGGAATCGTCACGGAAAAAAAATACGTTTTAAGATTTTTGGATGTATAATAACAAAATCGGATAAAAAAAATCGTCTGTCCGCCGTAATCTGCGATGGGCTCTTTTGCCTCTTAGTATTGGCCGATTTGGAATAAATGATTACATAGGTTTCGTTTGGGGTCTAATTAGGCCCCAAAACTTTTGGGTGCATCCGAATCTACGCTGTCGGTTTTTGTCGCTTTTTACCTGTTTTCAGTATTCCTGTGTAAAACGAGAATGATTAGTACTAGAAATTTGGTTTGTAGGTAACATTTGGGGTTGAATTATGCGACTGACGCTAACAAAGTTTTAGAGTACACCAATTATAGCTCGAATGAGACCTACATAACATATTTCATGAAAATCGGTGAACGCTAAATGGGAAAAAGTCCCTTTATAGCGGACGGTGTGCGGAGTACCTGTACGAGGTACTGGAGACAGATACCTGAATAATTAAATAGTAAATTTGGAGGAAGGGGGGGGGGATAAAATAATAAATCCATAGTCGTAGCTGGTATAGTTACATACATACCAACTAATGTAGTTGGTATGGTTACATACATACCAACTACTGTTTCCCCCTCACCTCACGGAGTACACTAAATCTTACCATCATCCATGATAACTGTTATGTCATTCCACCCTGTCTCCCCCTGAGCCCATGCTGCTTACAGTACACTAAAACTTACCAATATCCATGATAGCTGTTATGTCATTCCACCCTGTCTTCCCCTGAGCCCATGCTGCTTACAGTACACTAAAATTTACCATCATCCATGATAGCTGTTGACACATTCCACCCTGTCACCCCCTGTGCCCATGGTGCTTACAGTACATTAAAACTTACCATCATCCATGATAGCTGTTGTGACATTCCACCCTGTCACCCCCTGTGCCCATGCAGCTTTCAGTACACTAAAACTTACCATCATCCATGATAGCTGTTGTGACATTCCACCCTGTCACCCCTTGTGCCCATGCTGCTTCAACATTTAAATCCAATTTTGGTTTACCACCATTTTGCCCCGTATTTTTCAAATACCATTGAAATGGAAAAAATGGATCTGTAGGATCCTGAGAATCTTTAGTCACTATATCAGGCACAAGATTTTCAACTTTTAAAGGCTTGTAGCCTCGTTTTACTCTCTTAAAGCCAGATTGTTGGACCGCTATGTGGACCTGAAAACAGATAATTTAGTTACAAAATCAATTAACTACTCATTTTGTTAGTTTGCTATGTCCGAAACATCTTTATATACAGAGTGTTCGAAAAGTCCCGGAACGGATTTTTTTATTTTTAACGGCTAAAGATAGAGGAGACTTCAAATTTTATATGTGGTTTTAATACAAATTAATCTATTTTTTGTCGTAATTAAAATTTCTACAGGGCGTCTCGAAACTGGATAAACAGACACCAACTTTCGATTTTTAAATTGAAACCCCTGTTTTTTATTTCATATTCAAATTTTACGTCAAATTCTACACACAATCGACTCCTCACTCGATACTTTGATCAAACGAATCTCTAATCAAACACGTCCAATCATTGATTTTTCTTCGGAATAAAAGTGATAAAACCAATAGTGTAATTTTTTATGCTGAATCTCGTGGTACCATTGATTTTTCATTTTTTACACTTTTTATACCCAAGGAGGGTAGAAATTCATTTTTGGTTGATGTTAAAATTTCAAAAATGAAATTTTACCCTCCTTGAGTATAAAAAGTGTAAAAAATCACCATGAAATAATCAACATACTCCATAATGAACACATTGTACGATTTATTAAATAACAGCCACTAAGATTGGACGAGGATAGAATGTCGAAAAGAATTTCGACATTCTATCCAACCATGAAATAATCAACATACACCATAATGAACACATTATACGATTTATTTAATAACAGTCACTAGAGAAAAGTTTTTGAAGTTTTTGGAGAGGCCAAACACCACATTGGGCTGTAGAGCCAAATTAATAATAATGTCCGGATCATATATTTTTTTTTATAGAGGAGGGAAAATCTTCATAAAGGCGCCCATTAAAGGGAGCCTTAGTGAGGAGTGTGGACGAGGATAGNCGACATTCTATCCAACCATGAAATAATCAACATACTCCATAATGAACACATTATACGATTTATTAAATAACAGTCACTAGAGAGAAGTTTTTGAAGTTTTTGGAGAGGCCAAAGACCACATTGGGCTGTAGAGCCAAAATAATAATGTCCAGATCATATATATATTTATTTTTTGTACAACTACGTTAACAAGGAGGAAACATTTTCATAAAGACGCCCATTAAAGGGAGCCTTAGTGAGAAGTTTGGGAATAGTGCTGTTTAAGATGTTATATGATTATTCAAAAGAGCTTCAACGACCCACTGAAAACTCAGCCCCTTGACTATGACATCGACCCCCCGGTGCCGACTTATGACATGACTTCGGGGGGTCGATGTCCGAGTCAACAGGATGGGTTTTTAGTGAGTCGGCCAAGCTCTTTTCAATCATAAAAAATGTCATAAGTCGGTATCGGGGGGTCGAGATCTTAGTCAAGAGGATGGGTTTTTAGTGGGTCGGTGAAGCTCTTTTGAATAATCATATAACATCTTAAACAGCACTATCCCCACACTCCTCAATACGACTCCCTTTGGTGGTAGTCTTTATGAATATTTTTCCTCCTCTACGAACATATTCTGAAGATGTTGTCTTCAGAATATCCCCACTTGTAAGGTACAGTGTACGAGTATGTAACTTTTCATTTAATTAGGACATCCTAACTAGATATCTTTTTAAACACAGAATACAGTTATAATGAAAAAGCAAAATACACTTTCCTTGATAATAAACTCAGTGTCACCTTTCCTTAGATATAATATTTTCATTGGAAAGATATTTCCATTGTCTCCTGAGACAATACCCTACTTTCTATTATTAAGTAAAGAAAACATTGTTATCAGTGTAAGGGATGGCTTCTTTATTTTATGAGGCAAGAATTGATTTTCTGGAAAATGAAAAAGGTGAGACGTCAAATGAAGAAAATAAAGCGGATTAGAAAGATTTCGCGTATAACTCACGAGAGTCTTTGAATCGAATAATATTTTCTTCTAATGAAATGAAATTTAAGGGAACAACTTTCAATACAAGGGTGACTTAAGGCCGGATCGGACATTGTCGGGGCGGATCCAGGGGGGAAAGGGGCGATCGCCCTCCCCCGCACAGAAGCCAGATTTTTTTCATTGAAACAAAAAAAAACACATTCTGGTATCATTTTCCTAATACCTAGTTTGAGTATGAAGTTTTCGTACAACTTCATACTCAAAGAAAATGCATAAATATCGTGTACACTACATTTTTTTTTTAGCTGAATCGTGGCCGACCGTAATCGCCCCCTCCTCACCGATCGCTCTGTATCCGCCCCCGACAGAAACTAATGGGGACTCAATGGCTTGTTTTTCTCAAGAAAGCAATCATGCACTGAAAAAAAATGTGGCTGTAAAGAATCCTCCTTACTTACATTAAAAACACTCCTTATATCCGAAAGCATATGAATTTAAATACAAAACCATTTGAATTAAAAGGTAAGAAATGTTAAGCCAGCGTCTATGGCACGTTGAATACACCAGATCTCGTTGGATCACTGAAGTTAAGCAACGTCCGGCGAGGTTATATAATGTGTGTGTCCACGTGGGTTCGCGCCCTCGTGATACTGGCTATTTTCCGGCCAAACACAGGCTGGGTGAGGTCAATATGTGTAGCTGGTTTGCAAGTTTCCAGCGAATGGAGGGTAAAACCCCCCTTTCGAATGACCAAGTTAGAGACGTTTTTTTAAGCCAAAAAAGAAAAAAAAAAGTTAATTATCTTCCTATATAAAAGGCAATGTCCTGAGTGACTGATCAACGTAGAACTGAAACTATTAATGCTACAGACTTGAAATTTGACAGGGACCTTCGTTGCACCATGTAAGTTTAATTTTAGTGGTTAGAATTCGCGGAAAGTAAACAATCCCGATAAGAAATACATTGGAGCGGGAGAGATGTGTGGATACGTGTATATAAAAATGTGATTTCATTTAAAATGTGCGCGGGCGGAGCCGCAATCGGGGAAATCTAGTTTATTAATACCCTGATAAGTAATGGGCGTTCTTTTGGAGCAAATTTACAGGCGGTCCGATCCGACTTAGGATATAATGCAAGTGGTTATTATTATAGGGAGTCTTTCTCTTTTATTATTTTCAATAACCAGTATGTGCTCATCTACAAAATGACTTACAGTCCATCCCGTATATATTAAAACATAAAGTTCTCTGTCAGCTTAGCTTATTATAAAGTTTGAAAATGCAGCCTCATTTATTATTGAAAATTAAACTCTCAAGTTTTGTAAAAAAATCGAACTTGTGGGATATCCAGAAATAAGATTGGTGGAAACCTTTCAGGGATATGAAAGACTCCAAGAGTTGGTCAACTCAGGTGATTAGACAGTAACTCCTACAGAATTTCTGAGAACAATAGTCCTCTGACCCACTCCCATCTTATTAGAGCAGCTCTTTCTATTATTATATCACAATTTTGTGGGCATCATAGAATTACAAGGTATGGTCAAGAATCACTCCATATCACCAAGTCTAAGATACACATTAACGTTCCTTGATGTAATGATTGTGCGGTTAGGTTCTGGGGATATATATATATGTACCTATAGAGTTTTGTTCTGAGGTTATAGATATCAAGTGAAGAGATACCTATCCTTTTGAAAGACTTTGGAATTACCCTTGATAAAGAATATCAAGTGAAGAGATATCCTTTTGAAAGACTTCCTTGATAAAGGATATCAAGTGAAGAGATACCCTTTAGAAAGACTTTGGCATTACCCTTGATAAAGGATATCAAGTGAAGAGATACCCTTTTGAAAGATTTTGGCATTATCCTTGATAAAGGATATCAAGTGAAGAGATACCCTTTTGAAAGATTTTGGCATTACCCTTGATAAAGGATATCAAGTGAAGAGATACCCTTTTGAAAGATTTTGGAATTACACTTGATAAAGAATATCAAGTGAAGAGATACCCTTTTCACTGACTTTGGAATTACCCTTGATAAAGGATATCAAGTGAAGAGATACCCTTTTGAACGATTTTGGCATTACCCTTGATAAAGAATATCAAGTGAAGAGATACCCTTTTGAAAGATTTTGGCATTACCCTTGATAATCCTCACTTGATAATAAAGGATATAAGTGAAGAGATACCCTTTTGACTGACTTTGGAATTACCCTTGATAAAGGATATCAAGTGAAGAGATACCCTTTTGAAAGATTTTGGCATTACCCTTGATAAATAATATCAAGTGAAGAGATACCCTTTTGAAAGATTTTGGCATTACCCTTGATAAAGAATATCAAGTGAAGAGATGCCCTTTTCAAAGACTTTGGAATTACCCTTGATAACCTATATCAAGGGTATGATATTTTTTTTGCTGACATAGCTTTCTCATGTCTGAAATTTCTTTTTTTTTCTCTTGCTATCAAATTTTAATATCTTTTGCAAAAGATTTCCAATTCAAAAGAAAGATGTGAGAGGTGAAAGGTTAGCCTCCCGGGAGTAATTAGGTGTGGAATTTCTTGTCATTGAACGGTGCACTGGGCTGATACACAATTAGTATGGCAAAAAGCAATCACACAAAAATTCAGCTTACACATATTTATATTGATATCAGGGATACGATAATATCGGATATCGGAAAAAAAATGTCATTATCGATATCGAATCAGAATGTCATAGGAAGAGTTCTAGACTCCTAGAGCATATCAGGTTCTTTGTGTTGTATAAAGTGGATTGACACTTCTTCCCCTATTTTATCCTTTTTAAAAAAAAACTGGATTCTTATTTCTTCTTTTTATTGGAGTTCTTCTTATCAGAGGATTGTGGAAATCATTCTATTAGCTTTTCTTTTATCTGCAGGATTATACTCATATTGTGAGAACGGTTTTTATTATTATTATTTTGCATTCCATTTGCTGGTTTTTAAGTAATCATAATCCGTAGAGTAAACTAAGCTAGCACAGTTTAAATCAAGCTTCAATTCTCACTTCATAACTTTTTAAACTGGAATCCGAACCGATATCTTTCGATATTGCCGATATCGATATTTCCTTTGCGATAATATCGCGATATCGAAACCGGAAAAATATCGGATATCGCATGAAGACCAATATCGCAATAACCCTAACAATTTGATAAAATTAATATAAACATGTTATGTTTCAAACTTGAATGTTATGAACTGACTGGAACCCTACTATCGTTGTTTTACAGCTTCCTATCATTTCGCACGCAAATTGTTAAATACACAGGAAATAGCAGGAAAGTGTTTTAATCCAATTCATTCATTGTACTGTCGGGTTGCCCATAAAGGAGGTATCTTTCTGGACTTTTTTTTTTTACTTTCTCTTCCATAGAAGATAAAGTATTGTATTCGTGCAGAAANCATCATTGGTCATTCAAGTCGGGGATTTTACCCTCCATTGTCTTGAAACTTGCTAACCTGCCGCTACCCACATTAACCTCACCAAGCCTGGATTGGGCCGGAAAAATAACCAGCACAAAGGGCGCGAACTTAAGTGGAAACCCACTTGGTAAAACCTCGCTGGACATTGTTTAACTTCAGTGATCAACGTGCTATAAACTCTGGTTAAAAAAAGGACTTTTAATTAACCTTTTCATAAATGATATACGAGTATATCTCATTATCAACATTGATGTCTGCCTTTATGCAGCTGATCAAAGAATTCTTATTTTATTGAATTTATATTATTTCTCAGAAAAGTATTTGTTTCATACCATTCCATTTTAATAAATAAATAAATGTTGTTTCTTTGTGTTATTATGTCACAACTTTGGTGCTCACTGCAGCATTGTAGGATTTTCCAATGTCTATCATTATCCAAGTGCTTTGATTTTTTCTATTTTTCGCTATGCGCATTTGTGTTCATAGCTACTCATTGTCCTCGCGAGGTTGAGTGGGCCCCAAAAACATCCAAACCACAGTGACAAATGTTTGCTCCTGCCAGCATTCGAACCCGGGTCTCCCGAATGCAAGACTAGTGCGATGACCACTGAACCATGGGAGCTGGGTTCCATTCCATTTTATAATATTTCAAGAAACCGTCACTATTTCTAAAAATCATGTTCTACAACAACAGGAAAATTATCAGAACTAAAATATGTCAAGCCGTTTTCGAGTTACGGCCTATGTCTAATTTCTTCTCCAAAATTGGGCAGTCAATGATCCGACATCTTATATTTGTCGCGACATCATATCAACTCAAAGCGAGAAAGTTTTAGGTAACTGTTTAGTCCTTATTTTAGGACATTTTCTGCAAATGTAGGGCCAGTCATTCTAGAGTTACGAGTTCGAAACCGAGAACGGGTAAAATAAAGTATAGAAAATACTAAATGTCAGAATGACCGTGCATCTAAAGCTTCTGGCAAAATATTGTTTTTTAAAGGTTGCAATATGCAGGATGCCCCTCCTCAAATTTCCATGGTCCTTGAAAAACAAAAATAGCAATTTAAGAATCGTAGCGACGAAGCACGGGCAAAATAGCTGGTACTGTATAATACAGATCCAGCAGACCTCTGTCGCCATTTTAAATTTTACTGGTGGCAAAATTGTTCCCATTAACTTTGTATCTGATTAAAATATTTCATAGAGCTTTTTATTATTAAAAGTTACATCAAGTTAGAAAGCATGTCGGATTAGCTTTTGTTCTCATATCACAAAGAACTAGGTAGATACTTCAGAAATGTCGGTATTGTTGAAACTTTTGAGTTTAGATATTCAATCTTAGATAACACTATCGATACCTATGTAGATAATTAGAGCAGGGATATCTACATTGAAAAAAAACTCCTTATATATTGAGATATTGCATAGGTACTTCAGAAATGTCGGTATTGTTGAAACTTTCGAATTTAGATATTCAATCTTAGATAACAGAATAGATACCTATGTAGATAATTAGAACAGGGATATCTACATTGAAAAAAACTCCTTATATATTGAGATATTGCATAGGTACTTCAGAAATGTCGGTATTATTGAAACTTTTGAATTTAGATATTCAATCTTAGATAACACAATCGATACCTATGTAGATAATTAGAGCAGGGGTATCTACATTGAAAAAAACTCCTTATTATATTGAGAAATTGCATTGTATTCTAAGTCGGATCGCCCTTAAAATTGCCCACCAATATAGTTAAAGGAGCGTACATTTTAGAATACTCTTCAAATTACTTATCAGGGTATCAATAATTAATATTTAACATAGGAGCGTACATTTTAGAATACACTTGAAATTACTTATCAGGGTATCAATAATTAATATTTAACATTTCTTAACTTTCAATGCAAATTAATTTCTTTTTTAATTAATATGCTTTATGATATAAGGAATATTTCTAATGTAATTAAGGAGACTTCCTTGGATTTCCTTTAATTGGTTATACCTTAAAATAAGATCCGGGGTTATAATTCAAAATAACCTCGCTGAATAGCTGAGCACCTAGCGTACAACAATATATACAGAGTGAGCCAAATGTCTCACCATACCCCCAGTATATCGAGACCCACCCAAGATATCAACAAGCGGAAAAATAGGGGTCGCCTCATTCGGGGGGAGGGGGGAATTCATTTTAAGCCCTTTTAAGCTAGCCAGCGGCCAGCTCAATTTTTTAAATAACATAACCTATCAAGCGATGATTCATTTTAAAGATAATAAAAGGGGAAGTTCATTAAAACATATTTCACCACTCTACGACTTACCGTTCTCGAGATATAGGGCCGGCAGTTCTGAAAAATGTTAATGTTTTCCATCCTGTATCTCAAGACCCGTTTTTGGTAGAAAGATGAAACAATTTGGTATGAAATCCACTCAACCAAACCTTTCAAACAAAATACTTCTCAACGGCCGGACGCATATCTCGAGAACGATCGCAGAGTGAGTGAACTTTTTTTTAAAAAAAAAAAAAAAAATATATTTCCTTTAAAATGAATTATCGCTTGATAGGTCATGTCATTTAAGATTTTCGAGCTAGCCGATCAGTTATATTTTTAATGAGATACAAAGTTGGGCCTAAAAGTAATCCCTCCAAAATTGAGGCGACTCGAATATTACAACTTGTCGATATTTTGAGTTGTTCTGAAGATACTGGTGGAGGGGTGAGACTTTTGGCTGACCCTGTATAAGAAAATGCCTATGCAAAAATCGGCTTTAAGATCCGAAATAGTAACATATGTTTTCAAAAATATAAATACAATTCAAATTCCTCATATCGTGGAATTGCGGCGTCGCGGACCTGGCTTGGAGAAAGACTGCAAGCCAGGTTCATAAGGTTTCTTTTCTGGTTTTATAGTGTATATTCTGAACCTTATTTCCTATAATCTGTTCGTTGAGCAACTCGATCTCCCGATGTTGAAGAGAATGGTAGCACAATTACTTACTACTTTCATACAATAATTTAAACCGAAACACTGACTTTTTATCCGAAATAAACCAAATTCTATTTCCTACTGACCACTATGAAAACGAGATATCTGCCCTGGGAACGCACAGGAACGTACAGAACACAAGGTTATCATCGATTGCACTCAAACGTTCGGGTCACCATAAGACCCTAGACGGAACCTATATATAAAAACCTATATTTCATCGAAATCAGTCAATGCTAAGTGGCAAAAGTGACCATCACGGTTGACAAACGGATTTTTTTTAAATTCGTTTTTTGGATTCTACGTACCTTGGAAACGTAAAATATCAAATTTTAAGGGGGGGATATTTTTTCTGCAAAGGTTCATTATTGAAAATAATTGTGTATAAAGAGAAAATAATTGTGTATAAAGAGACTGCAAAGGTTCATTATTGAAAATAATTGTGTATAAAGAGAAAACTGGAGTGACATTGGTAATGTAAAGGTACAGAGTACCAATGAATGTTGTGCTTATAAAAACTCAAGTACATTAATTGAAAATGTTAACGAACGTAATTGACGTAAGTCCTCAAAATTCTAGAAAAGGCCTATTTCGTAAAAAAAAACATTTGCATTCAAAATATTCTCCTTCCCCCTTGATGGAAGAAAAATTTGGAATGAAACTTCTGTGTTTGCTTGATTTACGTCATAATTTTATGAATTAGCAATTGGAAACATTCATTTTGTCCCATTTGAGAGACTGAGTAAGGCATTTTTTTGTTTCATTCGATTTTTGTGAAAGTTCGTTTTTGTTTAGTTATTTGATTTGAATTTTTCTTTTTGAAGGAATTGGGCGCGGCGGATATAAAACATTCATCAGTTGCCACGAATATTTACTTTGTACAACATTCAAGTTGGACTGCTAATACATATGAACAATCTTGTTAGCGATGGCATGTAAAGCAAATAAGTACTCGTACTTTAGAATATGCTGTAGAAAATGAATACTTCAGGTAGCTGCCCCCCCCGCTCCCGGCGGCGCCTAGGTCAACAGTTTTGAGAATTTCAAATTAAATTTTGTGAACAAATTCGCCTATAGCATCAAATTCTGAAGGGGGGATATTTTATTTGCAATAGATTTGAAAGGTTCAAAAACGCTTTCCTTATATTATCCCATTTCTAAATCAGCAAAGAATAGAAATAAGGAAAAGAATAGGCAACGCTTGGGGTCAGTACTGGTTCCTTAGTGAAAATCTTGAAAGGGGACTTCTCGATGACCATCAAAAGAGAAGTTATGAATATGTGTGTGCTGATAGTACTGACATATGGCAATGGCGCGGAGACCTGGTCCCTTACAAAGAAACAGACAGAAAGCTCAAAGGTGTGTCAACGAAGAATTGAGGGGAGCCTACTTGGTATTACGTTTAAAGGTCTCATGAGAAATATAAAAATTCGGCGTAGCACAAGAATCAGGAGAAAGAGTTGAGGAGGAAAAAATGGCCCTGGGCAGGTCATGTAGCTAGCATGCAAAACAAAAAATGGACCAAAAAAGTCAACAGTGGTACCCCCGCGATGAATAAAGGAACCGCGGGCATACAGCAACCAGATGGCGTGATTTAATAAGGAAAGCATCAAGACCACTATGGACACATATGGCACAAAACAGTGGACAGATTTGGATCATTCAGATATTGGTGATTTGAGTTTAGATGTTGGGCACCCCAAATTGGTTCAAACAAAGAGTATCGAAGAGGTGAAGAGGAAGGCATTCGAAAGAAAAGGCCCGACCTATAAGCCTCGGAGAGCTGGGTAATTCAGCATGTACATGCAAAATGCACCTACTCTCTCTCTCTCACGCACACACGGTCATCGCTCGGAACCAGTTTTTGGCAAACAACGGCATGACACTCATCGTTCACGCTCNTGAATAAAGGAACCGCGGGCACACAGCAACCAGATGGCGTGATTTAATCAGGAAAGCATCAAGACCACTATGGACACATATGGCACAGAACAGTGGACAGATTTGGATCATTCAGATATTGGTGATTTGAGTTTAGATGTTGGGCACCCCGAATTGGTTCAAACAAAGAGTATCGAAGAGGTGAAGAGGAAGGCATTCGAAAGAAAAGGCCCGACCTATAAGCCTCGGAGAGCTGGGTAATTCAGCATGTACATGCAAAATGCACCTACTCTCTCTCTCTCACGCACACACGGTCATCGCTCGGAACCAGTTTTTGGCAAACAACGGCATGACACTCATCGTTCACGCTCACCAAGTAATCTATATTCGCTCCCGGTGTCTACCTACTGTTCTTTATGTGGAGGAATTGAAACAAAAATCGCTGGACGTAATAAAGGTCATCTCTTTCAGTATATAAAAAAATGCCTCAAACAATTGAACCAATTATGGACAAGAGTATCTCAGTGACCAAAGTATGCGAATTAAAAATGCAAATCGATTTAGTAATTTAAGAAGTTGTGAAAAAAAATTCAGATACTCCCCGTACACGTATAGAAAATGGATATTTCTTTTTGAAATTTGTGAAAATGTAGACACCGCACCGAGGGGAACAAAACAGCTCCATTAGGAGACGGTAATAAACCTGTGTAAATACAGAAGGTTTGGTGTTAGGAAGGGCATCCAGCCTTTAAAAAACTCTGCTCCAAATCAATGATGATAGATCATCAGCGAAATGCGAGATTCTATGCAGTTTCTTTGGAAACTGTGAGAATCAACTGTTGTCGTGCCAGGAAAGAGTTACAAATAAAGAGAGTAGGCAAATAACAGAAGATTATGGCAATGCGGCATGGTACAATTAAGGAAGACAACGCCGGAAAGGGTGAAGTTAAAAAAGAACATTAGAAAGTTAGGTTAGAAGCGACACTTATTTATACAAAATAGATAAGAACTAGCTGGTATAACTTGGGTTTCCTACTTAAAATTTCTTTGTCGTATTCTAGCTGTGGCATTGAAAGATAAAATGCGGGAAGTGGGATGGAACTCCTTTTCAAAGTTCGATTTACGTCATTAAAAATAACATATTTTTGTGTTTTTTTTTTCCTAAAAAAGAAAATATGTTATCCTTTTGATATAATAACAACTCTGAACATTGTGTCAAACAAAAGCTAAGGAAGACGAGCAAGGATGGAGAACAAGGAGTAAATAAAAAGAGAGAGGGCGAGGTTTTAGGAAAAATTAATGACTTGAAATATGAAAGATACTTTGGAAGAAAATAAAAGCAAGAAAGAGGGAGGGTGGGAAGGAGAGAGAGAATGAAAGAAAATAAGAAAGAAAAAATAAATGTTAAATTGAGAAAATTACATGTTTGTTTTCTTTATACCGCTTTTATAATATTTGTCAAAGAATGACATCATATTGTTGAAGGAACCCTGAAAGATGGAGTTAGAAGAAATTGAAGCATGTTTAAAGAGGTTTCTACAGACTGTTGATCGAATGTCTGGAGAGCACGAATGTCATCATGTTGCATGAGGAGGGTTTTAAAGAATCAAGAGGTTTCCAAAAGACTATTGGTCAAGTGTCTGGAGGGCAAGAATGACATCATGTTGCTTGAGGAGCCTTGGAAGATGGATTTGGAACGAAATGAAGCATTTTTAAAGAATGAAGGGGTTTCCAAAGGTTATTGGTCAAGTGTCTGGAGAGCAAGAATGACATCATGTTGCTTGAGGAGCCTTGAAAGATGGATTTGGAACGAAATGAAGCATTTTTGAAGAATTGACTATTGGTTAAATGTCTGGAGAGCAAGAATGACATCAGGTTGCTTGAGGAGCCTTGAAAGATGGATTTGGAACGAAATGAAGTATTTTTAAAGAACTGACTATTGGTCAAATGTCTGAAGAGCAAGAATGACATCATGTTGCTTGAGGAGCCTTTGAAGATGGATTTGGAACGAAATGAAGCATTTTTAAAGAATAAAGGGGTTTCCAAAGATTATTGGTCAAGTGCCTGGAGAGCAAGAATGACATCATGTTGCTGGAGGAGCCTTGAAGATGGATTTGGAACGAAATGAAACATTTTTAAAGAATAAAGAGGTTTCCAAAAGACTATTGGTCAAGTGTTTGGAGAGCAAGAATGACATCATGTTGCTTGAGGAGCCTTGGAAGATGGATTTGGAACGAAATGAAGCATTTTTAAAGAATGAAGAGGTTTCCACAGACTCCGCGCAATCTTCATTCGGTCGTATAGCCACGTGTAATTTAGCCCTTGAACTTGAAAAGAACAATATTATATTAACAACTTACGTGAGGGTCCACTTGGAGTTTCCTCGTGTGATGAATGCTTCTCTTACTGCGAGCATGGGGCAGTGCCCGGTGAACAAAATGGAATTCATTTTTAGATTTTAGAAGCTGAAACATTTTAAATAAAGAAAAGAAATCAGTAAGGTCCATTCGAGTTGAATGGCAACTCGAATGGATGACATTATTATGCATTGTATGTTCAGATGACATTATTATGCATTGTGTGGAATAAAAGGAAAGCCTAAATGAGTGAAGGTATCATGCAAGTGGTTCAGCAAATTTAACCAAAACTCTGAGGACAATAAGTACTGCACAGCCTTATACAAATTAACATATTTATTTATTGGCGTCCCCTTTAGGGTCTAAATTGTATCCGGAATTTTTCGTTACTCCCAGTAACATATAAAAGGTTCTGCACTAAAAAAAAAAAAAAAAAAAAAAAAAAAAAAAATAGAAAAACATTATTTTCTACAAAAATATAACTAATAGTCCCTCGAACTGTAGACTTCACTCAAATTTTGCACAATTTCGACCGCGTTGTACAAAAATAATAGGCAGATTCCAAGAACCTACTTGAATGTTAAGACCAAGTTACTTTTTTAAAAAAGGGGGAAAAATCATAAAATAGGACAAGACGTTCGAGTGTTATCGAAAAGCAGATAGATGAACAAACATTTCAAGAAATATCGTTCAATCTAGACCTCTAAACAGCATGAAAAATAAACCAATGATGTGCTTAATTTGGCAGAGATTTTTTTTCCTGTGGAGGCACTACAAGTTTTTAATAAATATTTAATCAACTCTGATAATTACAATTTTCTATGGTATCCATTATGATAAAATGGCGGCGAGTAGGAGTCAAATGCCGCCCTTCCCTTCGAAAAAGAGGGGGAGCGCACAGAAAGAGTAGCGGGCGCGGTAGGAAAATTGATAGTGGTTTTCATGATTTCTTTTCGCGTTTCTGTATTTAGTGACTTCATCAGAATAAATTAGATTTAAATTTTATGCAACTTTTAAAGTGAGTACCTTGAAAATAGATTTTTGCATTTTTTTAGGTGGGGGGGCAACCGTGAGAAGCATTTTCGCTGAATAAGGAATAACTACTCTAGTAGTCCAAGATCCCAGAGCGATCAGACATAACTTATTTTCACATGGATGAAACTTTATGTTCTCAGTAGCGTCTCATGTGCTTAGAATACCTGTGTGAATGAGGAGCTTGCCGTGTGACACCTGTGCAGGTACCAGGTGTGAAAGGTAACTAAAAATAATAGTTACTTAACTTAAATTTATATGGCTAATTTTTATATATATTCCGTAGAATATTATTGTAAAGTATCATAAGCCTCAGACACTTTTCATGTGCCAGAACTTTTGTCAGACGCTTTAAAGCTCCACAAAAAATAAATTAACTTTACTTATTTTTACATGTCTGATTTTTAAATATGTTGTTAAGACAATTATTACTAAGTTGTATTTAATTAGTCAGACAAAATTGAGTGACCAAATACCCCCTAATAGTCTGGGGGCATAGGGCACGAAATCAGGTCCCGTGTGCAGATTGATGATACAAGTCAGCTACAAGATGATACAAGGTCCCGTGTGCAGATTGATGATAGCGTCTCATGTGCAGTAAGCACATGAGACGCTACTGAGAACATAAAGTTTCATCCATGTGAAAATAAGTTATGTCTGATCGCTCTGGGATCTTACTCTATAGTATTCAAACAGGCAACATCCAATAGCAGTTCATGTCTAAAATTATTGGAAATTTCAAATTCGGATTTTGGTATTAAAATAGACTGGTGGTGTAGTGGTAAAACGCTCAGACTGGTAAACAGTCGGGTGGGTTCAATCCCAGCCAACCCATGTAACATCATGCTCATGAATTTGAAATATTTACCCCTATTGGAGGACATAGAAGGGACCGGCGCGGCGTTCTCAGAGTAGCATGATATACTAAACCTTCCGTACTGGACACGGAATGAAAAGAGGTATGCTAAAACCTATTGGTTAATCATCCATGTGCATTATATGGAGAGAAACATATATCAAGTTTTCAGTCACCAGAAATCATTAAGTAATAATTATAATGAATGATTTCTGCATAGTAGGCAGGAGATGGGCGAAAAGAGATAGACATTCAAAGAACAAACCAGGTTTACACTAAACATCTGATCGCTGGCCACAGAGGTTCCTATGAGGGATGGCGAACCCTCTGAGGGGCAATTCCAAAACAACTACTTTCGTGTCGATTTGTCGAACGCTGTCAATGTCAACGTAGGCAAACATATTTTAGCACTCGCAGAACTTAGAGCTGACAAACCAGGAATTCATCACAGCGGAACTTGAAAATAGCCATCAAAAGGAAATTCAATTTCTTTTATATAAAAACAAAAAGTCAACATTTCACTGTCGAACAATTCACACTTCTTCACACCTGGTTTTTAAACCAGTAGTGAAAAGGCAATTTAGAATTTTTCGCAGTGATTTTTTTTTAATTCCTTTGAGTAACAAAATTCTATTCCAAACAAAGAATACACTTTACAAGAAGTAGGTACCTACAAAAAATAATAAATGAATTTCCTGTCGAAAATAGAAAGGAAATAAAACACGTCCCCCTCCCCTCCCAACTCTCAACACGCCCTTCTAAGCAAGGTGTTCAAAAAAGGAACAGGTCTTAAAACGAACAAAAAAAATCTGCCAATGTGACACATGGGTTTAATATTTTAATGGCTAAAAAATACCCCCCCCCCCCCACATACACACACAAAAAAAATTGAAGGGGGTATTTTTTTTTCTTCTTCTTCTCACGACGATTCCAAATCTGGGGCGTAATTAGAACCTAAATTTGACATACATACCAAAATTTAAGTCTCTGGCTCCTTACCATTCTCTTTTTAGACATGATTAATGAAAACCGCTAAAAAGCGGTAAAACCCGCCAGCGGTATATTTGAGTGCACCCAAATGTTTCAAACCTTACTGAGACCCTTAATTAGAACCTAAATTTGACATACCTTAATTAGAACCTAAATTTGACATACATACCTTAATTAGACATACATACCTAAATGAAACCTTAATTAGAACCTAAATTTGACATACATACCAAAATTTAAGTCTCTGGCTCCTTACCATTCTCTTTTTAGACATGATTAATGAAAACCGCTAAAAAGCGGTAAAACCCGCCAGCGGTATATTTGACTGCACCCAAATGTTTCGAATTCGAATCTTACTGAGACCCCAAATATATATGACATACATTCCAAATTTCAAGTCTCTAGCTCTTACCATTCTCTTTTCAGAGAGGATTGGTGAAAAGCGGTAAAACCCGCCAGCGGTATATTTGATTGCACCCAAATGTTTCAAACCTTACTGAGACCCCAAATATAACATACATACCATAATTCAAATCGATCAATTTTTGTATTCTATTAGAAAATCATTTTTGTTTTTATGTCTTTGATGACTTTATAAGGTTTTTTTTCTTTGAAGGATTAATTATTTTAAATATTTTTAATTTTCGTCCTTAGACTTTTTCAAAAATTAGATATGAAAATTTCATTCAAAAATTTCATTTCATATCTAATTTTTGAAAAAGTCTAAGGACGAAAATTAAAAATATTTAAAATAATAATCCTTCAAAGAAAAAAAACTTTTTATATTCTATGTACGAACCCAAAGGTTCATTATTGAAAAAAATAAACCAAAAGAACTCAGGAGGGATTTTTCCCCGGAACAATTCTGTCATCAGAATTCATAATGTTTGCTCGGGAAATGAGCTTCAAACATCAAGGAACAATTTTGTATATGTCGTCCATGTCTAAAGATGAAATGAACAGCCATCTCCATGCGCAGAGGAAAACCCTTGGACAATACCTGGCATTGACAAGGGACCTAGTCAATATCTGATGTTATCAATGAAATATCATCCGATAATTGTTTTCTTATTAAATAATAACTTTTAGGAAAACATCCTAAGGAATTTAATTTTCAAAACGAGAGGATAAAAACTGAAATGGGATACTAAATTGCTAGTCTCCTTAGTTTTACCTTTATTCTTAAATACACCTGTGGAACCCTCTCATTCGTTTGGCGTCGAGATTGTAAACACCTCAGTGAAGTTCTTGAAGTCAACCCAGGCACGTACCCAAGATTTTTTTTAGGGGGAGTGGGGGGTCCCAAGCATTGACAGCCAAGCCAGGACTAACACCTGAAAATAATGATCATGGAAGGTGATGTTGTTTTTGCTGCTGCAGTTGTTGTTGTTGTTATTAATTTTGTTGTTGCTATTTCTGTGGTTGTTGTTGCGGTTGATATTATTGTTGCTGCTGTTGATGTTGTTGTTTCTGATGTTGCTGTTGTTGTTGTTCTTTAATATTAAAGTCACTTGCAAAGTAAAGTATTTTCTTATTTTCATTTAAAAAACGATTGAAATTTGGGGGGAGGGGGTCTGGACCCTCCCCCTGGGTACGGCCTTGACAACCCTTAAAATCAATTTTGAATGTGATTTTACAAGTACATGGCATGTATACAGAATAAGATTGAGTAGGCAAGAAAAAGAAATCTTTACTTGAAATAAAAGGTGGATGAGTCGGAGAAAGGTGGAATGAAAAAAGAGAGTAGTATTTGCATGTGTCAATAAATCAAATTTAATGATAGTACTCCTATCCCGGAAAATAGGAAAAATAAACAAACAAAAAAGAGAGGTTTACGAGTGAGTTTCCTTCATTAGGTGCCGTCGTGGTATGTCCCGGATTTATGGACGGAGTTGATGCTGAATTTGGGCCAGGAAAAATTAGCTATTAACTAGAAAAGTTAATGACATTCTTGGGTTCTAATAATTTTTATGCGCTTGGAAGCCCATAAAAATTATTAGAAGTTTTTTGTTCAATATTTTTTCGAATATTATAAAAAAAATGTATTTTCCTGTAAAAAAAAATACGTGGGTTCGCGCCCTCGTGATGCTGGCTATTTTTCAGACCCAACCTAGGCTGGGTGAGGTCAATGTAGGTAGCTCGTTTGAAAGTTTCCCCCGTCTCGAATGACCAATAGACGTTAAAGAGATATTAAGCCAGGTTTAAACTAAAAAATATTGTTTGGCTTCCAAGCAATCATTTGTAGACCAGGACAATGTCAGATAATCTGATGAACAGTACAGGAGTAATGATGAGGAAGATTATGTATTGATCCACTCGGCAGATATTTTATTAAACTGAAATGCAACCTCTGTTACCCCCACTTCTCGTCACTCAATTTTGGGCATTTGTTTCTGTTTCCACATTGGTCGCCCTCCCGCTATGACAAACAACATAAATATTTATAGAAATGACCTACATATATAAAATGCTGTGTGCGTTTTATATTATTTTCTCTTGTTGTTGTTTTCGTGCAATGGATTCTTTGCTGTTTTTTGTTCATTCTATACGTTCTTCATAATTAGATGGGTATCAGATTTTTCTTTTTTGTATCTTTTATATATAAGTTAGTCCTTAAGAATATAATGTTCACTCTTGATAATGGAGTAAAATCTGAAATACGCTTTTATATATAAGTTAGTCCTTAAGAATATAATGTTCACTCTTGATAATGGAGTAAAATCTGAAATACGCTTTTATATACAGGGTTAGTACTTAAGAATATAATGTTCACGCTTGATAATGGAGTAAAATCTGAAATACGCTTTTATATATAAGTTAGTCCTTAAGAATATAATGTTCATTCTTGATAATGGAGTAAAATCTGAAATACGCTTTTATATATAAGATAGTCCTTAAGAATATAATGTTCACTCTTGATAATGGAGTAAAATCCGAAATAGGCGTGTCGAATAATATATTAAAAATTGTAGATCATTTTTATTTCTTGTATTTGATAGTTCTACCAAGAGTCCAAAAGGTTCTCTTTCTTTGTCCTAATATTTGTATTATTATTAATTTATTGTGAACGTTAGTGAACACCACTTTTGAGTTTGACTCGGTATACATCCCGAAATGCACTTGTATGTGTGTATGTATGCATGTTTGTTTACATGCAAGCCACAATTTTCACGAAATTTAGTATATACATGTTTAGGACATGTGCTTTTTGGGGGGCCTGCTCCCCCCGCATTATATTGTGTTTTTTTAAATGATTTTTATCTTTTTAGCGGTTTGTTGTAGAAACGTAAAATTATGTTATGGCTGGTGTAAGAGCTTCTCGATTTTGAAAAATTTGGCCCCAGGGTCCTCACCCGGGGACCAATGTTTAGTTTTTGGAAAAAGATTTTTTTTAAATTTGATTAATATATTTTTTTCTATAAATGACTACAACACTCGCGTGAGCACCTGATCATATTGATCTACTAGTTATGAACAATTTCTCCTTCTCCTTTTCTCAATAAACATTTTTTTTTTTTAAAAAANTCCTTCTCCTTTTCTCAATAAACATTAAAAAAAAAAAAAACTTTTTATTTCCATTCACAACAGATATAGTACAAGAAATAAACAATATACATAAAAATAATGAAAAGAGATGGTTTAGGACCATAGATATTATAAAACTCTACTTGAGTGCGAGTTGGAGTGGTCACTACCACTTAAGTGTTTGATTTGTATTTTAAAAATTGTTTTGACCAAAAAAATTACATTAATTTTATTATAATACTAGCATCCCCCGATCGCGGCTTCGCCCGCGCATATTTTAAATGAAATCACATTTGATCTCCGCTATCCACCATATTCAGGGGTCCCATTTATAGCCAAACACCCTGTATAAATGTATCATGCTATCTCTCTCGCTCCAATGTATTTCTTATGGGGGTTGTTTACTTTTCGCAATTTCTACTCCTTAAAATTAAAATTTTGCAAACTCCTTTCTTAATGCACACTTACATGGTGCAAGAAAGGTCCCTGCCAAGTAGCATTAATAGTACATAATTAGCATTATAGACTACTCATCTAAGATCTAAGACATAAAAAAAGGCTAAGATAGAAAAAAAATGGCGTAGTTCTGATTTTTTAATATGTTGTTGGAATACATGAGAGGAGTGTGAAACTAAGTTTGCTATTTCGAAAGACCTGTGCTCGCTGCGCAATAGTCGAAAACGTTCGATTTTTTCCGACTTTTTTCAGATCTTCGAAAAAATATCGAAAATCGTAAATCGTACGGAAATAGTTATTTTATCTTTATTTAGAGTAAATAAAATTTGCCACAATTTGAGTTTAGTTGCAACTCTGTGGCCTTAACAGATCGCGAGATAAAACACTTCAAAAATTGTCAATTTTTTCCAAAAAATTATAAAATTCACTTTGAGCCACTTTTTGAGCTCAATATCTGCTCCATTAGTCATCCTACGAGGATGTCATGAGGAAGGAAGTTGGAGTATATTTATTTGTCTGTCATTTAAGCCCATGGAGGAGCATTTGCGACAAAAAATACTCTTTTTATCGAAAAAAAAAAACTGAAATCGTATTTTTTTACATATATTACGAAACCTCATAATTATTGGTGTTACTTTTTTATTTGCCAAGGAAAAAATCGCAAAAAGAAAAATCATTTACAAAAAAGTGCAAAGGAAGGTGTTCATTTTCTTATTTTCTTTTAACAGGGTCTTTTTTTCGTCAACACACACACAACATATTTAATTTTTATGTATCAAGATAGCTTTCCATTATAATTTTGATTTTTTGGATGGACCCGGTTGGGTGTGATTAAGGTTCTCTACAGACGATGAGTGCTAGGCAAGGGGTTGTCGACTACATATTCGTCATCTGACTCTTCAATTTCGAAACTGCAAACTTCACTGCACGTCTTTCCCCTACAAAAGCTGCACATACCTGAACATTTCAGGTCCATTTTTTGGCACGAACAGAAGGCCCTGTTGACTCCCGGTCCATTCCCAATTGGTTGGATCTTTCCCCACCCTTAACCATGTTTGGACCTGGTGGTATGTGCGGTAAGAATGTTGAACAGCTGCCTCTTCAGTTGGCGGTAGACGAGCCAGGTGAACCTTGGCATTGACTGCTGAACGTACAAATAGGTTGTAACGGAGTAAGTGCGGAGAGTCGTCGCTGGCACCACCATACAGAGGTACAAAGATTTTGCTTCCAGCAGATGTCATTTCTTCGAAGGTGGCATCAGACTGTAGGAATATGTTTGCACACACATACCACCGGGTCCAAACATGGTTAGATGTGGAGAAAGATCCAAGCAACTGGGGATGGACCAGGAGTAAACAGGGCCTTCTACCCGTCACCTGCAACAAGGAACCTGCCCACAAACCCTGGTAAAATTTCTATCGTGTAAATGTCAAAAAGGCTGCACCAGAGACATGCGCAGATATAGGGTGAGGCCCGGGGGTCATGTGTCCCACCAGTTTTTTTTAAACGGGCGGTGTTTCTCAAATTTCATTACACCTAATCACGTAAAAAAAAAAATTTTATATTTTTATTAAATTTTATTTAACTACATAAAGATACATACATCTCACTCTCCCAGGCTACTATTGTAGCTTCTCAATGGTGATCCGCAGTGTCTTTTAGCCCATTGAGTGGGGGGCACAGGCTCCTAAATAATTTCCANACTCTCTAATTGAGTTAAAATTTTTTTTTTTGGATTGCCTCAACACATCTCCCCGTTTATTTAGAGAGTATATATAGATTGAATGAGAGAGAGGGAGATAAACTGCAATCGAAAGATCTCAAGGTCAATGTTCAACTAGGTCCTTTGATATTTCCTAGAATGCATGTTGCATGTTGTAGCCATAAAAGGTATTTGTGGTAAACTCTACAGCTTTTAACAAATTAGGTATCGTACGTCGATAAACATTGCATTAAAAAGTACTGCCCAGGACTCGAACCCCCGGCGTCTAGGTTACGAGTCCCTCCCCCCTGCAAATTTTCTATTAGGTATATTGTGCAATTGTGTCCCCTCAAAACAATAGGGCTATATCCGCGCATGACTTGAGGAGGCTGTTCGTGCCAAAAAGCGGGCCTGAAATGTGCAGGTATGTGAGGGTTTTGTAGGGGAAAGAGGTACAGTGATGTTCGCAGTATCGAAATTGAAGAGTCAGATGACGAATATGAAGTCGACAACCCCCTAGAAATGCAAGCACTTGCCCAGCACTCATCGCCTGTAGAGAACCTTATCACACCCAACCAGGTCCATCCAAAAAATCAAAATTATAATGGAAAGGTATCTTGATACATAAAAATTAAATATGTTGTGTGTGTCCTTTGCACTTTTTTGTAAATGATTTTTCTTTTTGCGATTTTTTCCTTGGCAAATAAAAAAGTAACACCAATAATTATGAGGTTCCGTAATGTATGTAAAAAATCCGATTTCAGTTTATTTTTAGATAAAAAGAGTATTGTTTGTCGCAAATGCTCCCCCATGGGCTTGAATAGCAGATAACTAAATACACTCCAACTTCCTTTCTCATGACTTCCGCATAGATTGACTATTGGAGCAGATATTCAGCTCAGAATGTGGCTCAAAGTGAAATTTTGTGCTTTTTTGAAAAAAATCGACAACTTTCGAAATGCTTTATATCACGAGCTTTTAAGGCCGCAGAGTTGCAATTAGACTCTAATTCCAACTCTTTGGCATTAATAGATCGCAAGATCATAGCACTTGTCGATCTTCTCGAAAAAACAAAAATATTAGATTCCGTAATATATGTAAAAAATCCGATTTTTTTTTTCGATAAGAAGAGTATTTTGTTGCAAATGCTCCTCCATTAAATATACCCCAACTTCCTTCCTCATGACATCCTCGTAGGATGACTAATGGAGCGGATATTGAGCTCAAAAAGTGGCTCAAAGTGAAATTTTGTAATTTTTCGAAAAAATTTCAAATTGTGGCAAATTTTATTTACTCTAAATAAAGATAGAATGACTATTTCCGTACGATTTACGGTTTTCGATATTTTTTCGAAAATCTGAAAAAAGTCGGAAAAAATCGAACGTTTTTGACTATTGCGCAGCGAGCACAAGTCTTTCGAAATAGCAAACTTAGTTTCACACACCTCTCATGTATTCCAACAACATATTAAAAAATCAGAACTACGCCATTTTTTTCTACCTTCGATGTCTTAGATGACTGGTCTATTAATATCGACTCTACGTTGATCAGTCACTCAGGACATTACCTTTTATATATAAAGATAAAAACAGAAATTTTTCAAGTGCGAGTGAGTTTTATAATATGGCCCTTATTCTGTAAGTCATTTAGTACCGTACTAACATGGGGTGGATAGAAAATTAATAAAATGCTTTAGCCGAGGTTGGACTGTGGCGCATTCATGTTTTTATTTTTCCTCCTTTTCGTAGATTTCCTATTGTTGAGAATGGTATCTCAATTTAGAATAAAAACTCAATACTTAGAGTGGAAATCGTATAAATGAAAAATAGTTTTATTTAGATCACTTCGAAGAAAATTTTGATCAGAACTTTTAGAATTTTTACAACTTTATTTTAATATTTTTATGTTTGGCTAATTTCAAAACTTTTCAATAATAATTTTAAATCAAAAAATGGTTTGGCCAATAGAACCTAATTAAGAATCTCAAATGCGCTTCTAACATTACTCCCACCAAAAATTGGGAAGACCTTTTCTTACCCAATTTTTCCAAACTATTTTGATAACAACAAAGTAGANTCCTATTGATTTTAGCTTAATTCGTTCTATTTTTTTCAAGCCCCAAGTAAATTATCATACTTCTACACAATTGAATAGATACTTTTATTGTACACTCGTACACATCATGCAAACATGTACAGTGCATACATATACAGTGGCGTGTCGTGGTTAAATTTTTCGGGGGTTGCAAAAAAATAAAAGTCATAGTAGGTACAGTGCAGAAACAAACTTATATACCTACCACCTACCTTTTTAGATAGGAAACCAAATGTAAAAAAGAAACAAGTAGGTAGGTACCCGGTTGGGCAATTAAAAATTAAAAGCACGAAACAATAATACACACAAACAAAGAAAGTACTTGGAGGTGGGTATCATTTCAATGCCACAGAAACAGTATAGATTGATTGAAAAAATTAACGTGCTCTGATGCTCTGTAAGTAATTTAATAGTTAAGTAATTTATTTAATCAATTTTATCAATTAAATTTAAAACTGTAAAACTTAAAAAATTTCACACTTTGAAAACGAAAAACCAAAACATACAACGTTGCCGGATGCGATTATAAAAGTGGACGCGACACAAGGCCCGAATGGAACAACATTTTTGAAATACCTATATGGTTATGTGACTTGAGACAGTACTTTAGGTATATTGATTTTATTAAAAAACAAATTATTTTACTGGCACACCTCAGTGTTTTGATATCCGATTTGAGGATTTAAATAATAATTGATGTGAGCTAATTGATTTTTACAATTATGAATAATATTTTGGAAGACATTAACAAGGGCGAACCCACGTGGAAACCCACATTAAAAAACACGACACATACTCGTATTAATGGTTATGTCTCCCAGAGAACACTTGGACAAAATATGATGTGATTATTAATATGCTTCGTTCTGGGAGGTGATCATTTTGGATTATACTGAGCACTTTAATCAAGGTAATGGGCTTCAACAAACAGTAAGTAATTATTAATATGCTTCGTTCTGTAGGTGATCATCCTGGATTATGCTCAGCACTTTAATCGAGGTAATGTGCTTCAACAAACAGTAAGTAATTATTAATATGCTTCATTCTGAGAGGTGACCTTCCTGAATTATACTGAGCACTTTAATCGAGGTAATGTGCTTCAACAAACAGTAAGTAATTATTAATATGCTTCGTTTTGAGGGGTGATCATCCTGGTTTATACTGAGCACTTTAATCGAGGTAATGTGCTTCAACAAACGATTCAATATTACGATTGAAACTACTCAGAAAGACATTCATTGAAATTTTTACAAGTAAATAAATCCATTCATTAGAATTCAATGATTGGAACTTTTGTTTTTGAAGAGAACTTTCCTTTTGTTTTATATTTTATTGAAAATTGCAGTCAGTTTTCCCCCGGCGCGACGGAACGCCCACCTGGCACACCACCTTAAAGTTTGAAAAGATCAATAAGCAATCAAATGTCAGGAAATAAGGAAGCGAAATTTAAAAAATGCCAATGAATATTTTATTCTTTGCACCGCAACTCCATTGTCATCATTGTTAATAACCCTTGCATACACCTACATTCAGGGAGTGGCCAACTTTCTCCAACATTCATCAGTCGGCAATTCGCTGATACGACATCCACAAAATTGTGAATTGTGATTTAAACATTTTTTGCGATTCATAGAGATGAAATCGGATATTTTGAAAAAAAAATCGACGTCAATATCGGAGATTAAGACGTAAATTCGGATTTTAAACATCATTTGCTAACAACAATGGGAGATGATCGTTTGAATGCATTGATGAAACTATATACTTCGAAATATAAATTTTACGAAATTAACGTCCATGAAATCGTTAAATAAAAAATGGTCGCTATTAAAACCTTCGGTTAGATTGAAAGAATTTGCGCCTTCAGTTGGATTGGAAGAAATTTCGCCTTCAATTAGATTTGAAAAAATTACGCTTTCAGTTGGATTGGAAGAAATTACGCCGTCAATTAGATTTGAAGAAATTACACCTTCGGTTAGATTGGAAGAAATTACGCCTTCGGTTAGATTGGAAGAAATTACGCCTTCGGTTAGAATGGAAGAAATTACACCTTCGGTTAGAATGGAAGAAATTACACCTTCGGTTAGATTGGAAGAAATTACGCCGTCAATTAGATTTGAAGAAATTACACCTTCGGTTAGATTGGAAGAAATTACACCTTCGGTTAGAATGGAAGAAATTACGTTTTCAGTTAGATTGGAAGAAATTACCTTTAATTAGATTTGAAGAAATTACGTCATCGTTTTTTTTTTTTAAAAATAAAATAAAAAAAACAGACTCCCGGTATATTAAAACCCTTTAAAAAACAACTTGAAATACAAGAAGCCCTGAGGATCCTCTTATCTAAGCTGGCGCGGTATACGACATCCTTTAATCCAAATCGCATAAATTAAAGTGCAATTCATTAAAATGAAAATTTACATTTCGTTATCCTTGTTTTAAAATGGGAAAATCCTTATTCATGCAAATCAAATCCTTAACTCAAAAAGATCCTTGCGAAAATAAATCCATAAAACAGTTGTACGTATACTGGGTGTCCGAACGAGGAATGTCGTTGTTATATCGATATTCGAGTTTCGATATAATCGATAGTTTATATCGATATCAAGATTTTGATAATATCGACAATATAGAAAAATAATATCGGTATCGAAAAAAAAAAAAATATTAAGGTATCTACGTCAGAAATAACGCTGCTTTGCTGCTAGGCCTGTCAATATTTATATCGATATCAAGGTTTAGATATAACCGATATTTTATATCGATATTTGACCATCCGATAATATCGCTTATCGATATTTAAGCTTTCGATAATGTCAATATCGGTAATATGGATATTCTTCTCTCGATACGGCAACGCTAGTCCGAGCTCAAAGAATTAAATTCGAACCCTATAACAAAACCTATACCTAACAGTATCCAATGCTATAGTTTCACAGGCCTCAGGAACAGTAAAGGCAGGCTAAGGGTAAATCTTTCTCTTTCATTGGTTTTGTCCTACTTCTCCCGCAAAGAAATAATAAACATAGAACTAGAGCTTAATTTGCAGATTAATCTGAAACTAAATAAAACAGTAGGAGTTAACGAATGGCGAAAAATGGGCCGTAACAAGGTCTTTCAAAAATTGTTTATCGAGTTGATTTTCAAGTCAAGATTTGATGTGTCACACAGCCACATTCAAACCATGTGGTCTATGGCACGTTGAATAAACCAGTTCCCCATAAATCACTAAAGTTGAGCAACGTCCGACGAGGTTATACCAAGTTGGTGTCCACGTAGGTTCGCGCCCTTGCTAGGTTGCTGGTTTCCAGCGAATGGACGGAAAACCCCCATCTCGAATGACCAATAAATGTCAGATGTCACTAACAAAAAGCATGAGGTAAGTTAGTATAAGCCGATCTGCGTGCCCGAGTTGTTAAGAGCATTGACTCTTGGTCCGGGGGTTGTGGGTTCGAATCCCGCCCAGATCGATTTTTTTCTGGTCGAATTTTCTCATTTCCGGAATGGCATGACTGTAAGAAGGAGTGCCCTGAAGTAATGCGTTACGAAAGCGGTTCCGGATCATAACTTTAGAAAAATAAATAAAAGTATAATCGCGATTATGTCACCACAAAGAATAATTCCATAATATACTCCTCGACTCCCAGCCGCTCTATGTTTCACAGTCCCTCCCCCACATGGGCTAAATTAAGAGAGATTCCTCACTCTCTGTTCTATTCTTCCTTCAATTATGATGGAATATATGTCCAATTAGTTAGGACTTTCTCTCCATTACTTATAAATAGAGTGACTCCAAGAAATATTGCAATAAAATGACGTCAAGTGATCCTGAACAAATATAATGAATTATCTATTTGAACGATAAACTATGCTTTGAAAGTTCCTTCGGGCTATCATTCGACTTGTCAAAGGAATAATCAGCAAATAATATCAATTGCTATTATCAACAATGACACGGGAGACACTATTACAACGCCTCGAGGAGTGCAGGATTTCTGTATTTCATTTAATTCGAAAGTAAACAATAATGCCAATAAATGGTATGGTAGATATATTAAGGGAGGAGGATGATTGTGTGAAACTTTAATGTGAGTCTAGGATAAATTTATTGGGAGTATGGTTGGCCTCTATACCAGTGCTTCCCAACATTTTTCTAGTGGTAGCCCCCTTTGGAGTTTTTACAGTGTAAAATTACTCCCAACGCCCCCCTTTAGTCCGTACACTCTCCCCTTCAGCCATTCCTATATGAATACAATAAATCAGTGCTTCCCAACATTTTTCTAATGGTAGCCCCCTTTNGAAACATACACAACCCTTATCGTCTGAACATAGAAAGTACTATTTTAAAGGAGTCCAAGGCGATTAGAATGAAAAATTTGGAAAATTTACATTTTCCAAACTAAAACTTACCTACGTCATAAAATATAAAACAGAGGGAAACATACACAACCCTTATCGTCTGAACATAGAAAGTACTATTTTAAAGGAGTCCAAGGCGATTAGAATGAAAAATTTGGAAAATTTACATTTTCCAAACTAAAACTTACCTACGTCATAAAATATAAAACAGAGGGAAACATACACAACCCTTATCGTCTGAACATAGAAAGTACTATTTTAAAGGAGTCCAAGGCGATTAGAATGAAAAATTTGGAAAATTTACATTTTCCAAACTAAAACTTACCTACGTCATAAAATATAAAACAGAGGGAAACATACACAACCCTTATCGTCTGAACATAGAAAGTACTATTTTAAAGGAGTCCAAGGCGATTAGAATGAAAAATTTGGAAAATTTACATTTTCCAAACTAAAACTTACCTACGTCATAAAATATAAAACAGAGGGAAACATACACAACCCTTATCGTCTGAACATAGAAAGTACTATTTTAAAGGAGTCCAAGGCGATTAGAATGAAAAATTTGGAAAATTTACATTTTCCAAACTAAAACTTACCTACGTCATAAAATATAAAACAGAGGGAAACATACACAACCCTTATCGTCTGAACATAGAAAGTACTATTTTAAAGGAGTCCAAGGCGATTAGAATGAAAAATTTGGAAAATTTACATTTTCCAAACTAAAACTTACCTACGTCATAAAATATAAAACAGAGGGAAACATACACAACCCTTATCGTCTGAACATAGAAAGTACTATTTTAAAGGAGTCCAAGGCGATTAGAATGAAAAATTTGGAAAATTTACATTTTCCAAACTAAAACTTACCTACGTCATAAAATATAAAACAGAGGGAAACATACACAACCCTTATCGTCTGAACATAGAAAGTACTATTTTAAAGGAGTCCAAGGCGATTAGAATGAAAAATTTGGAAAATTTACATTTTCCAAACTAAAACCTACCTACGTCATAAAATATAAAACAGAGGGAACCATATACAACCCTTATCGTCTGAACACATAAAGTACTATTTTAAAAGTTTCATTCCATTTCATTCCAGGGATTTTCAAGATTTTTAGAGCCATCCTCCCTTCCATGGTCATAACCCTGTCTTATAAGTCTAGGGGGGTTCGCTTTAGATTCTTTCACCTTCTCCGAAACTACAAATCCAGGCTTGATCCAACAATAGCACACACTTGTTCCCTATGCCAGAACACTAGGTACGCATGGTCTCTTTTTCTGCCCAGACAAACCTACAAGTTTAGACCCGACATCCCTCTGGACAAACCCCTTGTAGGTGGCAGTCGAAACAGATCAGTGATTTGGTTCCAAGCGAGCTTCATGAGGTGACGGTCCTAAGTCCGTGTACGGTCCTAAATAGAGAAGGTTTGGTGTTAGGAAGGCCATGCAGTCTTTAAAAGAATGATGAAAGGTCATCAGCAAAATGCGAGTTTCTACACAGTTTCTATGGATACTGTGAGGACAAGCGAGGGCTACCGTGCCAGAAGCGTGCAGCTAAAGAGAGAAAGCACAGAACATAAGTTTGTGACATGGTAGTATATATTATATACTATGCAGTATAAAATTTCAGTGCCAACTAAAATAATTGAAGTACTAAGGAAAGCAAAGTCCTTAAATAGAGCCCTTCTGCAGTTACGTTCGGTAAAATTTATAGTTTTATTTCACCCATCGCATCGTCTTACTCTATTTTGGTAATAATTTCACACAATCTATGTCCTGGTACACATTCCAGATATTCAGATACATAGAGGGTTTTAAAAATGGTCAAATTTTTAAAAATTAAAATAATCTGAAAAACTAATTTTAAGCTGCATATATTTAGTTTTACACATTGACTTGCTCCGAATCAATGTAACAAAATGGCGGCCATTTGAAATTTTCAAATTTGATTTTCTCATAAACCACTAGGTACATGGAATTTTATTTTTTTTGTCTCATTTTAAGAAATAAAAATTGAATTTTTTTTTCAAATGGCTATGTTTCAAGTTGAAAATTTCAAATGGCCACCGATTTGATTTGAAGTCAATGTGTAAAACTAAATAAATGCTGCGTAAAATTAGTTTTTCAGATCATTTTAATTTTTGAAAATTGGACCATTTTTAAAGGAGTTATGCTCATCAAAGTAAATCATGTTTTTAGCGATAACTCCCAAACTTGTATATTATTATTTTAAAGTGGTGCGTGTCAACTGTGTTTGTTATATACTGGATTTGTTATATACTCCCAAACTAAGTCCTAAACAAAAAAGTCACACCTGTAAAAAGTGATTCTTTTTTCATGTTCTACAACTCCTATTCCCTTGATACAAACAAACTGAATCACCCTGTATTTAAATTTGAAGTGTTAATGCGTTAAGGTTTTCTAGGTCTTCCACAGATATGCTTTGCTTTGGACTAGAAAAGTAATCAGACGTTTATAGCTGCCTGACTGTTAGGAAAGATTAGGATTTCTCAAAGAGTAAAACAGTATGAAACCTCAAAAATTTTGGTCAAAAGATAAATTCTGTTTTCAGGGTCGCCAAGAAAAAACCTGTCCGGGAATAAAAAATTGCGGGGCCCTTTTTACTAAAAATAAACAAATTCTTAAAACCATAGATTTCCGGGCCCGGGGGTATTACCCCCCTCTTGGTGGCCCTTGCAGTTATTGTTTTGGATCAAAAATTTTAGACGATAAGATTTCGACAGATGACCATCATAATATTTTCCTACAATGATGAATGATTTGTACTTTCGTTCTTCCAAAAAACGTCCCATTAATCTTTTGTGAAAATAATGTTTATTTCCCTTCGCTTTTCCGTCATATCCTTCAGAAGTACACCCTCCCCACTATCATCTCATCACACCGCTGCAGTCCCCCTTATCATTACCTCCCTTTTCCCTTTAGGTACATCACATTTTTCCTTTCATCTGATGTCATTCTTTTGAATCTCAAATTCCTTACAAGAATAAAATGACTGACTGAGTAAATTCCGTACAAGAATAAAATGACTGACTGAGTAAATTCCGTACAAGACTAAAATGACTGACTGAGCATACAATGCTATACCTACACAGGTATAATCAATCTTCTTAATATATAAATCAGAAATTTTTGTATCTATGTATGTACTTGGACCTATCTGGTAGGGGTTGAGTGTTACAATACCACAGCAGGTATAATCTTCTTAATATATAAATCAGAAATTTTTGTATCTATGTATGTACTTGGACCTATCTGGTAGGGGTTGAGTGTTACAATACCACAGAAGGTATAATCTTCTTAATATATAAATCAGAAATTTTTGTATCTATGTATGTACTTGGACCTATCTGGTAGGGGTTGAGTGTTACAATACCACAGCAGGTATAATCTTCTTAATATATAAATCAGAAATTTTTGTATCTATGTATGTACTTGGACCTATCTGGTAGGGGTTGAGTGTTACAATACCACAGCAGGTATAATCTTCTTAATATATAAATCAGAAATTTTTGTATCTATGTATGTACTTGGACCTATCTGGTAGGGGTTGAGTGTTACAATACCACAGCAGGTATAATCTTCTTAATATATAAATCAGAAATTTTTGTATCTATGTATGTACTTGGACCTATCTGGTAGGGGTTGAGTGTTACAATACCACAGCAGGTATAATCTTCTTAATATATAAATCAGAAATTTTTGTATCTATGTATGTACTTGGACCTATCTGGTAGGGGTTGAGTGTTACAATACCACAGACCAAATAGTAGCGGATAACAAAAAAATTGATGGGAATGGACCCCCCCAAATCATGGTCTACGACCTCAGAAAAATTATCAGAACTAATATACGTCAAGCCGTTTTCGAGTCACGGCCAAATTTCTAATTTCTTCTCCAAAATCGGGCAGTCACGGTACGATATCTTAAATTTTGTCGCGACAACATATCAACTCAAAACGAGAAAGTTTTAGGTGGCTGTTTAGTCCTTATTTTAAAACATTTTCTGAACAGGTAGAGCCAGCGATTCCAGAGTTACGAGTTCGAAACCCGGAACGGGTAATATAAACTTTATAAAATACTAAAAGATTAGTGCGAGGTGTTTGATTATTATTCAAAGAGGGCGAGATAATGATGGTGACTGGTGAGAATGATACCTGATGATACTAATATAGGTGTAGGTATGATGTATACGGGGTGTTTGATTATTATTCAAAGAGGGCGAGATAATGATGGTGACTGGTGAGAATGATACCTGATGATACTAATAGAGGTGTAGGTATGATGTATACGGGGTGTTTGATTATTATTCAAAGAGGGCGAGATAATGATGGTGACTGGTGAGAATGATACCTGATGATACTAATAGAGGTGTAGGTA
>CM022878.1:11771088-11787132 GCA_012654025.1 Pachypsylla venusta | reverse complement strand
CATTCAAAACGCTAATATGTTGCTGAATGTTATCTCAATCAAAACGCTAATATGTAGCTGAATGCTATCTCATTCAAATTTTCTAAACATCATGTTCAATAAAATTACCTTTAAAAAAAAAAAAATGTTGTACATATATTTTAACTAAATGATAATAATTCAAATGGTCTCGAGCCCCCTTGGCTTGCCTTCACGCCCCCCATTTTAGGAATCTCTGCTCTACACAATCGGCACATTTTAAAACATACTTTGAACATTTGCCTCCCCTGGTCACTTGCACCTGCGGTAAAAATGGCTATGATTAGGAATGGTTCCTTTGATCCTTTGATTTAAATAATCCTTACCTACTTATAGAAATTAAATTAAAAAAGAACCTGTAGGTAGGAGGTATGAGGTTGCCCGAAAACAAACCACTGACTACGTATTTACTAAGCCAACCGTGCGAGAATTTGCCACGAACGTAAAATGAGTTAATACATTTAGAAGCATAATTATTCTTCTTGCAAAAGTAGGATCAAACAAAGGACATAATTATGTACCTACGTAGATTGGTAATGAACTTTTAAGAGAAACTTTGTAAAGATAATGAAACTTCGAAAAGTTTGGATATTAAGTACTTTCAAAGAAAACAAATTTAAAAAGACAGAGAAAAAAGGAACGATGGGAGATAAATGTTACCCCAGAGATATCATAGAAGAAAAAAGAGGAAGTAATGAGTAAAATAAAATAAAAAAATAGAATCAAAGTCTGCTTTGCTCCTGGGAAATCAAATAGAAAAAACTTGAGGAAGCAACGAGTAAAATAAAATAAAAAATAGAATAAAAGGGAGCTGGAAAATCTAATAGAGGAAAATTGAGAAAGTAGTGAGTAAAATCAAAGGGAGCTTTACTCCGAGGAAATCAAATAGAGGAAAATTGAAATAACAATGAGTAAAATAGAATCAAAGGGAGCTTTACTCCGAGGAAATCAAATAGAGGAAAATTGAAATATCAATGAGTAAAATAGAATCAAAGTTAGCTTTACTCCTGGGAAATCAAATAGAGGAAAAGTGAGGAAGCAATGAGTAAAATAGAATCAAAGGGAGCTCTACTCCTGGGAGATCAAATAAAGGAAAAGTGAGGAAGCAACGAGTAAAAGAAAATCAGAAAATAGAAACAAATGGAGCTGGGTTTTACTTCTGAGAAAACAAATAGAGACAATGTGAAGAATCAATGAGTAAATGAAAATTTGAAAACAGAAACAAAGGGAGCTGAGTTCTGCACCTGAGAAAATAAATAGAGACATTGTGAGGGAGCAAAGAGTAAATGAAAATGGGGAAAAAATAGAAACGAAGGGAGAAAAAAATACCCCCCTCAAAATTTGATATTTTGCGTTTGGTACTTAGAATCCAAAAATAGAATAAAAAATCGTTTGTCTGTTCGCCGTGAAGGGCACTTTTGATACTTATTGATCTATTTGGATGAAAGTTAGATTATAGGTTCCACCTGGGGTGTAATTATGCCCCGAAACTTTTGGGTGCAATCGAAGGTACCTTTTGCGTTTTTTTCCGCTTTTCAACGGAGTTCAATTATCCTGTCTAAAAGGGGAACGGTAAGAACTAGACGGTTGAAATTTGGTATGTATGTCATATTTGGGGTCTCAGTAAGATTTGAAATTAAATATACCACTGGCGCTTTTTACCGCTTTTTAGCGTTTTCCATTAATCCTGTCTAAAAAGAGGTTTGTTTGTTTTCGTGTCCTTTTTTTGTTGCCAGGCAATGTTCTTTAAAAGATAGGGTACGATTTAATTTTACTCCAAGGTATTTAGGTTGGTAATCATGTTCTAAGCTCTTCTGCTGCCATTTAACTTTCAGTCCTCTGTTTGCTTCTATATTCTTCAGATAAAATGCTGATTTTGTGGGATTTGGTCTCAGATTGTTTTCAATGTAATAGTTGGATAGATCTTTTAGTGCTGCTTCGAGTTTTCTTTCGACAGTTTCAAAACTTTCCCCTTGTGCTGTGACGGCTGTATCGTCAGCATATATAAATTTGGCCGTATCTATATGCACTGGTTGGATTATACGCATCCCCAGGTGGCGGACAGGGGCTCTCCCTGCAGCTTTAGACCTAGTCTGCAGAAAGGAGGGGTGTGGACCAAAATTCAGGAAATATTCTCAATGGCAGATAAGAATACAACCACGGCCCTAAGTCCGTGGCACCCCTTATATGGGGCTAGGGTGCTAACAATATCCACGTTGCCTGCTAACGAGAATTTAAGAGACACGGAAGGAGCCCAACCCTGTGGACCATCAGCAGCGGCGGCGTCTCCTCATAGTCGTACCAACACTCAATCCTTCCAACACCGAAACACCAAAATCCTCAAAAATAAAAAGAGCCAGAGACTTAAAATTTGTTATGTATGTCAAATTTGGGATCTCATTATGCCCAAGAACTTTCGGGAGGGGGGGTATTTTTGGGGGGGGATATTTTTAGCCACTAAAAAAAAACCCATGTGTCACATTGGCAGAGTTTTTTTCTGTGCATATCGACAGCATATCAATTCAATCACGGTACCCAAACAGATTTGAATTCACAAAAAACAGACTGTTGTAACCTAATTTCTTATTTAAAATCAAGGCGTACGTTTAAATTGCCATGTCTGTTAGGTTAGGTATTGGATTACCCCTGTACCTTGCACGTTCCGTTTCTTCTTGAGTTTTCTTTTCTTCATATTTTTTATATTTTTCTCGTCCGAACACAAACTAAATTGAATGGAAAAATGATTGAAAAATATAATCAACGTCAGAAGTCTTCTATTCGAGGCACCTCCCCCCCCTTTCTGTGAAGGAGAAAATAACACTTAATATCTTATGTTCATTTAATGTACATTACTCCCTTTGGTCACTCCTCTCTAATATGTACTAACCCTTCCGTTTCTCAGCAACTAACAGTGGCCTTCACAAGACCTTGTTTTTTGGCGAAGCATTGGAAAGTACCTATCCTATTTTTTAGTTTCGCTGCAATCAACATCAACTTACTAATGTGGTGAGTGAGTGGATCCCAAACGATACGAGGTCACTTGACAAGCCCGCAAATCAGGCATGCTAAAAAATAATACCTATTAGAAATGCGAAAGCATAGTTTAAATTATTCTTCAAGCAGTGTTAGACTATCTGTTCTAATATCATTGTGATGTTTTGCACAGAGATTTATAACCCGGAAAAATGAACAGGTCCGGCTATAAAGCGTCGGTGGACTAAAGAGCGGTTATCCTTTGGAGGCGACTTCGCTTGACTACGAGCGACCTTAAGCGATAAATCCAACTCCAAGAGGATTTCTAACGCGTGGTCGCTTGTTTCCGCTGCCAATAATTCCTTCAAGTGTGTTTTTTACTATGTTCTACTACTCAAATGTTTGCATTACTGGTCGACATTAGGTCGTCAAGAATAAACGAGACACCCGACCGTATTTAAGCAGGCGAGTAGGTGGCCTTCTCCTTGGACGGGTCCCTAATAGCACCAATTTGTCGTCATCTGTCCATGTCGTCACTCTATCTGTCACCTGTCGTCACTCCATCTGTCACCTGTCGTCACTCCATCTGTCACCTGTCGTCACTCCATCTGTCACCTGTCGTCACTCCATCTGTCACTTGTCGTCACTCCATCTGTCACATGTCGTCACTCCATCTGTCACATGTCGTCACTCCATCTGTCACTTGTCGTCACTCCTTCTGTCACATGTCGTCACTCCATCTGACACATGTCGTTACTCCATCTGTCTTCTTGGTTGATGGATTCACAATCGCATTAATATGTCGTCTTTTTTTCATTTTGTTCGGAGATGGTTGGTGATTCTCCCTAAAGGGTGATGTAAATGTGATCCAAATGCAATTGCCTCCCTTTAATTCGATTCTGGGGTTTACCAGAAGAAACAGAAATAAATAAGGCCTAGCTGTTTTTAAGAAGTTCTTTCTTGATCTGAGACGTTGATATCATACAGAGACAATGTTTCAGTGGGGCTTGCGAGATACCTCATCTAAATGTAATTCTTTTAAAGTGAAAAATATAAACTTTTCTTATTTTTGTGGCATATTGTCTAAAAGCCAGTCACTACTGCATGACTAGGAAAATTGTATAAAAGAAAAGGTATGAAATTCTCTGTCGGGTAGTATGACACGGGAATATCTAATGAGCAACGTTCAGCAAGCTCTTCCGTTCGAACTGACAGCGTGAATTGAATTTTTATTAGAATGGAAAAAAGGAATGTATTTGAGTCCAGTATTATTTAAGAATAACTTCATGAAAATATGCATGTGATATAACAGAGGAGACCAAAGACAACACTGCTTAAGCCAACCTTTATGGCACGTTGAATACACCAGTTCCCGTTAGATCACTGAAGTTAAGCAACGTCCAGCGAGGTTGTACCATGTGGGTGGCCACGTGGGTTCGCGTCCTTATGATGCCGGCTATTTTTCCGGCCCAACCCAGGCTGGGTGAGATCAATGTGGGTAGCTGGTTTGCGAGTTTGAATGGAGGATAAAACCCCGTATCGATTGACCAATACCGGAATATCTAGTCTGGCCAACTTCAGGGGGCAAAAACAAGACATCATCAGGTCGTAGAATACCTATGATGTACAGTTGTACACATTAATTATAATAGTCTTTTAGGTACTTACAATTTGTAGAGAACTATACAAATTACAAGTATGACACTTGTAATTTGACAAGTATCTGGTTTATTTTGAAAAAGTCCTCAGCGCCGCGCCGGAGTAATGGTAAGGGTGTGTGGAAGAAAAAAAAGGAAAATATACTGAACTACTTGCAGGACGTTTATTGTGAACGTTAGTGAACTTCACTTTTGACCCCGGTATACATCCCGAAATGCACTTGTATATGTGTGTGTATGTTTGTTTGTTACGCGATACAAGCCACAATTTTCATCCGATTTTGACCAAATTTGGTATACATATTTAGGACATGAAGGAAATATGCTGTATAGTTTTTGGGGGCTCTGGGAAAATTTGCTGTAGGTATAGTTTTTTAATATTGTGTTTTTTAAAAATGATTATTATCTTTTTAGCGGTTTGTTGTAGAAACGTAAAACTTTGATATGTTATGGCTGGTGTTAAGGGATTTTCGGTTTTGAAAATTTTTAGGGGCCTGGCTCCTCCCCCGGGGGGGGAGCGGGGGGCCCAATATTATGTTTTGTGAAAATGATTTTTTAAAATTTGATTAAGATATTTTTTTCTATAAATAACAGCAACACTAACGTGAACACCTGATTATCTTCATCCACTAGTTAGTACGTACATTATAATAGGTACCTGAGGACCAAAACGTTACGCCCCGCAATTTTCATTCGGCCCTGAACCCTTCCCCAATATAACCGGCTCAAAAATTCTTACACAGAATTATTTAAAAAAAGTTCCACACAAAATGTATTTCCCCATGCTTCCTCTTTTATGGTATGCAATATCACTCTCCAAACAAAGAACCAAAAAACATATAATCATAGACCGTACAATTTCTCGCAGTTGGCCACCAGTTTGACATGTCTCACCCACAATATTCTGTGCCCCTCTCCTCCAAACCAGTTTATCTTAAAATCCCTTTCTAAAAAGATATTTCCTCCCAAAACAGCAGCATCACCATTTTGCTAAGTCTTATATAATTTTCATCTGAGATCTGTCTGGGGAAAACTGTATGAGATAGAAGTGCGTTTATGCAAGTCTAATTGATGTGACAGATGGAGAGGAAGACTGCGGACAAGTGAGGAGAAAGGGGACAAGCATGTCTGTCAGATACACTTGCTTCTTATCTTCAACGAAAAATGAAAGGATTTAATTTCGAGTAGGTAAAAGGATTTGACAAGTGTGGCGTCATTGACTGTGTGGGTTTCTTTTGTGGTCAAATATAGCGTCAACCATTTTCAAGCAATCAAATTTTGACAAATAGAACAATATGAGCTTCATCACCATAATTTTTATCAACTTTTTACAAATAGAACAATATGAGCTTTATCACCATATTTTTTATCAACTTTTGACAAATAGAACAATATGAACTTTATCACCATAATTTTTATCAACTTTTGACAAATAGAACAATATGAGCTTTATCACCATAATTTTTATCAACTTTTGACAAATAGAACAATATGAACTTTATCACCATAACTTTTATCAACTTTTGATAAATAGAACAATATGAGCTTTATCACCATAATTTTTATCAACTTCTGACAAATAGAACAATATGAACTTTATCACCATAACTTTTATCAACTTTTGACAAATAGAACAATATGAACTTTATCACCATAATTTTTATCAACTTTTCACAAATAGAACAATATGAGCTTTATCACCATAATTTTTATCAATTTTTGACAAATAGAACAATATGAGATTTATCACCATAATTTTAACTAGTGGATCAAGATGATCAGGGGGGGCAGAACCCCCAAAAAATTGCGGGGCGTAACCTTTTGGTCCTCGGGTACTTATTATAATATACGTACTAACCGGTGTTCACATTAGTGTTGTTGTTATTTATATAAAAAATAATGTCTTAATCAAATTTTAAAAAATCATTTTCACAAATTATTATGTCCCCTGCCCCCCCAGGGCCCATAATTTTTTTCAAAATCATAAAGCCCTTAACACCTGCCATAACATAATTTACGTTTCTACAACAAAAACCGCTCAAAAGACAAAAATCATTTTTGAAAAAACAATATTGGGCCTCCAAAAACTATACAGAGATTTTTTTCATGTCCTAAACATTATATACCAAATTTCGCCAGGATCGGATGAAAATTGTGTTTTTTATCGCGTAACAAACAAACATACATACAAATGCATTTCGGGATATACCGGGGTCAAATGTGGAGTTCACCAATGTTCACAATAAGGTTCATTCGAGTTTTGGTGACATTTTAAATTTCTGAAAGTTGGGTCCCGAGACGATTTCTTAAAAAAATGTTTCATAGAATTTTTTGGATTTCCCTCTGAATTTTTCTATATTTGACTTTTGAATTCTACGTATTTTAAGACCATAATTTTTATGTAAAAATTTAATCCCATTTTTTTTTTCATTTGAATAATAACTTTATTTGTAATAATCAATATAATATTAAACCTCCTAAATTATGTTAACTTATTACGTTTAAAAGTTTGAGGAGGTATTTTCCCTTGTGTTCCAAAGGTACATTCATAGTTGAATTTGTTGTAGTGTCATCACAATCCCGCAAAAAGGAATATTTTACCTGAGGCAAACAAAACAGATCCATTTTTGGGGTTCCATCCTCAAGGAATAAAAATGCAACCCCTAATATCTATTACTAGAAGCCGTAAAAGTTCGTTCCTCTGTCATAAGACGTAGTTTACTGGTATGGTGTTAATCACAATAAATAATAAAAACAAAAAAAGTACACATCACAGTATTACAAGAGTTAACAAAACCAGTCACAGCGTTCTATCACATAATTGGCAAGAGAGTCTGTTAAGATTTTAACAGATAATAAAAACTCACGGAGCCATGAAAGCATTATAAATATGATCAATCAATTGTGGCATCATCGTGTCCAATGTATGATTTTGGAGGCTAATAATTGACATGGGCCAACAACCATGTCAATCACTGCAAGATAAGAATATTCTACATTTGCTTTCACAATCTCAAGAATGATTTATTTTCCACTATGGATATTAGCAAGTGATTGGATTGGAAGAAGTTACTTGCAAAAACGCATAGCTAAGAATTTGAAGAATCAGCTGGGACAGACCTATGCAGGAAATCTAGGAGCTAGCAACTCCTAAATCTCCCACTGAGGAGCTTCCAGAGTTGTCATACACTGGAAGATTCTGACTTAAGACGATGATCCACCAGTTGCCAGCTTCTAAATTTTCCGCGTAGGTCATTCCTATCCATTCCTCTATGTCTAATTCCTGGTTGCCATAACCAACAATGACCGAAGCTGACGACAGCTATAGCAGAATCCTCTCCAATGAAACTACAACATCCACCTGTGTTTTTATAATTTTAAATCTAGCCACTTCGCTCTGGACATTTATTATTTCCAGAGGAAAATTCTATGAGAGAGAGAAAGGTGGAAGATTTTCCCGAGAGATAATAGGAGAGAGGAGGCGATAATTTTGGATGATATAATAAAACGAGAAACAACTTTGGGGTGTGCTTTGGGGGAGGGGAGCATTTTAAATGTATTATGATTTTTAATTATAATGCATAATACGAATGAGCTCCTAAATTTAATGAACAAATAATAAATTTACCGAAAGTTTCATATCATGGAAACCAAAAATTTCATATCATGCAAACCAAAGGTTAAATATCATGCAAACCAAATGTTTCATATCATGCAAACCAAAGGTTGAATATCATGCAAATCAAAACTTTCATATCATGCAAACCAAAAGTTGAATATCATCCAAACCAAAAGTTTCATATCATGCAAACCAAAAGTTGAATATCAATATCATGCAAACCAAATGTTGAATATCATGCAAAACAAAAGTTAAATATCATGTAAACCAAAAGTTGAATATCATGCAAACCAAAAGTTGAATATCAATATCATGTAAACCAAATGTAGAATATCATGCAAAACAAAAGTTAAATATCATGCAAATCAAAAGTTGAATATCATGCAAACTAAAAGTTAAATATCATGCGAACAAAAGTCGAATATCATGCGAACCAAAAGTTGAATATCATGCAAACTAAAAGTTAAATATCATGCGAACAAAAGTCGACTATCATGCGAACCAAAAGTTGAATATCATGCGAGTCCGAAAATTGAAAAGCTTTACTCCACTCTCTTTTTCAAATTTATAAGGTGCTATAGTGACGAAGTCATTTCTACCAGAAGGGGGGCGCTATAGGACTTTTAATATAATAGTGTAGAAAGACGTATATTGTTAATTTTATCTATATTTACCCCTATGAGCACTGATCTGTTTATGGATAGCCCTCATCTATTTATAAATCAAGGCTAAAAAAAAATTGTTGATATGGTATTTATGAACAAATGAAGCCACCGAGGGGAGAAAACCAGCTTCATTAGGTGACGGACCTCAGCCCGTGAAAACACAGAAGATTTGATGTTAGGAAGGGCATCCAGCCTTTAAAAAACTCTGCGTCAAACCAATGATGAGAGATCATCAGCAAAAAGCTAATTCTATGCAGTTTCAATTGATACTGTGAGAAGCAAGCTACCGTGAAAAAGTTACAGCTAAAGAGAGTAGACACCGATCAAAAGGTTGTGACATGGTAGAGTTAAGGAAAGCGGCGCCAACCTCGAATAAAATTGGGGAAAGGACGAAGTCAAAGAAGAATTGTATTTTTGAACCACCCAGAAAAAAAGATAAAATATATTTTTTAAAAATACGTTTTGTACAGTACGAGTAATATAAACTCTATTTTTTTTTTTTTTTTTTCTTTATAGAAAATCAATACTGCGGAAATAGCGATAGTGATTTTGTCTTTGCAGATGATAACTTTTACCATTTGAGAAGGGAAATGAAAGGTGAGGGTGGGGGGATTGTTCGTGCGTATAGATAAATATATGTACTTAAAGAAAATGTCGAGAAAAAGAAAATTCACGTTTGGGTATTTGAAAATAAATATAAGTGAAAGAAAAAACCAAATCTTAAGTCAACAAACTGGAAAATTTTGTTAAAATGATTTCTAATGGAAATATTTTTTTTGGAGGGGGTAGTTCAATTTTCCACACTAATGATAGTATTTTCTGGGCAAAATTGAAACTCCGCATTATTTTTAGCTCTTTCCTTTTAGGAGGATAAATATTTTGACAATATATTCTTATCATTCCGAAATATCGGTCCGGGAACTTTACTACAAATCTCTCCGGCCCAGGGGTGGGGGGCGAATGGGCGGACCCCCCCTCCCCACCCGAGGCCATTTTTTCTGGTATGATTTTTAATAAGAATAAACTTTTGAATGAGAACATACCTATGCATATACAAATACTTTCACTAATAGATTATATTGTGATTGCATTTCTTTGGACTGATAAGTATCTGGTTTACAAATCAGAGGAGACGTGTCCATGTATATGTGTATGGGTCCTACGCTGAGTTCTTTTCGAGCAGTTGACGGCATGCTAATCGGAACCTAAATTTACTCTGGAGTGTTTATCGCCTGCTCATATTTTCCGAGCACATGTCTCTGTCGCTATCAATGCACAGTGCACATTACATACGCTTTGGTTATACGAAGTTTATTAGCTGAATCGTGTCCGACCATAATCGCCCCCCCCCCTCCTCCCCACCGATCGCTCTGTATCCGCTCCTGCTACAGCCCGGATACTATTTTTTAAACTCTTCGGCCTGGGTACTATCTAATACCTCCGGAAAATATTTCCTTCCATTTTTCTTCGGTTCAAGTACTTTCGATTGGTATCTTCGGTTCGGGTACAATTTAATGATCACTCCTGTTCGGATATACTACAAAAATACTTTGATACCTAGTTCATATCAATTAATAGATATGTACATATTTGGTAATTTAAAATATGATCTCACCCCGTTTTTTTTAAATATAATAGTGATACACCCATTATATTCATTTTGAAAAATTGTGTTTATTAATCTAATCTATACCAGAAACCCGGAGCGGAGTTTACAAAACTGCGGGCTGGTGTAAAATATTCCACCTGCTACCTCTGATATTTTTTTTCTAAATTGAAGTGACTTGACATTTCTGACAAATAATATACAGGGTAGCTACCACTGACACATAATATACAGGGCAGGTACCACTGACACATAATATACAGGGCAGGTACCACTGACACAAAATATACAGGGTAGGTACCACTGACACAAAATATACAGGGTAGGTACCACTGACACAAAATATACAGGGTAGCTACCACTGACACAAAATATACAGGGTAGGTACCACTGACACAAAATATACATGGTAGGTACCACTGACACAAAATATACAGGGTAGGTACCACTGACACAAAATATACGGGGTAGGTACCACTGACACAAAATATATAGGGTAGGTACCACAGACACATAATATACAGGGTAGGTACCACAGACACATAATATACAGGGTAGGTACCACATACACATAATATACAGGGTAGGTACCACAGACACATAATGTACAGGGTAGGTACCACAGACACATAATATACAGGGTAGGTACCACAGACACATAATATACAGGGTAGGTACCACAGACACACAATATACAGAGTAGGTACCACAGACAATATACAGGGTGACACATAATATACAGGGTAGGTAACACAATCAAAGTTTAGGTGATACAAAGGTCTTATCAGACCTGAGATCAAGTGAGTCGGTAGACGCGCGCACGTCAAGATAAGCAAAGCTACCGGCTATATTAACACGAAACAGAGTTTGTAGGTATAAAGATACACTTTTTTTCTGCCACTTCCAGACGACATTTTAAAAAATGTATTTTATATTCTCAATGGGACATGGTAATAGATCATGTTTCCCCCAAATACGAAGATTCTACGCTTTGTTAAACTCGTTTCCATGACACGGTCAAATTCATTAAAAACAATATTTTTTTCATACGGTTTTTTTCATACGAAATTTAGAGAGAAGCCTACAGCAAATACTCTTTGTCTTAGAAAGACGGTTGAGGTGTCATTGGAAATGGAAATAATGAAAACCATTAGACTAAATAATAAACGAGATAATGCATACCACTACCTTAACGGCAATAGATAGCAAAAATATTATAACTCTTAAAATTACTTCCTTTATATAGGAAAATCATCAAAACTGAAAAATGTCAACTCAATAAATAATCAAAAATGAGTGATATCCCCCAAAGAACACTTCATGTTAAAAAGACGTTAAGAGTAGCAATAATTCCCAGCCCAAGATATGTCTACATCACACAATAATTAAAAAACAACTGATATAAAAAAAACCGTCAACATTATAAATTTAATATACGAGTAGGTATGTACTACCTATGAAATTTTCTTCTAAGTTTGGACTCTTCATTAGAAATTGAACCAATGAGCACTGAACTTCGGTTGTTTTAATTTTAAAATACTCTAGCCGTCCTGAAACAAAGATCTCTGATTAGAAAATGACGTTCTTGATCACTGCAGTTGTTCTGATTTTTAAATAGGAATTCCAATATTTAAAAATCAGAACAACTGAGTATGCAGTGGTGAAGAACATCATTTTCTAATCAGAGATCTTTGTTTCAGGACGGCTAGAGTATTTTAAAATTAAAACAACCGAAGTGCAGTGCTCATTGGTTCAATTTCTAATGAAGAGTCCGAACTTAGGAGAAAATTTTATAGCACATATATAACGTTGACGGTTTTTTTATATCAGTTGTTTTTTAATTATTGTGAGACGTAGATATATTTTGGGCTGGGGGAATATTGCTACTCTTGACGTCTTTTTAACATGAAGTGTTTTTTGGGGGGATTTAATTCTCCCAACGCGACTTTATGTGTCGCGACATCCCTGAAAATTTCGACTGTCTGGGAACGTAAAAGGATTAAGCTTAAGGGCCCAGCTGTGGTTACTTCAATAACAGAAACAATGAAGCATTCACACTTCACAGTGAGCGTGTCAGTGACACTGCTCTCCGACGCCGTACCGTGATCTTCACACTGATTTGACATGAATATATATTGACCATTTCGGTTTTATGCGAGCACAAGTTTACTGTCTGAGCACGAAGAAAACACTGACAGGTATTTAAATCACTGTGAGATCACGGTCACTGACACTGTGTAGTGTGGATTCTCCTTTAACGGGTGAAATACTATAACCCATGAAACATGGGCTACTGATGAGCGTACAAAGTGGCTAAAGTGTCAATAGATTTATTTATTAGATTTTTAAAGTGTCTCGACACGTAAAATATCAAATTTTGAGAGTTGCTATTTTTCTTATTTAATTTTTTTCGGATCGTTTCCGAAGGTTAATAATTGAAAATATAAGAAACAAAACGTGCCAATTTTAAGATGGATTTGGAGTCTACGTACCTCGACACGTAAAATATTAAATTTTGAGTGTATGGGTTTGGAGCCTATGTACCTCGACACGTAAAATATCAAATTTTGAGTGTTGGTAATTTTCTTATTTCATTTTTTCAGATCGTTTCCAAAGGTTAATTATTGAAAATATAATAAACCATAACGTGCCAATTGTGAGATGGGTTTAGAGTCTACGTACCTCGACACGTAAAATAACATATTTTGAGGTTTGGTATTTTGCTTATTTAATTTTTTTCAGATCGTTTCCAAAGGATAATTATTGAAAATATAATAAACCATAACGTGCCAATTTTAAAATGAGTTTAGAATCTACGCACCTCGACATGTAAAATAACATATTTTGAGGTTTGGTATTTTGCTTATTTTATTATTTCGAGGGGGTTTGCGAAGTTTATTATTTCAAATAATAAACCTAACGTGCCAATTTTAAAATGGGTTTGGAGTCTACGTACTTCGATACGTAAAATAACATATTTTGAGGTTTGGTATTTTGCTTATTTTATTATTTCGAGGAGGTTTGTGAAGTTTATTAATTCAAATAATAAACCTAACGTGCCAATTTTAAAATGGGTTTGGAGTCTACGCACCTCGACACGTAAAATAACATATTTTGAGGTTTGGTATTTTGCTTATTTTATTATTTCGAGGAGGTTTGCGAAGTTTATTATTTCAAATAATAAACCTAACGTGCCAATTTTAAAATGGGTTTGGAGTCTACGCACCTCGACACGTAAAATAACATATTTTGAGGTTTTGTATTTTGCTTATTTTATTATTTCGAGGAGGATTGCGAAGTTTATTATTTCAAATAATAAACCTAACGTGCCAATTTTAAAATGGGTTTGGAGTCTACGTACTTCAATGCGTAAAATAAGTATAAAATTTTAAAGGTTGGTATTTTTCTAGAACCAAAACATGCCAAATTTGAGATTGCTTTTGAGTCTACATACTTCGAAACGTGGAATAACGAATTTTGAATGTTGGTACTTTTTTTCAAATATTTTTTCATAGTGGATTACAAAGGTTTGATTGTTGAAAATAATACATATGCATTTTATACCAAATTTAACATTGGATGAAAATAGTACTTACCGGACCCAAATTTTCAAATCCATTACGCAAAGCTACTCGATTGGCAACATCTGTACCAGGCTCACCGTGTAATTTCACAAGAAACGAGTTGGTGAAAATTTCGCACGATACACCGTTTCGATTATCACTATTAATTAAAAATAATAGTAGGACAACAAAATTAAATAAATAATTAAAAAAAGAAATATTTAACATATCAATCCCGTTAGAAGAACCCCATGTCTTCATTGTTAGGAAGGTTTTCTCAAAATGAATGAATGAAAACAAAAAATGCACAAAAAAGAAAAAGAAAAAAAAGTGTAAGTATTGAAATTTTATTCGATATGTTTTTAATATATCCATTATTAGGTTGCAAGATATCGATAATTTATTAATCGAATCATCGTCTGGTTTATTATTTTCAATAAAGAGCATTTTAGAATTGATCAAGAAAAAAAAATACATTCAACTAACATTTGATATTTTACGTTTCTAGATTCGCAGAGTTCAAAAATCGATTTTAAAAAAATTAAATGTTATCATCCTCAACAAACAAAAATACAAGTCATCTAGAACTCCACTGTCTGAACTCTCGTGAATTAATTTCGGCTCACCAGACTTGAGAAAGCGGAGTGGAAACCGATTTGTATTTAGTAGACTGATACAGCAATACATCCTGCCATGTATTGTAAAGTTACATCGACATCTGGTAATAACACCTAGGTATATTATAAGTATTACAGCTAGTGATGGACGCGAGACGAGACGAGACAGGCCCTGTCTCGGCTCGTGTTTTTACGAGACGAGACAAAATCCTTGTCTCGTCTCGAAACCAAAAAGTCTCGTCTCATGAAAAATAGGTAGGTACCTATGCTGGACCTTTTCCTGGATAGGCCTTTTCTGCTGATTGTAACAATATATTATTCTTATATTATAGCATATATTATATTAGCAATATATGTATTAGTGTAGATACATAATATGTTGTATTATGATACATGATAGTTATGTATATACAGGGTGTCCATAAATCTCCCCCCACCCCTCGTTTCTCGAGAATGGCTGAAAATATAAAAAAACGCAGAAACACGCATACCATTAGATTAAAGGGGGATTAATTTTAGACTAAAAAAATTTTGGCTGGATTTCTCGACAAATACAATACCCAACTGTTTAATAAATAAAATAAATTAAACGTATGATACACCAAAGTACCATTCTACCTTCTTCAAATATTGGAATAATTTTTCAACGATTTTCAAATTCCGATTATTTGTATGAATCGATATCTAAATTTATCGAAACCATACTATCCGATATCTAAATGTTCCTTTCGCTTCAATGTATCGCCTCTCTTCATTTCGAAGTGTTTTGAAACAGTTTTTCTACGCCAGATAGTCTTAGCGTCAATTTTAGCCTTTTACAAATGACGTCACCACTTGGAATCGATTTTCATCACATGGCGAGATTGTGGCGGCTAGAATCTTTTGTGTTCGTTGTAAAATAAAAAAAAAACATTTTATGAAAAAAACAAATTGTAAGATGTGACAAGTAACAAAATAAAATAACTAGGTATGTAATGGAATGGTGGCAAAAACTGCCAATTATCTTTTGATGAATTTGAAGAGATTATATTTTATATGATATTATTTTGTCTGTTACAAATATTATAATTAAACTAATGTTTTGTTCGTACGATTATATCAATGGGAATGTCTGTTACGAGGCCTCCCTAACAGCTATTATCAAATGTTTTGTTCGTACGATTATATCAATGGGAATGTCTGTTACGTGGCCTCCCTAACAGCTATTATCAAATATTTTGTGCGTACGATTATATCAATGGGAATGTCTGTTACGTGTCCTCCCTAACAGCTATTATCAAATGTTTTGTTCGTACAATTATATCAATGGGAATGTCTGTTACGTG
>CM022878.1:11755576-11769104 GCA_012654025.1 Pachypsylla venusta | reverse complement strand
ACTAACATTGTACCCCGGGTAGGCGAACTAACATTGTACCCCGGGTAGGCGAACTAACATTGTACCCCGGGTAGGCGAACTAAAATTGCACCCCGAGTAGGCGAATTAACATTGTACCTCGGATAGGCGAACTAACATTGTACCTCGGGTAGGCGAACTAACATTGTACCTCGAGTGGACAGACTAACATTGTACCCCGGGTAGGCGAACTAAAATTGCACCCCGGGTAGGCGAACTAACATTGTATCTCGGATAGGCGAACTAACATTTTACCCCGGGTAGGCGAACTAAAATTGCACCCGGGGTAGGCGATCTAACACTGTACCTCGGGTGGACAAACTAACATTGTACCCCGGGTAGGCAGACTTAGATTGTACCTCAAGTGGACAGACTAACATTGTACCCCGGGTAGGCGAACTAACATTGTACCCCGGGTAGGCGAACTAACATTGTACCCCGGGTAGGCGAACTAACATTGTAAAGTCACCGCAGTCTCCTCAACCAGAATATTTACGGTAAGATTATTGTAATCAAATTTTAAGTACTTTTCATGAGATTCATCTCTGATCATCCGCCAATTTGGTTCATCTCATTTTAGAACAGTACTTGCTGTTGGAGCAGCTGCTGATGTCGTTGCAAGAGGACGAGCAGGGTCAGAAGACGTTTCCTGAAAAACAAAGAATTGATTGATTTAATTTTGAAGCACCATTCAGAAAGACCTTATTTTTAATATCTCAAGAACGGATTGGAAATTTAAAATGCAACAAAATCATGGATTTTAGTAAAAAAAAATTGTGATTTCAAAATTAATAAATTTGAAATTTTGAACACAAGTCCAGTTTTTCAAGTGGAAACACAATTTTTTTTTAATTTTATTTTAGAAATCGTCCTCAAATTTTACGTTTAAATGAATATCATACTTTATGTTTCTTTTGTTGCAATTTTTGGAAATTCGCATTTTTTTTAAAAAAAAAAGTTATGCCCTGGAACCGTTTTCGCATTACTTCAAGGCACTCATTTATACAGCCTGACCATTCAGGAAATGAGAAAATTCCATCAGAATTTTTGTACTCCGGGCGGGATTCGAACTCAAAACCTCCGGACAAAGGTTGTCAATGGTCTCAAAAACTTGCCCACGGAGATCGGCAGATAATAGTTGATGCCCACAACTTCGTGTGTTTATTTTCCGTGGCCGCCAAATTACACCCATCCGAGTAATTATATGAAATATGTCATGTAATGACATCGTTTTTTTTTTTTTTTTTAATTATTCACAAATGCAGCATTTACTGACGATCGAAGGAGCCCCATATCCCTAGAACTTTTCCGGCTTCACGGAAAAAGCCTGTGTATCTATTGAACATTGATTAAGTTCAGAAAGGTGTCAAAATCTTCCGAACGGTGAAAAACCAGAAAGATAGAATCTGAGTGTATTTCTAGGATGTGAAAATTCACTTTTTGAAGGAATGCAGACAGAAATTTCTTTAAAGGGGACAGAGTGAATCTTTTTCCATCTTTTTGTGACAGTTTATTAAAAAAGTTTATCAATAGGAATCTTTTTTTTGAGTGTGGGTAAGTACAAAGGATTTGCAAAGGATGCTCTCATCTCACAATGTCCAGTGCCCACTCCGTTTTAGTAAAATTTAAAATACTTATGTTGAAAAGTGAATAACAACATCCCACAAATCCTTTATTAAAAAGACTTGTATTTGATGATAAGTCCTTTCAGATACATAACTTAAAAAATAATTTTACATAAAGAATAATCTACCAAAAATTTCGATTGTTAATATGTAAAAAAAATTGTAAATGTAGAATTACTTTGTGAGCCCCAATGACCTTTTCACAATTTTTGTGGGTATCACAGCATTACTAAGAGCCTCCTGCACTAATAATCTCTTCAAAGTTCCATTTTTTACTCTGGTAATGCCGGCACTGCTCGCTATTCACATTAAAGTAATTATCCTCCCGAGGCTGAGTGCACCCCGAAATCACACGCACAAAGTCGAAAAATTTCCGAACCCGCCGGGGATTGAACCCGAATCCCCCTCAGTGCAATGCCAGTGTGATACTTACTAGGCCAGGGGGACTGGTCGATTGTTCATATAACACATGTAGGTATAACACAAGCACCAAATATCAACACATGTAGGTATAACACAAGCACCAAATATCAGCACATGTAGGTATAACACAAGCACCAAATATCAGCACTCGATTTTTTTTTGAACATTTTAGACTGAGGCCCTTTTACTCTTTGGACCGATTCGATTAGGGTTGAAAAATCTTCAGATTCTAGATATGCAAGTCCAGTTCGTTTTTTGCTTAACGTCTCTTTAACATCTATTGGTCATTCGAGACGGGGGTTTTACCCTCCATTCGCTACAAAATTTGCAAACCCCAGCTACCCACATTGACCTCACCCAGCCTAGGTTGGGCCGGCAAAATAGCCAGCATCACGAGGGCGCGAACCCACGTAGGACACCCACATGGCACAACCCCTCGCTTGACGTTGCTTAAATTCAGTGATTCAAAGGGAACTGGTGTATTCAACGTGCATATACGCTGGCTAAATCTAGTTCGTTTGGTTCATTCATTCGTTCTTTATAGGTACCTACATTTCTATTGAGTAGTCAGATTAATTCACAAACCAATTGAAACCACAGAACAAACAGGGAAATGAATTTCTTTATGAGAAAAGAAAATAATAAAAGTTTCCTAGTTGGGCATCATCACGTATAGAGAGAATAAACCCTCAAGGGGGTCATGAATAATAAAACAAAATAGAACAACAACAAATTCATTCTTATTTTCTTTTCTTTAAAAAAAAAAAATACAATCTCAAAAGTTCCATTTTAAAATTTAAAAGATTTCTTAGTTTCTTAAACCTTTGACTCCGCATATTATCGGAGAAAGCTTAGCTAAAGTTGTCGACTTCTTTCAACACTATCAACCAATAATCGTATTGGTTCGTGCAATTTAGTATTTATGTTAGAATAAATGTCTAACATACATACCAAATTTCAAGTCTCTGGCAGAACCTACTATTCCGAGACATGATTCGAAAACCGTCAAAAAGCGGCAAAACTGACAACTGTACATTCCATTCTAATTAAAATTCGTGAAGCGTACAATTAGGAAGAATTGGGAAGGAAAACTTTGAATTGTTGAAAATAATCAAACAACGTAAACTTGCGTATGTTGGTGATATTCTAAGGAGTTCAGGTGGACATTTGTTACTTGACATCATGGATGGTAAAGTGGGTGGAAGAAAAGACAGGGGAAGACAAAGAAGGAAGTGGATAGATGATATTAAAAAATGGACGCACACGGGGACATATGGAGAGGTGAAGAGGATGTCAGAGAATCGAGTTTTATGGAAAGAAAGTATATCTAATGTATAGCAACCTTCGGAAACGGAGATGCAAGACGGAAGGAATCACAAGAGAGAGAAGTGTATAATATATAAAATTCACACAGCAAAAAAAAAAATCAAGTCTCTAGCTTTTACTGTTCTATTTCAGGCAAATTCTGAAAACCGCCTAAAATCGGTCAAAACAGCTAAAAACCAAACAGCAACGATAGATTGCAATAAAATTAATATGAATTAGGCACCCAATTTCGTCGTTAAAACCTGCTAAAAACGTCAAAAAACGCCAAGGAAAGATTCGATTTCAACCAAAAGTGTAATTTTGCAATCCATGCATACAATTGATATAAATAGGCATCTAATTTTAAGCCGTTCTCTTTTTAGGTAGGAACCGCCAAAATTTGCCGGCGGTATTTTAAACTTCAACCAAAGCTGGGCACCAAATTTCAGCTTGTCTTTTTAGGTGGGATGAACTAAAACCGTAAAAACCAGCAAACATAACTTCGATTTCAACTAAAAGTTCCTAACATAAAATTGACATAAATGTATGAAATTTCACGTTCACTTACCGTTCTTGAGATATCTTGTTCCCAGACAGAGGGACAGACAACACACGGACCAATGGCTGAAACTCGATATTTAGGCTCTGGGGACCTCAAAAAGCGATTTTAAACACGACATCGAAAATTTCAGCCCATTACAATACTTTCCTCTTTATAGGATAAGGAATGTAAAAAGGCTATGTTAATGGCCAAGGTATTTTCTACCAATTAAACCTAAAAGCTCTAATGTGGTGAAATACTCAAATAACGAGGAAAATCCTACAGCTGGGGATTGAACCCACGTCCTCATATTTAACAAAAGAGCTCTTGACCAGTATACTAACGAGGCATTCGATGCCCTATTGAACCACCCTGAATGGGTTAAATATAAAGAAAAGCTTTCCATCGATTATTATAATTTTAAATTTGTACATAACAAAAAGTTAACGGGAAGTATTATGAGGGGGGGGGCGACGGTCTATCTGAAGATAGATGCTCGTACTTGATTGAAAACCAACTTTTGTAAAGAGCTTTTGAAATAATCAAGAGGAGAGGTAGACAGGGGGAAAATGAGGTAAAAATATACTCAAAATGTTTGGGATCATTTTAACATTGAGTGCGGTTAGTGCTGTATCATTATTTTAAACAGACCTGATGATGAAGCAATGGTCAATATACTCGAACATTGATCTGAGGGTCAAAGGTTCAGGGGAGATGGAGCTTTCATTATTTTTGCTACAGAGACGGAGAAATACAGTTTCGATGAATATTTGCAATTAATTGCGAATTGCAATTGAAATAGAATTAATTTTATATACGACATAATATACGGGCTGAGCCCGCAGCTAATCAAGTTAACTGGAAGGAGGTTTCAACCGAGGGTAGAGGCGAAAGCTAGCTGGTGTCCTCTTTCCATCAACCAAGCGGGGCGTGGACGGTGCGGTGGGACAAATTAAAAAAAAGGTCCTAATAAATTGTTCATTAAGGGTAAAATTTTATCATCGTTATGTTTTAAAATTTTAGAGGTTTCAACAAAAAAAAAACTCTGCAAATATGGCAAATGGGTTATTATTTTACTGGCTCAAAAACCTAAAATATATATAAAAAATTTATATTTTAGCTAAAATATAAAAAAAATATATTTTAGGTTTCAAGGTACGAAGAATCCAAAAATAGAATAAAAAAAATCCGTTTGTCCCCTGTACACCGCATACCGTCCGCCGTGATGGGCTCTTTTACTTAAAATTTAGTATGGTACCCTATATAATTTTATATGACTGACCGCAGGTCCGTATCCAGGATTTTATTTCGGAGGGGGTCATGTAAAGGGAGTTGTACCATATAGGAATTATAGGAAAACTAAATCACAAAAAAATTATCATTGAAAAAAGCCAAGTTCCACCCACTCTTCAAAAAACTTCGCCTATGAAAGTAGTGATATCTATTATTGGGGCCAAGTTTATTGTTGCTGCTGTATATCCCGCACTTGAATTTATTATTGCACGTTCTTCTGTCTCAATTCTCTGAAAGTAAGACCGACTTTACACTTGGTCAGTTTTTTCTAAGGGAACTCGTAAAATACTACCTTTTTACCAACTGGCCAAGTGTAAAGTCGGTATTACTTTAAGAGAATTGAGATAGAAGAACGTTCAATAATAAATTTAAGTGCGGGATATACAGCAGCAACAATAAACTTGGCCCCAATATTAGATATCACTACCTTCATAGGCGGATTTTTTTGGAAGAGTGGGTGAAACTTGCCTTTTTTCATATATATATTTATATATATTTTTTTGTGAGATATCAATACTTTTTGTAAAGATTACTATATGTAACTGATTATTTNTCAGTACTTGGATGGGTGACCGCTTGGAAACACCACGTATCGTTGGCTCATTTTTCCGGCCCAACCCAGGCTGGGTGAGGTTAATGTGGGTAGCTGGTTTGCAAGTTTCGAGCGACTGGAGGGTAAAACCCCCGTCTTAAATGACCAATAGATGTTAAAGAGACGTTAAGCCAAAAAAAAACAGCAATATTTATAATGCATCTTCTTCCTTGGAGTTATAGCACTGAGAGTAGTTAACGAGTTTCAATTTTGACATTTGCGGGTTTAATTGAATTTAAGAAGTCTCTCTACCTTCATGCAAGATTTCAGCGTCTTAACAGTTGAAACTAGATTTCGTGCATTTTCTTCCCTAAAGCGGAACCAGTTTGGAGCACCGGGAGTGAAAGAGTTCAAATATAAATTATTTCCCGCTAATTTGCATGTAAATAGCTAACTTTATGCAAGATTTCTTTGTTTTATCAGTTAAAACTACATTACAATACGTTGTATTGTCTTCCCTAAAGCGACACCGTTATGGAGAACTCAGTTGTAATTATCGAACAGGGATGTTTTCACTACTTACCAGACTTTGTTTTTCTTTGTCCGTTTCCATTATCCTGTACACGGAGAAATCAGGATGGCAGAGAAACCTCATAACACACCATCCGAGACCAGCACCCCACAACCATACACTGATCCACGGACCTATCTGGGAAATAGAACAAACAAAATGTAAATGTACCGGGAAACAATCGTCCTGGTCTAGTGGGTCACACTGCAGGGACGGACTGGGCCAACGGGCAAATACCCGGTTACATGTAAAATACGTGCGAGAAAAAATATATGGGCCCGATGGGCCCCCAGTTCATGGTGGGGCATAATTATGAAAGAACAATTCATGTAAAATATGTGCGAGAAAAAATATGTGGGCCCCTTACTCATCAGAAGGCAAAAATATGAAAGAAAAATATGTGCGAGAAAAAAATATGGGCCCCAGGTTTATCGTGGGGCATTCATTATTATGAAAGGAAATACATGTAAAATATGTGTGAGAAAAAAAAACCCGATGGGCCTCCAGCTCATCGGGGGGCAAAAGTATGAAAGAAATATGGGGCACTTCTTCCAATATGCCCGGGAAGCCCATGGAGCCCCAGTTCGGCACTGTCAGAGTGACATTGCACTTGGGGGACCCGGGTTCATTCCCCGGCGGGGTCAGAAACTTTTCGAATTTGTGCTTGTGATTTCGTGTTACACCCAGCCTCGTAAGGACGATTCAGTAACTAGTTTAATGTGAGTAGAGACCATTGGCGGCATTACCAGAGTAAAAAGATGAGAAGTATGAAGAGATTATTAGTAATGCTGTGATACCCACAAAAATTGTGAAAAGGCCATTGAGCTTACAACAAAGAAATTCTACATTTATATTTTTTTTACAAATCCAGGCATTTCCGGATCCATGTTTATTAAAAAAAATATGGCCACCGAGGGGAGCAAACCAGTTTCATTAGGTGACGATCCTAAGCTCGTGTAAATACAGAAGGTTTGATGTTAGTAAGGGCATCCAGACTTTAAAACACTTTGCTTCAAACCAATGATGAGAGGTCATCCGCAAAAAACAAGTTTCTACGCAGTTTCAATTGATACTGTGAGGATCAAGCTAGGGTTACCGTGCCAGGAAAGAGTTACAACTAAAGAGAGTAGGCACCGAACAAAAGATTGTGGCATGGTAAAAGAAGGGAGGCAGCGCCAAACCCCAAATAGAATTGGGAAAGGGTAAAGTTAAAAAAGAAGAATAAGAAGATAAGTGGTTAAAAGAATTACATGTTTTTTGGACCACCCACATGATCTACAACCTGTGGACCGTGAAATTTAGCAAGGCAGTTACAAGAAAATATGCGCAAAGGTTTATTTTTTCATTGAGGACATGACATGCTAAATCTCATGATCTATAATTGCGAATCAAAATCAAACATGAACTAGTTTGCACAATCATACATGAACTAGTTTCCAAAGTCATACATGAACTAGTTTCTTATATTTGGCATAGTCTTTATTCGTATGCATAGCGACACCTATTGGCATCTCTACGTAATAAATGAAATGACAAAAAAATTCAATAATTTTCCAAAGTACTCACCGCTAAAATATTAAAACTTGCAGAGAGATAACTTTTGTCATTTCCGTTGAAATTTAAACATTCAGTTGAACAGGGTAGTCTGAAAACATTGAAGAGTAAATGTATAATTCTCTGTGTTATTATATCACACTTTTTGTGGGCATCATAGCATTACAAGGTATTCTCAACAAACACTCCAATATCGCTACACTTTAACAATCTCCTTATAATGCTACCACTTGTCGCTATTATCATAGCTCCAGAAATCGAAGCCGAATCCTTGGTTCAAGCGAGTGTAAATCAAACTCTGCCACGGAGACTTCATCTTATTGCATAATATTTAACAAGACACTATCAAAATAAACTCTGTCTATTTAACCTTTGGCTTAACATAGGTATTTCATGTGTGCGCCTGGAATTTATTTCCTAAATTTTAATGTGTTTTGTGTTTCTAACATAATTAAGTCCAGGCGTTCACACAAACTTAGCATGTATGTTTTGTGCGGCTTGTGCGTATCATTAACATCATCTAGGAGCACCGACACGTTAGATTTGGCTTTTCGGGGAGCACTCAACGTCTTGGAGACAACTGAATGGCTAGGTTAACCTAGGTGCACAAATAGGATGCTCTCCAAAGTTTCCACAAGGATCAAATCAAAGTTTTGATTTATATTAATTTAAATCAGTAAATTTTAGCTTGAAACCCAGCCAACCCATAGAATGGTCCTCAAAGTTAGAAATATTTAGTACGCGATAACAGCACTAAAAAAACTGACGGTGTAAAGATACTTTTTAGTGTTCGGGTAGTATAAATGAGGGCTATTATTATTATGATTGACATGGAAGTAAACCAGCTCCATTAGGTGACGGTCCTAAGCCGGTATAAATACAGAAGGTAAAAACATCTGCTCCAAACCAATGATCAGAGGTCATCAGAAAATGATGGTGAGAAACAAGCTAAGGTTACCGTGACAGGAAAGAGTTACAGCTAAAGAGAGTAGGCACCGAACAAAAGGTTGTGGCATGGCAGAATTAAGGAAAGCAGTGCCAATCCCAAATAGAAATGGGAAAGGGTGAAGTTAAGGCTTTGTTCACATGAACCTAGCCTAAAGATTATTATATAAGAGATTCGGATATTTTTCAAAAAGTGGCTTCCCATAATGCATAGAGATTCGGATATTTTTCAAAAAGTGGCTTCCCATAATGCATAGAGATTCGGATATTTTTCAAAAAGTGGCTTCTCATAATGCATAGAGATTCGGATATTTTTCAAAAAGTGGCTTCTCATAATGCATAGAGATTCGGATATATAATGCATAGAGATTCGGATATATAATGCATAGAGATTCGGATATTTTTCAAAAAGTGGCTTCTCATAATGCATAAAGATTCGCATATATAATGCATAGAGATTCGGATATTTTTCAAAAAGTGGCTTCTCATAATGCATAAAGATTCGCATATATGCATAGAGATTCGCATATTTTTCAAAAAGTGGCTTCCCATAATGCATAGAGATTTGGATATATAATGCATAGAGATTCGGATATTTTTCAAAAAGTGGCTTCTCATAATTCATAGATGAGAAACGCCAGGGGTTTATTTTTGCTTTCACAAAATGATTTAACTCACATTTTCATTACATTGGAGTCAGGAAAAGATTTACATAAATTTTGAACAGAGCGGACAACTGATTTGGCGTCCACCGCCGACACAATGAAAGCAATGATATTGATGATTGTGGCCACCCAAAGGATACGCCAAGAACTGGTCATTCTGAAATGGATACAAAGAGCAGATGTCATCAATAGCTTGAGGTCTCGCCTCATTGGCAGCGAATATAAAAAATACGAAGAGGTCAAGTTTTGTATGATAGGTATATTTTAATGAGTGCCTTCGCAGAGGTGACCAGATATTTTTTTTCGTAAAAAACGCGACTGTAATTTTTTTCTTCTTCTTTTGGTTTGTTGACATTGGATGGCGAGGCCATTCCATACAGCTAGAGGGCCGACAGTCATTTAAATCTTCATCATACACACAAAGCTAGTCTTCAACGACGATATTAGCTACTAATGCAGAAGTCAAAGCCGTTGAGTGGGGGAATCTATCCTGGCTCCAGGTCACTACTAAGTGGGACGTAAAATATCCATTTTTGGTTTATTATTTTCAATAATAAACCTTTGAAATCGTCACGAGAGAGAAAAAAAAAAACCCTCAAAATTTGATATTTTACGTTTCAAGGTACCTACGTAGAATCCAAAAATCGAATAAAAAAACCGTTTGTCCGCCGTGATGATCTTTAGCCACTTAGCGTTGGCCGATTTTTATGAAATTTGGTATATAGGTGCCATATGGGCTCTAATTATGCCCCAATTGAATCGGGTGCAATTGAATACTTGCCTGTTATAAAAAACATCAACATTAAGACGCTAACCCAAAACAATAACAAATAAATAGTGAGATAAGAATTATACTTACTGTGACGTCACTGAGTGAGTTCCAATATTTAAAAATATAAAAAACGTCAACATTATGACGCTTACACAAAACGATAACAAATAAATCAAGAGATGAGTATTGCAGTCGCCATAACTTTTACTCCATATTGATTCGACATTGTCGATATCACAAGATGGCGTCGATGAGTCATTTACAGGTTTAAAAATTAGTTTAGAATTGAGTACACAATTCATGTCGAATCGAAACCATATGGTGCCGAGACTGTCGCTTAACATCATGTTGACAATGGCGCTCAGGAGATACAAAGTGATGTGCACGGATTTCCATATTGAACTGATGTTTGCCGACTGTTTTTCTACAATTAAATATTTCGTTGACATTGTTGGTGCTTTTGATTTTAATAAGCCTTTCAATTCATGGCTGAAAAATTAAGATTTATTTTTATTTATTTATTGGCAAGGATACACCATTGTAATTGAACTTTTCAATCTTTAACAAATTGAACCTGGGGGTCAATCAGTCCGGTGACAAGTGACAAGGATTGAAGATTTACGTCATTTGATACATTTTGGTTTATTATTCGAATCGTCACGAGAAAAAAAAAATATCCCCCTCAAAATTCGAATAAAAAAAATCCGTTTGTCCGCCGCGCCGTTATGCGCACTTTTGACATTTAGCGTTGTTCGATTTAGATGAAATTGTGCCCCGAAACTTTTGGGTGCAATCGAATACGCCCTCGGCGGTTTTTGCCGCTTTTAGCGGTTTTCATTAATCCTGTCTAAAAAGAAATAGTATATAAGAGCCAGAGATTTGAAATTTGGTGCGTATGTCACACTTGGGGTCTGAGTAAGCTCCGAAGAAACTTTTGGGTGGAATCAAATATACCGGTGGCGTTTTTTACCGCTTTTAAGCGGTTTTCATTAATCCCGTTTAAAAAGATAATAGTAAGAGCCAGAGACTTGAAATTTGGTATATTGGATAGCTCAGAAAAGAAAAAGAATACTCGGAGAGAAGTGGACTGATTTTAATGTTGAATTTAATTTATCTATGATTTGCGAGATTTATTTTTGGCTTTTGGCTAACACTGATACTGAGAAAAAGGCACGTACCTTGGTGGGATTTTAATTAACGCTACTGAACTACTGGCCTTGAAATCATCATCAGCCTTTTCATATCGATGGTATGATGTTTCGCACAACACTTACTCATTTAAAAACTAGTAGGAAGGAAAAGAAAAAAGGGATGAAAGACGACCATATGTCATATTTGGTGTCTCAGTAAGCTTTGAAACTTTTGGGTGCAATCAAATATACTGTTGGCGGTTTTAGCGGTTTTCATTAATCCTGTCTAAGAAGAGAATGGTAAGAGCCAGAGACTTGAAATATGGTATGTTTGTCAAATTTAGGGTCTAATTACGGACCCCATTTTTTGGAGGGGGCGGTATTTTTTTAAGCCAGTAAAATAATAAACCCATGTGTCACATTTTTATTTATTTATTTACTGGCAAGGCCACAATGAACCATTGTAATTGAGCTTTTCTCAATCTTTAACAAATTGAACCTCGGAGTCAATCACTCTGTTGACAAGGATTGACAATTTACGGCATTTGATACGTTTTCAAACATAAACTTGATTTTTTTTTTTTTCTTCTTCTTCTTCTTAACGTCTCTTTAACATCTATTGGTCATTCGAGATATGGTTTTACCCTCCATTCGCTGGAAACTTACAAACCAGCTACCTAGGTTGATCCAGAAAGTCAGCATAACGAGGGCGCGAACCTACGTGGACACCTACTTGACCTCGCTGGACGTTGCTTAACTTTGATCTAACGGAAACTGGTGTATTCAACGAGTCATATTAGAATTTCTTAAAATCAGTCGCGAATCGCACAACTTCATCGAATCCCACGGAAAACTTATAAAAAATAAATTAATATGGAGAAAAAAAACCGTGTTTAAATGACCGGATTAGAAGTGATGGTATCAGAGATATATTATAATTTGAATAGCTAATTGATAACGAAAAACATTATATATTATGCAAAAAAACTCTGCCAATGTGACACATGGGTTTATTATTTTACTAGCTTAAAAAATACCTATATACCAAATTTCATCCAAATCGGTCAACGCTAAGTGGCAAAAGAGCCCATCACGGCGGACAAACGGATTTTTTTTTTGTTCGATTTTTGGATTCTACTTACCTTGAAACGTAAAATATCAACTTTTCAAGAAGGGTATTTTTTTTGTGACGATTCCAAAGGTTCATTATTGAAAATAATAAACCAAAAGAAAATTGCTAGCTTTCCTGGCTTGAGGTCTGCAGATATTTCTGCCAGGAAAGGGGTATTACACACTAAACTCATCACTTATTCCGGAAATACCTGCCAATGTGATTATCTATGAAATGGGGTCTGGGTCAAATCAAATGCTTATCAATATTGATGGACTCTCACTTTTCATTTATTGATCCAATTGAAACTATAATAATTATGTGAGACCTTCACCCAAAAGCTCTATACTAATTATGTGAGACCTTCACACAGAAGCTCTATAGTAATTATGTGAAAGACCTTCACCCAGAAGCTCTATAATAATTATGTGAGACCCTCACCCAGAAGCTCTATAATAATTATGTGAGACCTTCACCCAGAAGCTCATTCATTTGAAACTAGCTGTGTTCGTGCTTCCTTACGATTCTTATTTATTCTGACTTTTTGGTATTTTCTAAATTTTATTTTGCCCGTTCTCAGTTTTGACCTCCTAACTCTGTAAATGGCTGGCCATATTTTTGAATAAAATGTCCTAAAATAAGGATTAAACAGCCACCTAAAACGTCGCGTTGCTTGGTGGGTTCTGTGTGACCGCTCAAAAAGTGAATGGACACTGAATCCTAATGGCGGAGATTTCAAATATGCCATCAAAATTTTAAAAATAAAAGCAAAATGGGGGAAAACTTGAAAAGTGATCAAATTTTTTGTCTGTTCTCAAATTTGATTTGACATTTGAAAAATGTGTTTCTTTCTAAGGCCGGCCATACACGCACCGATAAGTCTGTGCAGACTTATCTGCACAGACAAGTCTGTCGTGTATGGCAGGATCCGCACAGATTTTTGTCTCCGATTTTCAGATCTGTGCAGATATCGGAATCTATTGATCCTACCATACACGACAGACTTGTCTGTACAGACAAGTCTGTCGTGTATGGCAGGATCT
>CM022878.1:11704748-11748552 GCA_012654025.1 Pachypsylla venusta | reverse complement strand
AGAATGATATATATATATATATATATATATATAGAGAGAGAGAGAGAGAGAGAGAGAGAGAGAGCAATTATTGTATTTAAGCATTAATTTTATATGTTAACTTCGATTTTTTACGTAAAGACGCAACTCCAGGAGGATCACTCCAGAACAATAAATTTATGGTGCTTGTAAGTTCACCAAAGCGCATACTGTGGTGGTCACAACATCTAGTTGGGGAATGAGCTTGTTGTCCAGACAAACTTGAGGGGCTAGAAATCTAAAATGCCTTAGTCGCCCTATAACCCTTTCAACGTGGATTCTAAGAGCAGCTATTTGCTTGGTAAGTTTGGCATCTGTTTTACTTAGAGTTTCCAAGCTAGATGTACTTGGGGGGTCAGCCATAATTTGAGTGTCCGCTTCGACTATGTCGAAGAACCCACTGTTCCTCAAAATCGCCCCATCACTTGCTCTACCTCCAAAACCACAAGAAATAAAACAGCCAGTTCCATCCAGGGTACAAGCAATCAAATATTTGATTGTATTGCATTTTTTGTATTCGGACCAAGTTAACGATTGGTGCAGACTGTTACCTGGCTTTTCAATCTCTACCTCGAAACAATCTATAATAGCAACAACCTTAGAAAACCTGGCCCGAAAAGGTATGGGCAAATATTTTTCGTGACCAAAATATAAATTTGTCTAAACATTTAGAAATTTTTGGCATCGTGTTCTTAAATAAGTTTCCTGAATGAGATAGAGCACTGTTAAAATCTTGCCCCAAAATTGAAAAAGGCTCATTCCATCTAATCTTTTTGAAACATAACAATATTTCTCTAACCAAACAGTTACAATGTTTTGACAAAACATAAATAATAAAATTGGATTTGTTTGGTACACCTAGGTACAGCATAGTATTAGTGAACAATCTCTTTTTTATTTGTTCATAACTTGGAGTAAGGTGAGAATCTTATAGGAGATACCGTTCTTGAAACTAATTTAGGAACACACTGGACCCCCCGAGCTTCTGTATTTGGCCCTAATGGGACCTAGGCAACCTATCTCACGAGAACTGGTCTCTTCTATTGTTTCCACTGGCACATCAAATAAATCATATGATATTGAAGGTTGCGGATCACCACTTGTGCCTTCAGCTTCCTCAGCCACACTACTAGCAAATATTCTTTGGACAAATATTTTCCTTCCACGTTTTACAGCTAGTGCATTCAATGGTCTTTGGGTAGAGTGCCGTTCAGTCCTATTCTGTTGACAATCAAATTTATGTGGGACAACTCCCTCTTTCATTTTCTCTGTGTTACTGATCATTGAATTCTATAAACCATTTTCTGTGTGCTGTGCTGCTCATTAAATCAATACAACAATTTTCTCTGTGCAACTCCTCACTGAATTCTGCACAATGTTTTTCTCTGTGTTAAGGGACACTGAATTCTGTACAGTTATTTTTTGGACTACAACTCACTGAATTCTGTACAGCATTTTTTTGACATACTACTCACTAAATTCTGTACATTTTTCTCTGTGCTAGTGCTCACTGCATTCTGTACAACATTTTTCTCTGTGCTCTATGTTGCAATTCTCCTCTTCTGATCATCGTATGAATTACTTTGTAAATAGCTCTCTCAGGATATTTCTGAAATAATAAAAAACTCCGCCAATTTAGCACATGGGTTTATTATTTGATTTTTACTGCTGTTGACTCTGGGTTTTAAATGTAATAATTTCCTAAAAGAAATCAACTTAGGTACATAGAAAATATTTTTTGTCTATTAGTTTTAGTACGGAAACCATTTGACTCCTGATGGGACGAAATTTCATTAAAATCAGTGTACGCTAAAAAAACACAAATTTCGCGTAAAACATAATTTTTTTTTTATGTTTCGTGGCTCTAGAGAGACATGTAAAGTCCACTTTGTCACGAAAAGTAATATATCACTTGTTCAACGCTCATTGTATTTGACTTGGCGGGCGGAGCGCTGCCGCGCTCCTCAATAAAGACAAATCGTGTTTATTTTTTTTCTTCGGTAACTGAAAAACCTACCATATCAATCGGTACAAAACCTTTTTTTACATGATTATGGCTATTACGGACAAGAACAGTTTTTTTTTGTCGATTAACTGATTATCATTTTCTGTGAGATATTTATCATACTATCGGTTTTAAATGGTTGTATGCATTACAGCAGCATGAGAATGGTCATGCCTCTAAGGTGCCAATCGAAGGGGACGGAGGCTACTAGTAAATAAGTCATAATAAAAAAGTAAACAAAACGTTTACCTTTATTTTCAAACCCAAAAGGGTACTTAAAAACCAATTGTAATTTATCAAATTTTCGATTTTTCGCTATTCAAGTTTGAGTAGGGACCTACAAATCTGATAATACGAAATAAATAATTATTTATTATAATTCCGGATTTATTCATTGTTCGGAGATAAATTGAAATTATTTGTAGGTACCAACCTGTCTCAAGAAGTCTTGAACAATATTCAATTCAGAAACTTGAGTTCCTATAGCAAATCTTCTTTTGAGTTGTTTTTCAATTCGAGTCAGCAGTTCATGATCTTCATCAGAGGTAAATCCTTCAGCACCAGCTAGACTTCCAGTCATGGTGGCATGTAATGTGGACACTTGGAATAAACGAAGCGCTTCGTCAATGTGAGATTCAATGGCAAAGTTTTCAAGTTGCATTTTGGCTATAGATTCGGCAATTCGAACAACAGCTTCTAGTTGTCTGGAAAAAATTTAGTAAATAATTTTACTATTTAAAGAAATTCAAATAGAAAATATTGATTTTCTGTGTTTCTAGTAAGAAACCTTTAATAAGTGACTGACAGTAACACTAAACTTCTAAGTCTCAGTAGACCTTTTGTCATGATGACAAATCTGATAGGGTTTAAACGCATGGCAAACAGGTTTGCCATATTTGAACGTTTTTGAAAATTATTTCATTAATCTTGCCTTTAAATATTTCTGAGGCGCCTGTGGACACCCAAGTCCTTAATTATCGAATACACAAATGAAGTAAAACTAAATTACCTTTCGATCAGAATCGTATTGGAAAAATAGAAAATATCAATAAAAAATTATATTGTAAATGTAAATGTATATTTCCTTGTGTTATTATGTCACAATGTTTGAGGGCATCATAGCATTACAAGGTATTTTCAACATTCACTCCAATATCACTAAGCCTAAGCTACACTTTAACAATTTCCTTGTAATGCTACCACTTGGCGCTATTACCATAGCTACTCAATTGTCCTCAGGAGGCTGAGTTACCCCCAAACACAACCAGACCAAGTAGAAAATTCGAAAAAACCTTTTTCAAATTTTCGACCCGTCCGGGAATTGAACCCGGAACCTCCGTGATGCAAGCCGAGTGTGATGCGCACTCTGCCACGGAGACGTCTAAAAAAAAAAAATATATATATATTTATTACAGATCAATATACACAACACAATTTGCAAACAAATAATTTCGTCTCAAAGTTTCATCAAATAGTGTGTTATTGGCTTAAATAGGTATATACCAAACAAGTTGGTTAAATTGGGATACTATGTCAAGTAACACCATAACCATAATGAAGGTTAAAAATTACTATAGCTTCACTTGACTTTTAAAAAAAACTTTAAATTCTTGCAATCCATGTATTTTTTAGTCAAGTGAAGATACAGAAATTTTTAAACTTCATATACCAAACACACAAATTCAACAAATATACATTAAATAAATTGTGCCAAAATTTTGGAATCATGACAAATAGTGTGATACCGCCTTTAATGAAATGAACGTTATCAACATACCTCACAGTAATTGGAATATTGAGTTTCTTTTCTCCGTCCTCTTTAGACCCATTCCTCATGAGGACATAGCGATTTTTTAATTTCTCACCAGCCTCATGCGTGAGCCGAGGCCCACAACGTCTGAAAAAATAGAATTACTGATTTTCAGATAATCTGGTTTATTATTATTTATTGTGTGTTCAGGGACTTAAAAACCGCTGACACATTACAAATTTGAGAACCAAAATACCCCACACCCCTAATATTCAAACAAAAATATATATAAAAAAAAGTTAATCAAAAAAGAAAAATAAATTAACAAAATTTTAATAAACTGCAAAATTAAAAGGACCTGTAAAGAAAACTGAAATTGTTATTAGTTTATTCATTTATCTTTCACGGAAGACGTGAATTCTTGCAATCCATGTATGATTTATTATACATCCAAGTATAGAAAAAAATGAATTGCTAATCAAACAAAAAAAACGGTCAGAGTTACTTTCATTAATAATTTACACATAATATTTAGGATGTTTGTAGTCATAGTGAAATATAAATTTCAGAAAATGTTTGTATCAAACTACAAATATAAAAAAAAAGCGCTTTCGACCGTTACGACATCGTCCAGTGAACGATGTCGTAACGGACTCTTTTTTTACAGTTGTAGTTTGATACAAACATTTTTTGAAATTTAATTAATAATACTATCAAGTGCACGCAATTTCATGTGCGCCCTTTCCCGTGTTTTGAAATTTCCTTGAAAATAAGTACGATGTAAAAAACAGCCGAAAAGCATCGCTTTTTGGCGACAAGTCGCTTCAACTTGAACTTTCATTATTTCGTATCTTATTCGGAGATACTTTCATTATTCGGAGTACACTGTGTTCCAAACTTCCAGTTTCTAGGTTTGGAAATCACCATTGTGGAGCTATGTTTATTAGATAATATGGATCTAATCAGGGCCGGGGGAAAATATACGCCCCCCCCCCCCTATTACACCTTCGGCTAAAATCATTGAACACCGGGCCCCTAAAAATCTCCAGCACCAGAGGGGTGGATCTAATGATCCAATGACTTACGTTCTGCAGTAGTTTATATATTTTTTTATGATGGGCAGAGGGAGTTCTCCATCACTGGCAGTATCTATCTCTTGACCAGCTGTCATGTGGACATTCATGATGTGTTTGGCAAGGGTCTACAATAGAAGGAGAAAAAGGGTAGGATTTATTGATAAGCTGTCAGACTGTATAATGGTCTGAATTTAATACAAAGTTATTAGGGGTACAACCAAGAAACTTCAGTCAACGTCTATAGCACGTTGAATACACCAGTTCCCGTTCGATCACTGAAGTTAAACAAAGTCTCGCGGGGTTTTATGAAGTGGATGTCCACGTAGGTTAGCGCCCTCGTGATGCTGGCTATTTTCCGGCCCAACCCAGGCTGGGTGAGGTCAATGTAGGTAGCTGGTTTTTAAGTTTCCAGCGAATGAATGGTAAAAACCCCGTCCCGAATGACCAATAGATGTTAAAGAGACGTTAGGCAAAAAAAAAAAAATTCCAAAGAGCAATTTGAAATCTTACAAATATGCTGCATTTTTTCTTAGAGGTAGAGTTGTTGACTTTCAAGCTGTTTTCAGACCAAAGGGGGTCACAGCTTCGATAGGAATGCTTAATAATATTATATTCTAGGCTGGTAGGGTCTGCATTCAACTAAATGGTTTTACTGTACTCAGGCGATTGATTTATATTGTCTGATTGATCCTAGCTCTTCTTTTATATATATAATTAAATATCAGATCTAAAGTAACAATATTTGGAGTAGGTGTTAAATGAGCCACTCTAATTAGACGGAACAAAACGAGGATGTTGCCGTCGGAACGAAAAATGAGCGATGTTTGGTCGGGAAAAAAATTCACGAGTGGACTTGGTACGAAGGAAAATCACCTAGAAGTAGGTCCGAACAGTTTGATTCTTTCAAATAACGTAACTTCAAATGAACCCTTAGAAGATGTTAAAAGATTCTGAATTTGAACAAAGTCTTTTAGGACAGACGGCAATCTATAAATGCAAATTCAACTCACAATGTCTCGCCCCTCTTCGTGCTCATCCTTAATAATGAAAATCATATCAAATCTGGAGAGAATGGTTGGCATGAAGTCAATATTTTCTTCCCCTTTAGTGTCGTCCCATCGTCCAAAGACACTATTAGCTGCAGCCAATACAGAACATCTGGAGTTCAAAGTCGTTGTAATTCCAGCCTGGAATAAAAAAAATAGAAATACAAATAAATTGCTCTGACAGATAATTCTTCGAGCTTTTTTTATTGGAGATTTGAAGTCTATCCGTCTTACTTTAACTTGCTCAGTGGTTAAGCGCTCGCCTGGTAAATAAGGGGGCATGGGTTCAATCCCCGGCAGAGGCAGGATTTTTTCCTCATTAATTTGACCACATAAAAATAGAGCTCTAAGCGTTAGGTGGTAGAAAATGCCTCAGGCATTAATCTCGCCAAGTGGTAACCTTCCACTTAAGTCTTTTTTTTTCTTTTTTTCTTTTTTACTTGAGAGCAGTAATATTCAACGGAGGAGATATTACCCCCTTTGCGGACAGTTTGAGATCCCGAGAGGACAATAAAGAATGGATCAAGATGAAGACTGCCACGTCGGAGGCAAATAGCAGGATGATACATATCATGAAATATATTGAAAATTTAAATCCATATTTAAAAACAAAAAATTACGGCATTGCCAATTTTAAAGAATACATACCTTTGCGATGGAAATTGTCTGTTGTTCCATGGCTTCGTGAATAGCCACTCTATCATCCTCCCTCATCTTGTCAAACTCATCAATACATACAACACCTCCATCTGCCAACACCATGGCACCACCTTCCATCACAAAATTACGCTGTAAATGTAAACAAGGAATTGATGTACGTTTTTAACGTGTGGTTTAAAAAATGTGGAGCCTTGTATATTATAAACAGAATACGGGTTCATGAAGTCAGGAAATTATAATTATATTTCTCTGTTAAAAATCTTGTTTGGGTTCGAGCACAACACTTAGCTCCGAAATTCGTCTTTTCGATGGCCCGTTCTACGGACCACCTGAATGACATTTAATCAGTCTCAGCCAAGGCCATCAAAACATTTTCGGTTAAATTGGGATACTATGTCAAGTAAAACCATAATGAAGGTTAAAAATTACTATATCTTCACTTGACTAAAGATATAGTAATTTTTAACATTCATTATTTTCTTTAATCTCAATTTATATCCCTTTTTTTTAATCCCAGAATCTAGAAATGGTGAAAGAGTTGATTTTGATTTGACAACGATACAACAACAACAACTCTGAGATTGGGGTCATGGGCTACTAGACGACAAAGGCATCAAACTACTTACAGATTGGATCCTGAATCAAAGATATTTAATTAGATGGTATCCCGAATAAAATATACCTTGTTTGGATCCCGAATTATATATGCTTACCGAGTTTGGATCCCGAATTACAGATGCAGTTAGACCCGCTGCAGATGATCCTTTACCCGACGTATAAATACCAATAGGAGATACTCGTTCTACAAATTTGAGCAATTGTGACTTGGCAGTACCTGGATCTCCCAACATTAAAATGTTGATGTCGCCCCTTCGAGTCAAACCATCTGGAAGACGTTTTCTGCAACCTGGAAAAATAGGAATGTCAAATAAGGATAGTTCAATCAATAAAATACTAATTGGCTTGTCGTTGCAACTATTAGAACCAGATGACAACTTAGTGACGATAAGCAACCAAAGAGTGAATAACTTTGTACAAGAATAGAGCTAAAGTTAGGTTCCGACGGAACAACGACGAGTAGAAATGATATCAACTTTGAAAGTGAAACGGGCGCAGATGTCACGGTAAAGATATACATATTGTGGATTAAGGGTCAGGAACTCATCATAAAATTGACCAACCAAATGTTTTTGTACACGTTTTAATTTGGTCATTGAGATTGTCAAGAATGGACCAAACATGTAAAAAAGTGTGATCTTGATTTTGGAAGAAAAATAAATGGGTACTTTCTTTATTGTATTTCCACGAACTTAGTCGGTAAAATGTCATTTAGGCAATGAAAAAGAAAAAAACAACATGTCTTACAGAAATAAAACTCATTCTCGTGTAGTATGGTTTTTTATGTTTTAGATTGTCAGTACACACCTCCAAACAACAAACATGCAATTGCTTTTTTCACATCCTGATATCCATAAATACTAGGAGCTATCGATTTGGCAATTCTCTCATAGATATTTGGTGACGCTGCCATCCGTTTGAACAAATCTTCTTCTTGAAAAGTAAATGCCACAGAGGAACTGAATCCACCACCGGTTTGATCAACTTGAATGCCCACAACTCGTACATAAGGGGCACGAACTCCAACTATTGATTTGCCACGATCTCCTCTCTGTCATAGAACACAATGAAGTCAGCGAAATAATTAGTTTAATAATTTTAGCTGAGCATATGGCAATGCTCCAGAGCCAGTATTTCATCTGGTTTTTCACACCATCAAAAATAGCAGATTCTACTAAGGATAGGGCATTGCAATTTTAAAAATACATTTCGATAACAAAGCTGGTTGGGTGGAAGAGTAACCCCGCCCTTTGAATGAACTTTAAATTATTTTATATTATTTACCTTCTTCTTCTAACTATCTTCTTCTTTTCTATCTCTATTTTCACCATTTCTGAGCTATTACTATAAAAGTTCATTCAATAAAGAATTATATAATAATAATATAAGATGAATAATATCAAATTAGTCATTTTGGGTACTCACTGATAAAAACTGACTCATCAAAAATTTCAGTCAGTACAATCTAGATCGCTGAAATTTTTGGAAATAACTGCTGAAATGAAATTAACATTATGATATAATTTAATTTGGTCTTCACGACGATAGTAGGTTCTATGCACCGGGGATCATCGTGATCGGATACCACAGTTCCTGATTTTGAGGGGAAAGCCGCTAAGTGATATAATGCAGTTTAATTAGTAGGAAAAACGAAGACCTGTAAACGAAGGTCATTGCCGTAAAGCAAATGTGGATGTCATTTCTAGGAAAGATTTTAATAGGACCCTACGAAATGAGAAAAATATAGACTATTTTAGCAATTTCTATAGAAATACAGGGATCTCGATTTTATTTTAGCAATTTCTATAGAAATACAGGGATCTTGATTTTTTTTATTATTACCTTTGAAGCTTTGGAGACCTTTTTGATGGAGAATATTCCCAGGACGACAACCCTATTTCCGGGCACAACTTTCTCACATAAATATCTGAAAAACAAAACAAAAAAATGTTCTCAGCTTCTTCAGTTCTGCTGGTTGCCAAAAACATTGCTATGATAGATCTGATTCTATATTATTCAGCGAATATAGGTAAACAGGAGAAAAGATGATTTTTCCCAGATTCTGACGTTTTTGAAAAAGTCCAATTTTTTGACGGAGTACTATTTTATCATGTTCACCAGATTTATGAATGAAATTCAAACATATTTTTTCTGCTCCTATTAAAGTTGTTACTGTATTATTTCTCGGTCCGTGTGGATGTTTTCTGCTCCTATTAAAGCTGTTACTATGTTATTTCTCGGTCCGTGAGGATGTCACCTCCAAGTAACTTGTTACAAAGTATGGATAGATCTTGTTATTTATGAATGAAATTCAAACGTGTTTTTTCTGCTCCTATTAAAGTTGGTACTGTGTTATTTCTCGGTCCGTGAGGATGTCACCTCCAAGTAACTTGTTATAAAGTATGGATAGATCTTGTTATTTATGAATGAAATTCAAACATGTTTTTTCTGCTCCTATTGAAGTTGGTACTGTGTTATTTCTTGGTCCGTGAGGATGTCACTTGTTTAAAAGTATGTATTATTTTCTTAAAGAAGGTTGGTAAGTTATAAACACTTATATGGATTGCAAAAGTCTTAACTTGGATGATTATATTCAAATAGGAAATAAAAACTTCAACAGAAAAAAAATGTATTCTACTTTAAATAGATATACCCCAGTCTGCTTATAGCATCCGAAAATCCATGATAACCGCTTATCTTTACACAACCCTTAAATTTTAGGTGCCTTCCCAAATTTTTGGTTTTCTTTTACGTAAATCGAAAATCATTCTGTTTTCCTTAATAACAATCGCTCACCTATCACAAAAAAGTTGCAAATGTCTTGGCATTTCACCTTGAGGAATAGAATCATTCAGTTCTTGAAGTTTCAATATTTGAAAATCTACACAAGTACATTTATCTGGTATAATGAAGTAGGGGTCCAAAGGACATTTCTCTTTTCCGGGTTGCTCTCTGAAATAAAAATTAAAAAGAAGATGTTGATGAAACTCGGTACCTACGAACCTTTGTAAGGTTCATAGAATTAAACTATTGGGCCACTGAAGGCCTCATGATGGCCTTTCTAACTGAGTGAACTCTTTAGTTTACAGAACTAGTTATTTTTGACTAGATGACACCTTACTATTCTTCAAAAAGCCTTCTGAGGCTAACAATTATCTCACAATTTTCATTATTATATTATATGTCAGAGTGTGCATCACCCTCGGCTTGCTCCAGGAGATACTGGGTTCAAATTCTGGTCGATTTAAAATTTGATTTTTTTTTTTTTTTCGAATTTTCTACTTGGTCTGGTTGTGTTCGGGGGTAACTCAGCCTCCTGAGGCAAATTGAGTAGCTATGGTAATAGCGAGCAGTGGTTGCATGATAATGTTAATTGTAACTTGGGCTTAGTGATATTGAAGTTAAATATACTTAGTAATGCTATGATGTCCACAAAAAGTGGGACATAATAACGCAATGAAATATAAATTTACATTTTTGGTTTATTTTCAATATGAACCTTTGGAATCGTCACAAAAAAATTTGATATTTTACGTTTCAAGGGTACGTATGTAGAATCCAAAAATTGAATAAAGTTTGTCCTCCGTCGGTCGTGATGGGACTTTTGCCACATATGGTTGACGGATTTGGGTAAAATTTGGTATATAGGTCCCATCTGTGGTCTAATTATGCCCCGAAACTTTTGGGAGCAATCGAATATCCCGTTGGTTTTCACTTATCCTCTTTAAAAAGAGAATGGTGCTAGAGAATTGAAATGTGATATGTGTATCACATTCGGTGTTAGATTGAGCCCAAAATTTTTTGGGCGCAATCGAAGGTACCGTTGGCGATTTTTCCTTTTTTTTAAGAGAGATTTTCATTAATTCTGTCTAAAAAGAGAATGGTAAGAGCCAGAGACTTGAGATTTGGTATGTATGGTCTATGCCTGTCCAAAACTTTTTTTTTGTGTGTGTGTGGGGGGGGAGATTTTTTCAGCTAGTAAAAATAATAAACCCATGTATCACATTGGCAGTGCTTTTTTACATTATATGTGGCGGCCTTTCCTTTAGAGATTCCATTAGCAATTTGGTGGGATTCCGTTTCTAAGAGTTTGGAGTTAAAATTTTAAGGCGAAAGGTTCCACGAAAGATTTTACTTTTCTATACAGTATAAAGTAATAGGAGAGCCAATAACGTACGTATTACATTCCCTGAGAAAACAACTGAAAGTTATTTACTTACGTATTACATTTTCTGGGCAAACCATATCCTTCAAGACCAGGTTTCACAGGAAGATTAAGAATAACAGTTTTACAAGAACGACACTGGATACTAATAGAGGTAGCTTTGGCACGAATTCCAGACGCGGATACGATAATACCAGGAATCTTCACAAGCTTAGACACAATCTCGGACTGAAAGTAAAAATAATGAAATATAGTTAAGAAGCGGTAACTTAAATAAATGTTGTAAAATGTGGTCAAGAGTAGGCTGTCCTTAAAGTAAGCTGTACTTACTAACAGTGTTTCCCAAACCCTAACAAAGGAAGATATTTTGAACCGGAGATCATTACCGGCCTGATTAGTTCAATTTAAAAAAATGTAAATCTGTTATGTATTTGACGCATAATATTACATTGTCACAATTTATTTTTGTGGGTATCACAACATGAAAAGAGCCACTAGTTACACTAAATCATCAAATTTTATTTTGATCTTTAATACCGCCACTGGTCGCTACTCGCATCTTAAGTACCTACTCAGATGTCTTCGAGAGGCTGAGTGCACACCAAACAACCAAGGACAGTTCCGAAAAATATTTTGATTCAGCCAGGATTCAAACCTGGGTCTAACGCGTGCAAAGTCAGTGTGATACCCACTCGACCACGAAAGGTTGCCGATTAACTCACGTGATAAGGCCTGTGGGCTCTCGAGAGAAAATCGTTTTCGTTCGATTTGAGGCCAGATAATGACGGACTGTGTCATTATGACAATAATTAATATTTTTAGAATTTTGAAACATTACCTTTAAATTTCTCAGATTATCAGGAATAGCATCTGATGAAAGCATAATTTGAATATCCTCCACTTTCTCTTCTCCTTCTGGTCTGGGGGAGGTGACTTCATCGGCAACTTCTTTGGCAGCTTCCTCAAACTAGAAAAAAATATATCTATTACAAAATTTGGATAATATATTGTAATAAACCATTATTCTATGAATGAACCTTAGTCCACTATATCAGATCTAAGTCCAGAACTATTTGTCCGATTTTCGTGATAGTGTTTCATTGGGATTCTCGTTAAAAATTACACCAAAAACCACTATCATTTCTATTTTGTGACATACTGGGAGGATATGCCAACCATAAGTCGAAATTTCCATGTAAAATCCTATGGGAGAACTAGGGAAGTGCAAACCCTGTACATATGTGTAATATCTTCATTATTAAGAATTTTTTCCTTTTTACAAAAAAAAAAAAAAAATTAGGATTCTTCTCAATTTCCAGCACGGCCGAAGTCAGGGGGCTTAGCCCCCACCCCTTTTTGAAAAAAATAATTCTGGTAAAATTATTATTAAAAAAACTCTGCCAATACTGTTTATCATTTTAGTGACCAAAAAAAAAATTATCACCCCAAAATTTGTTATTTTTATTCGATTTTTGGATTTACATACCTCCGAAAGTATAATATCAAATTTTGAGGCCGTCTCTTTTTTTCGTGACGATCCCAAAGGACCATTATTGAAAAGTTGTCAATGTGGTTGTTATGTAAAAATAAATGTTAGGTATGTAAAACTTGTAAAAATAACGGATTTTGGAATTTGCCCCTGAGTGGGAAAAACACTCACTCACTTTTGGCCCCCCGCTTTTTACTTAAATATTTAGTTTTTACTTAAATACCTATATTTTTCCAAAAAATAAAAATTTATTCTTAGAATAAAATACTTCTGACATATTCAGTTTCAATGCTGTACTTACAATTGGGAGATGCTCCGATGGGTACTTGTAGAGTTTATCGCCAAGGTTTTCATCGAAACTCGTCAAATCTTCGATATTGATTTCCAAACAGTATTGACCTAAATTGTAATTCCTCTTCAATGAATCTCTGAAAGTATATTTGACAAAGTTTTATATTGGTACCTAATACTTTTGCTGTATTTTGGACCTGCTTTTGGAAGCTGCTCAAAAAATCCCCTGCCTTTCTGCTGGAATAAAAAACAGCTACAGTTGCCCTCACTAGGCTTCTTGAAAAAATACAACACATGGAGTCCGCGAGTGGAATTTTATTCCAATGCTCAACATAACCGACATTGCTTAACTTCGGTGATCTGACCGGAACTGTTATTTTCAACTTGGAAATTTGTCATTTTCTGAACATGTTCCTTTAACAGGATGTTTAACTCCGCGCTCGGGGATAAAAGGGTAGAATTTATCTTTAAAAATATTTTTGAGCGTAGCATGCCCATAAAAAAGTAATACACTTACTTTTCTTGTTATTAAGGTTGGGAAATTTTAAAGGTCATGCCTCCCAAAAAATACAATATCTTACTCTATCCCTGACATACTTACTCCACGGAGTCACCCGATTTCTCTCATGAATAATAACGCCACAAGAGACTGAGAATCTTGTGACGTTATCATACAAAGATCACACCTTGTCTCTACATACATATCATGCTGACTGAAGTCGATCGGTTGTGGTTAGGTTAAGTTTATGCGGCCAAGACGAACACAAATCTCAAAAAGTCCTACTTAACCTATCATTTTTGAAGTGAGGCAGCTTCTGGCCTAGTGGGTATCACACAGACTTAGTACGCAGGAGGTCCTTGGGGGAACCGGATTTTTTCGACACTGCATTTGGTCGTTCCGGGTGCACTCCGCAAATGAGGAGCTACTTACAGTGTGAGTAGCGACCAGTTGCAGCATTGTATAAGAATGTATAAATGTGATGGTAAAGTGTAGTGGGTAGCAGCATTGCAATGCTGTGATCTCGGTAATACTAACTTGTGGCAGTCCATTGGTGGTACTTTATACGAACAAGACGAATTATATTCTGCGTTCACAAAAGTAATAACACATTTACTTTTTTACACTTTTGCAGTATCCAAATTACGAAATTTACTGATAGACTCTTATGTGGATTTTTACCAACAGCTTGCAACGACAACCTGTTGGGTTAATAGAATCTGCAAGTAACATAGTTAATTTTTGAAGAGGTCAGAAGTGATCACTTACCTGTATTTGTAATCAAAATTTCCTTCATGGAACTGCCTCAGGAACTCCTTGAACTTTCTTTTAACACCTTGTAGGTTAACTTGTATAGAACTCTGTTGATCCTCGGCATTAAAGTTATCTGAGAAAAATATTCCGGCATCATCAAATCCTTCCATAATAGTTTGAAGTTTAATGAAATGAAACTATTTAATTTGTTAATAATATTTTTGAGATAATTTACTTTAATATTGTTAATTGCAAAAGAAAAGTGTTGGGTTACATAGATTTTCGACAATCCCAATAGTTTGAATTATAATGAAATAAAACTATTTAAATTGTTAGTAAAATTTTTGAGATAATATTGTTTTCAATTTTGAGATAATATTGTTAATATGTAGCAAAGAAAAGTGTTGGGTTGTATAGAACTTTAAATTTTTGGTTTGTCAAATTGTCAAAAGAACCAAAAAAAAAAATAACCTGAAATTAAATATTATTTCCCGCTTATTTGTTTCATACCATTCTTATAGGGGAGAACCGTAGGGTCCTCGAACAAGGGAAAAATCCCACGTTCAAAATATTTTTCCCGCTTGGGGAAAAAAAATTTTGCTCGAGCAATAAAGGCATGTCCCTAGAAACGTCTCCTAACCTGTCGAGGGGGGTTAAAATATGTCAATAGAAATCGAATTTTATTTATTGGAATAAAGGATTATTCCAACTCACTTCGCATTTTATTTCGTGAGAAATTTGGAAGCAAGATGGTGAAAATGAAAAATTGTGACCCAACTATTTCTTGATTCACAAATTCGCCATTTTGTTCTTCACTTTTATTCCAATTCTGATTGGCTGTTCGGATTCATGTTTGTTGTTTTGAATGTTTACCACTGTTTAGTTTTGTAGAGTNCAGTTACATTTGATTGTTCACAGTGGGGCTGTTGGATTAGGGACAAAATGTGGCATTTATCGTATTTCGGTACTTGATGACTTTTTTGCTTCCAAAAATCATTTTATCTAGTGTAAATTTAAGTTGCCCCTTCCGTGCTGCATACTTTCGAGAATTTCTAGGGGGGAGCAGCTGCCCCCACCTGCCCCCCCTTCCTACGCCCATGAGAAGTGGAAGAAATAAATATATGGTTGGTGGGATTTTTCCCGCGATGTGTCACACCGCACGCGACAAAAATCCCCACAACTATGGGACCCTACAGTTCTCCCCGGAGTCGTACCCCTTATTTACCTTTTACCATGATACCATTCTGATGACAATTTACTCCTCCCCGGATACAAACCCATTGCTGAGGAGCGCTGCATATGACAGAGAATCCTGGACAGGAAAAATCCCGTTTTCTCAAATCCCACCACTTTTAATCCCATGATATTTTCCCCCTTTTTTAATTGTCAATAAAGCTAACAAGTAAACACAAAAAGTTAAAAACAAAACAAAAGAGGCGGCCGGAGGCCGTAGATATATTGCAAGTTGCAAGCCGAAAATGGGAAAAATACCGCGTGTCCGAAAACCCCTCGTTTCTTGTCCAGGATTCTCTGTCAGGTGCCGCTTTCATCCTGAGAGAGAAAAGAACATTGATGTAGAATATAATCAATGGAAAAGAATGGGTGTGAACCTGGGAGAAATGCCTGGCACCGCTTTTCAAAATAAAAACCTTTTTTTTTATTGGATCCAATTTGAACAGTTGGACATACGCAATAGAGGCATGGCCGTAAAAACGTTTCCTAACCACTCTATTTGGGTTAAAAAAATTCAAAGGGTTGTCAGACACTCCTCCCCGGTATTCTGAGGGATTTTTCCCAAAAATAAAAGCAATACAAAATGTTAGCGCTAGGAGCGGATGGATAAGAAAATAATTAACATATTCGCGGGTACTTGAATCCAGATATTTTAATGAAGTCTGTACCTACCTACTTCGAAATTTAAATTTTTTTTATGGTTTGTAATGAATGTTGAATGGATATTCTAGTTCATCTTATTCACGAAACATTTTAGACAGAGCTTTTTTCGTTCACCTATTTTTTATTAGTTCAAATATTTTTTTCGTTCAGGACTGTGATTAACTTCAATTTCGCGGTAACTTGAATCAGATTCTATCCAACATTTAATTAACTATCAAATGATTAATTCTGAAAAAAAGGTTGGAGTGACGGAATAAGGTGAATAAGTATTATCATATTGAAACTCAAGAGTAAGTCAAATATAAGTTGATATATTGAATTATAACAATAGAAACAAAGAAAATACAAACAAGTAATGACCCAGTACTGCCCACCTGCCAAATAGAAGAGATGGCTAAAGATTATAAGAACAACATTTTAGAAAATGTTTCGTCAAATGAACGATTCTCCAAAAGTTAAATAAATTCATTTATTGAAATAATTTCACCAATCCTAAAGAAGTATTTTCTAACATTATTATAATCTGAATGTTCATAAGGATAGTTGATTGAATTAGTTAATCAAAATATTAAAAGAATCAAATTAACTCTTAGAAGTTCAGAGTTATAGTTTTATATAATTATACATTCTGAACTTCAAATACAACCAATAACTTAGACCAGTACGTTCAAAGAAAGTCAAAAGTAATAAGGGAGTAAATTCTGAACAAAACTTTAAAGAAAATCTATGAGCTTATTATGTCAGAACAGTTCACTTTAGTGACCTTGAACTCTAAGAATGATTCTTATCTATCTCTACCAGATAGTGATATTCGAAATGTAAAACGTCTTTACGATTCGATGGCCTCTTTATATGTACGCATACTATCAGAGGGCCATCAACACCTTTTTGGTAACCTCTTATCAAACTGTTTTTTTTTTTTTTTATTTTTAATCATGAACCTGGAAATGGTTGAACAGCTGATTTTCAAAAAAAACGGTAGAACAACAAATATCATTCAAAAGGATACCATGGGGCTTGGAGTGGCTAACCAAAATTCTATGAACATAATTATTGTTCCTAACAACTTTCCATCAGAATTGGAATACCCGTTCGATAGTTATCGTGTTACAAACTGACAAAACTAGTGCACAATTTTAGATCAATACAATAATAACTTGATATTATTAACGGGACCTTAACACTTATAGAGCTGATGCCCACATATCACATTACCACAAACTTTTACGATATTCTAATTGATAATATTGTACGAGTAAAAAAAATACATGGACATTTTTCACTGTTACAGTACTTTATTTTCCTTATATTTCGTGTATGGGAAGTTGAAAGAAAAGAAGAAGAAGAAGAAGAAGAAGAAGAAGAAGAAGAAGAAGAAGAAGAAAAAAAAAAAAACGGTGAACAAACTGTTTTCTTTCTCTCTGAATTTTCAGATTCAACAAAATAACTCGAAACTTAATACTTATTTGAAATTTGGTATTTTTATATAGTCGAATCATTATTGAAAATAATAAATCAATATTTTTGACGGGTAGTAGCTCAGAAGAATATTATCAGTATTATAAATTGAATTAAATATATTTAAAAATAATTATTACATTACCAGAAATCAGGTCTGAAAGGTTAAAGTGAAATTTCATGTAGGTACAATGTACATTATTATCTCATTCTCAATTTATTTACATAACTTACATCGATTTGATTTACAATTTGTACAAAACATAATCATATTTAAAAGGAATCGTAATAATTAATAAAAATATATAAAAAAAGACAATATCGATTCTAAAAAAAATATTAGGTAGCGAGATTTTAATCAGACAATCATCGTCAGGTCGATGTTGACTCTATGGTGTTCAGAGTAGAAGAGAGTGAACATCGGCTTGACGCTTGACGATGATAGTCTGAGTACTACTGAAATCTCGCCACCTAATAATTTTTAGAATCGATATGGTCTTTTATAATCATATTTATAAGAAATATAAACACACATCTTTTAATATTTTCATTATCATCACTCCCAACATTTTTTATTATGTTTTGAATTATATTCAAAGCTATAATAATTAGCTTGTTATAATAATTAGAAAATGTATCTTTCTGTCACAGCATTACAAAATTATATTTAAATTGTGATCGTAGTAGTAGACAGTTACTATTTTGAGGCTACTTGTAGTTAATCGACCTCTGCAATGTATCATGACGTTGACACATAATTACATCAACAATTTAGATCAAGTTTGATATTGTGGGACCATCCTGGATTAATATACCATTATACATTGTGTGATGGCCTGGTGGCGTAGTGGTAAGACGCTCTGACTGGTAAACTTTAGGGCGTGAGTTTAAACCCAGCCAAACCATGGAATTTCATCTTCATGAAATTCCATGGTACCTTCCATGTAAGACAGCGGGATTATCAATATCTAGTCCGGCGTCCTCATAGTAGCATAATATGCTATCCAACCCTTCCACAATCATCACATTCCGTGATGGACACGGAAAGTAAGTATACATTATGCGGTGCGCGGAGAAAATATCGACTCTGAACAAGCCACGCTCATACAGTAGTTGAAAAACCCCGATTTAGTACACAGAGCAATGAATTTTATATGAAGAGGTGGCAGCACTACGTAGTATTCGCATTAAATTATACACTCATGGCAGACCTGGTGTCAGAATGAGGACACAAGTTCTTCATCTAATGTATATTGATCCCAATTTATGAATAATGATAATGAGGAAACTATGGCCAAAAAATTTGAAATCGAAGATCTGAGGAAGTAATAAATAGATTATGGGGCACATTTCGAAAATCAACTGCCTTTCGTATTAAAAACATCGATTACATAAAATAGCTACATTCGAGATCAGTACTAAGCACGACAATGGTAATGCGCCCTCACGATGGCCAGTTCTACGCGCGAGGATGACCCGGAACGTATACCATCACAGTTCCAGCCAAGGGCCATCAAAATCTTTTCAGTAAACTCATATCAATCTGTTTCTACCATTTTAATTAATCATGCATCTATAAATGGAAAGAACGGTTGATTTTCTGAGAAAACCAGCTACTATTACTACAATAGTAATGCTATAAGATCCCTCTTTCTCTTTTTATTCAAATTTCAAAACTGAAAAGTGAATACAATGATACATTAATTCGTTAGTTTGTGTACAATATTAAGAATACTCTTGCGTTTGGATTTATTACAAGTGTCTTGTAATTCCTTATCATTATTATTATTTTCAATCACAGGTGTCCTCAATTTACCAAGAAGATCTTTCAATTGACGAATATGATGTAATGTTAATTTAGGATGAGATACTTTTTCTAAATCTAATAAGAATTGTTCTCCATGAACGATAGCAGTTTCTAATAGAGCTTCACCATCAGTTTCTTGACTATCATCATGAGTTTCTACAAGTCTACGATGACTGAGATCAGTTGTTTCAGAAGAATGTTCATCATTTTCATTAACGTCTCTTTCATTTGTTAATGTTTCAAATTCATTTGGAAACGTATCATGTTTAGAACATTCAATTTGATTATCTATTTTTGGTGAGAAGCGATCAATAGGTGATTGTATTCGATCTACAGATGATTCCCTTTTAACTATTGGTAATTCAATTCGATTAATCGGAGTTCCTGTTCGATTTATTGGAGATCCTATACGATTAATATATGATATTGGTGATTTGGCTGATAAATCTAACGTTTGTTTTTCCATTAATTCATCTTCGTATTCTCCTTCTCCTTCTTCATAATCATCATAGTCTTTCTTTCCATCCTCCATGTCCTCATGATGTTCATCTCTTCTTTTATCTTCAAAATCTTCCATTGATTGTCTTCTACTTTCTAAAATATCTCGTACATTCATAGTTCTTAATTTTTTAATTCTTTCTAATTCTGGAGAGATCTGATTTAAAGGTGATGTTTGATTTGGACTTGGTAAAGATAAATGATGGTTTAGTCCGACATGGTTTTGACTTGTATCATTTGCCTTATTATTCATAATTTGTTGTTGTGTATGAAGAAGAAGTTTGAGTTTTTCTTCTAATTCCCTGTAACAAGAAATGGAAATAAATTTGTTAAAAAAAATAAATAATGATGATGGTTGTGGTGGCATTTGAAAAAAGATATAATGGAAAAAACGCTCCTATAACATTGTCAGTTCTGATTTAGAAGTCCACCATTTTATTTTACCGATGTTTGTTTACATTTGGAATTCAATTTATATAACGCAATGAGAAACTCAATTCTTTTAATCTCAATGTGCGAAAGTAGAGACCTCGCTACAAAACCGAATTCTTACATTTTTTTTTCTATATTTTATATTAGTTAATTTCAAAACGAGGCCCATAATCTTGAGATATTGTTACATCCTCTTTTTACTTTATCTTCCCATGTACGAAATATAGGAAAATAAAGTATTGCATTGTTGAACATTTTTGATGTCGTTTTTTTTCGCTTTTCTGGACGAATTATGACGACTGCAATCCAAAAAAACGGGTATAGAAAAAAAGTGTCCGTTCGTCCGCAAATTTTTTTTGCGCATGTACAGTCTTTATTATTTGTCCAATGTTGATAAAATTTGGCCACAATATTTCTTGGGGCCATAATTAGATCCAAAACCTTAAAAATGAAGATAGCACCCTCTGGGTTCCTTTTATGGGTTAAAAGGGGTCATTTTGGGATGACCTCTAGAACCCAAACGGCAAGCCCGATTTTGATGAAATTTGAAACAGACACTCTTTGTTTAAAACAGACCTATCATTCTCAAATTTTGGGTCTCATGGGGCTATCTTCATCCGGGGGTCCTTTAGGGCACCAGACCTGAAATTCGTTCGGATCACTTCTCTAAAACTATCAAAATTTACCCCAATTTTGATGAAATTTTAAACAGACACTCTATGTAACAAATTTACCCCAATTTTGATGAAATTTTAAACAGACACTCTATGTAACATATCGGCAAATTTTGGGTCTCTTGAAGATTAAAATATTGCGATTTGATTGTTTATATGTTTTAAATTTATTTATTATATTATTTTATTTTTGTATGACGTTGTACGATGCTATATGTAATTTATGTACAATAAAAATAAATTATTATTATTATCTTCATCTGGGGTCCCTTTAGAACTCCAAACCTCAAATTTGGGTCACTTATCTAAAAGAGCAATATCACTCCAAATTTTATGATTTTTAAAATAAAACTCTGTGACACATATTATCGACAAATTTTGGGTCTCATGAAGCTGTCTTCACCTTAAAATATTTTCCTAGAGAGATGTGACAACAGGCGAAAGTTCTAAAAACCAATTCAAATAATATTTAATATGAGTAGACGTGGGAAAATTCCTTCTCCGAACACAATTCATGAGTGGGTGCGAGTGTTCAGATAAACGGGAAAGGCAAGTACTTCAGCACATGAACCTTCCCACACGGTGCGCACTAATTAAGCTCAAATGATTCTTAATGATCGATCACTTATACCCAATGTTTGTGAATGTCTTCATGTTGAACGATTAGGATTACGAATAAACGCCTCTCGAACTCTTTCAATATTAGATGGAGTGCGGACCGTGTGGGAAGGAATATGTTTGTAGTCATTCTAAAATATAGCTTCAAACTCACCTTTGATTAGCATGTAATTGACTAGTCCATGAATATAACTTCTCCTCACTATTCACTCCCGCAGCAGCAACAGCATGCTGATTTAATCTTGAGTTTAACAATTGTCTTTCATACAATAATTGTTGCTGATGCAATGCTGCAGCGGTTTGTTGCTGCTGATGATGTTGCTGACTTGAATTCATAGAATTTGCTGCCAGTTGATTTAAAGCTAATTGTTGTAACCAAATTTGTTGAGTAGCCAATTTTAAATGATCATTTGGTTGTCCGTTTGAAACTAAAGATGCATTTGTCGTCGTTGGTAGTTTCTGTTGAACTTTTACCATATTTTCTAGATAATTTTTAAAATAATGATTCACGTTATTTGTTTGCTCTATTTCATTGATTGCTTCGTTTTTAGTTTGTCTCTTGTAAATTTCTTTCAAATCTCCTCCATTCACATATTGTTGTTCTTTCACTCGGTTATTATTTTGTATAAATTGCTCATAGTTCTTATAGAAGTCATTGTTATTATTGTTTCCATTTAAATAGACTTCTAATTTTCTTTTATTTATATTTTGTTCTTCCAAACTATTTTGATTTCTTTGATAAATACTATTTTGTTGTGGTGATGGACTATTTCTCTGTTTAGGTGACATTCTTTGATGACTACTAATTTCATTGTTTTTATTATTTTTACTGTATGTGTCCATCATTGAATTAATATTGTTTTGTGTTTCCATTAGACTATTGGGTGATTTTATATTGTGTAAAGATCTTTTCATATTTTGTATTGAATTTAAATTGTCATCATTTTTACTATTCAAACATTGTGTTAGTATGGGTGAAGTTAAATGATTCGACGATGTTTCCGATATGATTTGATTGATTTTTTCATTTGGTTTGCTTAAATTTAATACTTCTTCATTTTCAACTTCTTGTTTGATTTGTTGTTCAATATAGTCGTCATTGAAATTTAAGTGTCGATGATTTTGTCGGATTTGTTGTTGTTGATTGTAATATAAATTCTCTAGTTTAGGTATTTGCAACGTTGGTATTGTTAAATTTGATGATACAGATGTTATATGTTGTTCATAAGATGAATCCTGGAATCAGAAGTGAGAAAACAATTAATACTTATTCATTATTCAAGTAACATCTTTTAGCATTATTCAATTGTTGTCAGATACATGAGTACATAAGATAACCAGACAATTCAATATTATCATTGACCATCTTCTCTCTTCTTCTTTTTTTAACTTCACCTTTTCCCAATTCTATTTTAAGTCGGCGCTGCTTTCCTTTTTCTACAAAGCCACAAGCTTTTGTTTTTAAGTCTCTCTACCTTCATGCAAGATTTCAGCGTCTTAGCAGTTGAAACAGATTTCGTGCATATTCTTCCCTGAAGCCAAACTGGTTTGGAGCACCGGGAGTGAAAGAGTTCAAATACAAACTATTTCCTGCTAAATTGCATGTAAATATCTAACTTTATGCAAGATTTCAGTGTTTTATCAAATAAAACTACATTAAAATACGTTGTATTTTCTTCCCTAAAGCGACACCGTTTTGGAGCTCTTCGTGTTAAAAAGTTCAAATTTTCGGATTTTTCCCTTTACTTAAATGTCAATTGCTAAATTCATGCATAATTTCAGCGCTCTAGATAAACGGGAAGTGCATGAAACTTTTGATGATGAGGGAATCAGTCAGTCAGTATCCAAAAGTTCAAACTTTGAAATTACCTATCTCCTGATGTCTGGGTTAACATTAACTTTTGAAGTTTATCCTGTAGTATTGTACTATACTACGGAATGTATGTTCAAAATTTCAATGACCTATCCCTTGTAGTACCGGATATCTGACGGTGTGAAAAACCTGGTGAATTACTTCGTGTAAAGATACACCAGGTGAATTGCTTCGTGTAAAGATACACCGGAGACACCAGTTCTCCGGAACTTGGCCTGGCGCACTGCCGTGCGCTTAGATGATTCAAACACGGCTCCATAATATTATGATTTTTTAAATTAAATTTATTAATATAAAAAAAGTTCTTTTTTTCCTCTCTTTGTAACAAAAACAAAATTAAAAGAAAGGGAAATGAAAATAAAAAATGGTGTCATAAACTCCTATGGGGTTTCGAAGATCAAAATTTTTCCGTCCCTTGTAAACCTTAGGGGTTCTAAAATTATTTTCTCAGTTAAGAAGAAATAAGAAAAGTTTACTTTAGTTTGAAGTAAGATATCTTCAGTGAAAATGAAGAAAGTGTTTTACAATCTTAGACTGCCACATCGTTATTTATTTGATTGAAATTCATTGCATAACACACATATTTGTATATTGTAAGTATGCTGTTGTTTGCGAACATGCCCAGGTAAGACTGCTTATCATAACAATTGATGTGTAAGTATGTACCTATTTTTTTTGTATATTATAAGTATGTAAAAAGATAAGTATGCCGTTGTTTGCGAACATCCTCAGGTAAGATTGCCTACATAACGATTGATGTGTAAGTATGTACCTATTTATGTTGCATAGCACACATATTTGTATATTATAAGTATGCAAAAAGATAAGTGTGCTGTTGTTTGCGAACACCCTCAGGTAACATTGCTTAATATAACGATTGATGTGTAAGTATGTACCTATTTATGTTGAATAGCACACATATTTGTATATTATAAGTATGCAAAAAGATAAGTTTGCTGTTGTTTGCGAACATGTCCAGGTAAGATTGCTTACATAACGATTGATGTGTAAGTATGTACCTATTTATGTTGCATAGCACACATATTTGTATATTATAAGTATGCAAAAAGATAAGTGTGCTGTTGTTTGCGAATACCCTCAGGTAACATTGCTTAATATAACGATTGATGTGTAAGTATGTACCTATTTATGTTGCATATTAGCACACATCTTTGTATATTATAAGTATGCAAAAAGATAAGTATACTGTTGTATGCGAACATGCCCAGGTAAGATTGCTTAACATAACGATTGATGTGTAAGTATGTACCTATTTATGTTGAATAGCACACATGTTTGCATATTATAAGTAATAAGTATGCAAAAAGATAACTATGTTGTTAAAAAAAAAAAAAAAATCTATTCTTATATAATAACTTCCATAAATCGTAGATCGAAGAGGAAGCATTTTTCCGGATTTTGTCTCAGAAGAAATAAGTTTATTTTTTTGTGTACTATTCACCATATTTTTTTGTCGGTGGCATTTTGTTACAGTCAGTATAATGTAATATATTATTATGTTTCGCATTAGAGTAAAATCATTTGAACCAATCAAAAATATATATTTATCGAATTACACTATTTTTTCAATGGGGAAAACGCGTTCACACGTGTGAACATTGGTCCCACGAAGTAACTTTGTTATATTCACGTGTGTGGATTGTACATTATGTGTGTTAAGGAATAGGATTTTTTGAAAGGAAAATGCTGGCCAGTGGATTTGAAAGCACAAGGTTTGTTCTTGAAAATAATAAAAATCCAAAATATTGTTGGGGAGGATCTCTTTGCTGACACCGTGCCTCATAATATTATCATTCAATGTCTATCTAATTTAGAAACGCGTTCTTGATTGGTGCAAGTAAACAAAGTTAGTTACGGCGTTTAGGTCATTTAATAAGTTGGAATTTTAATAGCAATGCAATTTCAAATGACACTTTGTTGCAGCAAGACATCTCGTATAGTAATTTGTATTCAAATCAGATGCAGAGACATTTTATTATCTATATCAAGCACCATCAAATTGCCAGTAAAGATTCGTTTACACTAGCTCAGTACAGCTAGAGTGATTTTCAGGCAATGGCGTACACAAGGGGGGTCGGGGTCAGCCCCCCGAATAAAAAAAAATATTACCTTGTGCATAGTTAGCGGATATAAACATCAAAATAATTTCCTCACCGTTTCACCTCTGCAAAACAAATTACTTGAAACAATTTAGTGGAATTCATAGGTAGATATTACTCATGGTTTGACCGAGCCAACCGCGATTTTATAGATAAATATGACTGTGCGAAAAAAGGCACGTTTGCCTATTAAAGATGAAAAGTCGATATGACCCCCCCCCCCCGAATGAAAATCCAGGGTGCGACACATTTTTCAGGTATATTAGTACGAATGGGCCCGTCGCGTCGTAAACAATTCAAATTTTTGATCTCTGCTCCCTTTGTACGTTTTCTGCCAACGTGAAAGGCAGCTTGGAAAAACTCTTTTGTCTGATTTTCCCCAGTAACCCATTTCCATTGCATTTTAGGCCAAAAGTTGAAAAGTAAACCAATTTTAGAGAAAATTAAGTTTCCTACTAGTTTCATACAAAAAAAACCCTCAATTTTTCACATTATGCTTTGAAAGGTACGTAAAATCTGTGATGTTACGCGTACGATATCCGCCGTATTTGTACGACTTTTTAATTAAAGTATGGACCACGACAGAGAGTCCACACCGTACGCCGAAAGTACCACTTTTTGAAGAATCCATGAAATCGCAAAAAAAAATTACAATTTGGCTGTGTGAGGTCAACTCACACAGCCCAAGTATAAGACTAGAAACGATTAGAGGAGTTGAGCTCATGGCCACCCACCCCATTTCCATCCAGAAGTCACTTTGTTTGGGGTATACTGACTTCTGAGTATTCATTTTTTTCATACACTAAGTGAGGAGTCTGCTAGAGGGAACTTCAATTATCTTTGATTTAAAATTGAAGAGGGAGAAGGACAGAATGGATGACTAAAGACAAACTTTTTCAGTTTAGACCCCGAGTCGGAATCGAACCCGCAACCTACCCAGGCTAGCCATCACTAAAGTTTCGGGCCTTGTGTCGCGTCCCAAAAATATTACACATAATAGCCACAGAGTCTTCGAACATAGATCAATGTAAAATTTTAAACCCATGTGTAATAAATTGTACGGAAGTTTTTTTTAGGTCCCTAAAGTTTGATCACAACCGAGTCCCCTTAATGCAAAAATTACAATGAATTGGTTCCTGCGTGTAAGAGTGACAGACGAACACAAATTCACTTTTATAATATTAGTTAAGGATGTAAATCGTTTCAATGTGCACGCGGCTTATACATTGAAAATAAATCTTAATTTTTTTATAAAAAAATCTGGCAAGATCAGAGCTGTCAGATTATGAGATTGGTACACCCTACCCATCAGTTAATGACTGGCAGATCGGACAGTAAATAATTTATTACACACTACCACGGGCTGAGGCCCAAAACCGGATCATACGATGTCACATATCAAACAACTTTCCCCTGGTATGCACAGTATTCATCACATAAACTAAGGATTGGGGCCCAAATCATACAACGTGACATATCAAACCACTTTCCCCTGGTATGCACAGTATTCATTACATAAACTAAAGCTTAGGGTCCAAATCATACAAGGTGACATATCAAACCACTTTCCCCTGATATGCACAGTATTCATCACATAACCCAAGGCTTAGGGCCCAAATCATACAACGTGACATATCAAACCACTTTCCCCCGGTATGAACAGTATTCACCACATAAACTAAGGCTTGGGGCCCAAATCATACAACGTGACATATCAAACCACATTCCCCTGGTATGCACAGTATTCATCATATAAACTAAGGCTTGGGGCCCAAATCATACAACGTGACATATCAAACCACATTCCCCTGGTATGTACAGTATTCATCACATAAACTAAGGCTTGGGGCCCAAATCATACAACGTGACATATCAAACCACTTTCCCCCCGTATGAACAGTATTCACCACATAAACTAAGGCTTGGGGCCCAAATCATACAACGTGACATATCAAACCACTTTCCCCCGGTATGAACAGTATTCACCACATAAACTAATGCTTGGGGCTCAAATTATACGACTCATAAGACGTGACAAATCAAACCACTTTCCCCCGGTATGCACAGTATTCCCCATCAAAACTCAGAAGGGGCACTAAACGGGATCTTACGAAGTGACATATCAAACCACTTTCTCAAAACATAATATAAAATATCACTACAGAAACAAAGGCTTCGAGCCCGAAACCACGCCATATGACATCACATATCAGAACACTTTCTTCCAGGAACGCATGCACGTTTGGGGCCTGAAATCGTCTCGTCTCACAATTTCAATAGTAGTTCATGTATGTCAAAACATTCCAGCATGCCCTTTACAAGTGTCACGGATCATGATTATTTAGCCAAACGACTGCCCTCTGATTCAATCAATGACACCCACTTTTATATTTCTTCCTCACAGCAAACATCCTAACCGTCCATTTGGTCTTATTTTATGATGCTTAATATATATCTATATAGTTTGGTTGCCATAAGTTGGATGGGTGCCAAGTATTATAATTTTTCTTAGCGTTCATCATGTCACCAATGTACCAACTTGTATCTCAATAAAGGGTTCAACAAATTTTGGTGTTTTCAAGTTATTTGTCCGAGGGCTTGATTTTTAAGTCGTCAAACTGAGAGTGGCCAACGTGCACGATAAATTTCACTGTGGAACGTTCAAGTGTGACAGACAGCTGTGACAGGTTGTATTTAAGGGCCACATTATAAAACTCCACTTGAGTGCGAGTTGGAGTGGTCACTACCACTTGAGTGTCTGATTTGTATTTTAACAAAAAAAGTTCTGACCAAAAAAATTACATGTAATTTTATTATAATACAAAAACAGAAATTTTACACGTGCGAGTGGGCACTTCGCTAATTTGTAGTCGGAGTGACATCTCACACGTAAGTGCAGTTTTATACTCGTAATATGGTCCTAAATTTCTATAGTAATAAATTCTCCGCTGAACGATTTTTTTCAAATTAATTGGTGGTTAATTTAAGGATTTACCCAAACTAATATTATAAATGCATAAAGTGGGATGGATGGTTTTTGTTTCCTTCCTTCACGCAGCAATGCAGAAACGGGTAGATTTTTTTAATAGAAAGAGTGTCTGGACCGTACAGTGACATGGGAGACTTTTTTTTGAATGCCTATATGTAACATGACACAGGCTAAAAGGGATTCTTTTCATCATAGGTTAACAGTCGTAAGGCTGGTTGGCAACAACTCGCCATGCATTGTTGATACTTGAGAATCCTTACGGACAATGGAAAGGATACCGTTCCCGCCTTAGTAAACTTTTACGAATGACTTGTCCTTGGAAGTATTCTTTTTAAGTCCCCCTATCCACAGAGGATTCTTTTAAAGAGTGAAAAAAATGCATTCCTTATAACTTTAGAAAAGTCACATTCAAAATGAAGATATCGCATCTCATATTCTGGGTTGCAAAATTCATTGAAATCTAAATTAGCGATATGGAATGGTTGAGAACATGTCACCAAAAAATCGTAATTCTTTAGGTAAGCTTAACCCCTTTCATTAAGGTAAGCTTAACCCCTTTCATTTAGGTAATCTTAACCCCTTTAATTAAGATAAGCTTAACCCCTTTCATTCCTATCATAGAATAATATTCATAAAACCTAGAAGTGGAACAAATGCCTGTTCTATGAAAATTCAAGGTCAAATCAAATTCTAGGAGAATTGAAAACTTCCCTTGTCTCCAAGATTTTAACTTTTTTATTTCAGTTTATGGCTTTTTTGTATCTTTTTTGAAAATTTTGAATGAAAAAATCTCGCTCCTCTTTGACTTGAGAATACGCCAAAGAGAAAAGAGAAATAAAGTAAATAAAATGAGATAACTCTGTTCAATAAAATAAAATAAAACTAAATTCGAACTGATATAATATATGTTAAAATAGCAACTCACAGATAAAGTTCATATTTTCCTTTTATATGTTTCAAGGACTTTGTTAGACCCAGTATATGCATATTCCGCGAACATAAGAAAAAAAGAGTCATGTAAATGTTCGCGTATACGTCGCAAGTCGCAACGTCGCTCATAATTACCCGACTAGTTTATGCTTACCACCAGAACCAGCCCAGCATCCACTCGGACTCCTATGTCTATCTGTTCAAGAGAATAAATTAAACATTTATTTTATTATAAGCTCAAAGAGTGACATTTTATTTTGCACGACTCGATATTCTTAGTACAAACAGGCCCGGATGAACCATGGGGATCGAATTAAAGAAGACTGTCCTTCTGATTGTCGTTTCTAATACGCGCCGGGACGACCTGGAATGTCTACCATGACAGTCCAGATAAGGGTCATCAAAACATTTTCAGTTATAATGTCGTATGAACCTATTTCTACAATTTTTCAAACCTCAATCTGGAAGAGGGGAGAGTAGTTGAGGAAGAACGCTACAACAATTACCACATAAAACGGATTGCCAGGGGCTCGAGAGCTTTTTGTGTTTGTTTAACTTAGACGTTACGCGGAATAGAATCTGTGATTTGGGCTCAGAGGAATGTGGGTGAAACTTGCTGGCGGGGCCTGTAGCATATTTTAAAATGTAAATTTAAAGGAATTTATTTGTGTTAAAGCTAATGCTTTGTCACAATGCACTTCCCCATGTTATTACTAAATTTGTCGCCTTCGTTTGGATTTGAACCAACAGCCTCCTGGTTATGAATCCGTCATTCTTACCAACTGAGCCACTGAGGCTGGTCTGTAGGATATGATCTCACAACTCACAAGTTAAATTAGTTATATCCGAAGATTCCGAAGGGACAGTGCCGTTGTTTGAACAGTTCAGAAAAGAAAATTTTTATGTAAAACTAGCTGTTTCGCCCGTGCTTTGCTACGGCCTATAGCTTGGCGCCTCAGAGGCATGGCCGTTCTACGCTGTTGTATGTATGTATGAATAATATGTATATACATGTATCATGCTATCTCTCTCGCTACAATGTATTTCTTATGGGGATATTGATATTTTACTTTTCGCGATTTTACTCCTTAAAATTAAAGTTTTGCAAAATCCTCTCTTAGTGCACACTTACATGGTGCAACGAAGGTCCTTGCCAATTTTCAAGTCTGTAGCATTATAGTTTCGGCTCTACGTTGATCAGTCACTCAGGGCATTGCCTTTTATATATAAAGATATATGTTTCTTAGCCAGCGTCTATGGTCTATGGCACGTTGAACACACCAGTTCACAGAAGATAAGCTACGTCCAGCGAGGTTGTACCATTTGGGTTTGTGTCCTCGTGATACCGGCTAATTTTCCGGCTCAAACCATGCTCGGTGAGGTCAATAGTAGGTAGCTCGTTTATAAGTTTCCAGCGAATGGAGGGTAAAACCCGGTTTCGAATGACCAATAGATAATAAAGAGTCCTTTAAGGAAATAAAAAGTTTCTGATTCAGCGAAAACGTGAGAACAAAGATTCGATCAATTGGGAAAACCGCCTAATTAGCTTGGCATTCATAGCTCTGGAACGGGCGGGGACCCCCTTTTCCTCAAACTCTCATTATATAAATGAGAAATTTGTATGTATGTACCTATGAAAGAGGGATTGTCTGTTACAATACCACAGCCCAAATGGTAGCAGATAGCAAAAAAATTGATGATAATGGACCCCCCCTCCCCCAAAATCATGGTCTACGACCCCAGGAAAATTATCAGAACTAAAATATTATGACAACCCGTTTTCGAGTTACGGCCAATTTCTAATTTCTTCTCCAAAATCGTACAGTCACGGTCCAATATCTTAAATTTTGTCGCGACAACATAATTATCAATTCAAAGCGGAAAGTTTTATGTATCTCATTTAGCACATTTTTTTTTTCCAAATGTAGGGCCACAGCCATTCCAGAGTTACGAGTTCGAAACCGGGAACGGGTAAAATAAAATTTAGAAAATACTAAAAAGTCAGAATGGCTGTGCCTCTAAGGCGCCTGGCTAAATTTTGTTTTTTAAAGATTGCAATAATGCAATATACAATTCAGGGTTGGCACAAACCAATACCCCCCCCCCNAATACCCCCCCCCCCCTCAATTTCCATTGTCCTTGAAAAACAAAAATAGCAATATAAGGTAGCTCAACTAACTCAACGGTTCTTTCCAAGAAAAATAGAAACGTTATTTTATTGATAAAGTAAAACAAAAAAAAAAAAATTAACCACTTTTATCGACGCAATTCTTTGCAAAGAACAGAACAAATTTCAACATCAACAAATTTCAATTCCTTTCAAAACTGGTGGACATTTTAATAAATAATCCATACACAAAACGAAAAAACCAGATTGCTTTACCTATTAATTTCATTGTAGATGTAAAATAGATAATAATAATTTCTGGAAAACCAAAATGGAGTACTTTGTCGCTTTTTTTGTAAAATAATATTTATTAAAATTTCAAACCGTTTTTTCCCTCATTATGTCTTTCAGCAATAAAAGCGCTTCGCTGATTGGTTAGTCTCCATTTTTTGTCTGTTATTTTAGCTTTGAATACAAAAATCATCTCTCTTCAAAGATACAAAAAAAAGGGTTATCCATTGAAGATCTGGTTGGTTTTTGTAAAGATTTCTTTTCTATGCAAAAGATTTTAACTGGTTCTCTCTGCTACTAAGAAAAGAGATTGCTTTAAAAAAATGGGGGTTGACATAGAAAGGGGGTGGTCATCTTTGAAGAAGAACTGGAATTTTATGATAAAATATTATTTAGAGGAGAAAAACTCTGTCAATTGAAATTTAACAAACGGTATTGAAATGGTAAGTTGAAAGCTATTCTGTTATCCAATATTTTGTGCAACAGCCCTGATATCAATAAATATGTGTCCAGAAAAACTCATTCGGGTATACGCAGGGGCAAATTAGAAATTAATATGGAACTATCTGAGGAGGAAAGAATACGTCCAAAGCACCCGGGTCCATGCCTGTTGTAAAAGCGACTTAAGGGTAGGGTTGGAAACGATATATTTTCCATTACCCATGCAGAAAGCAAGGAGAAGCTACTGCAATATCCGTAAGGATTCTCGGGTATCAACAACTCATGATGAGTTCTTGCCAACCAGTCTTATGGCTGTTAACTTATGATGATCTGAGGAGCTACTTAGTTATTCGAACACGCCAAATGGACTTAATATAGATTGATAGATGATATTTTTAAAATAAAATACACTAATTTTTTTTTGCTTAACGTCTTTTTTTTTAATTTGGCTTAACGTCTTTTTACACTCTCCATTCGCTAGAAGCTTGCAAACCAGTAGTTACCCACATTAACCTCACACAGCCTGGAATGGGCCGAAAAAATAGCCAGCATCACGAGGGCGCGAACCCACATGGAACAATCTCGCTGGACGTTGCTTAACTTCAGTGGTCGAACGGGGATTTTTCAAACTGAAATTTTCATTTCTCAGGATAGTTTTCCCACTTTCGCATGAATTCGGCTTTCCTCTTCTGTAGTCCGGACGTAACAACATAAAATCTTATTCTTATCAGAGTACATATACCTGAAGATTCTATCAGTATTCACCTATACTTATCGGAGTATACCTGAAGATTCCATCAGTATTCACCTATACTTATCGGAGTATACCTGAAGATTCTATCAGTATTCACTTGTACTTATCGGAGTATACCTGAAGATTCTATCAGTATTCACTTCCATGAAACCTATAAAAAAATTGACGGATATCTCAATTGGAGCAGCAGTCTCATATCACAACCTAATGATGATGTCATTTTGGCAACCAACCATTGTACACATTGTTTTTACAAGTGGATTGTGATATGATTTTCCAATCCTTGTTGACCTAATAGTTATTACATTTGCTAGAATTTCATTTTGAACGGCATCAAAATGTCTCTTAGAGAGTCATGTTGATGTTGACACATAAAATACTTCAAAGTTATAAAACTACGAGCTTTTGAAACAATAAACCCGCCTCCTTACATTTCGAAAATTAAATCTGTCGAGACCAGGTTTCGACCTATTGATGAAATGATGCACGGCATGACTTTATCCAAAAGTTTAAAAGTTTTGGCTCTCAAAATATCTGCATGGGAATTATCTCCGTTTAGTGTAATATAAAGTGTGTAACCAAAGAAATTAGAGCTTTCCAATAGCCAGCGTCTATGGCACGTGAATACGCCAGTTCCCGTTAGCTCACTGAAGTTAAGCAACGCCCAGAGAGGTTTTACCATGTACTCCACGTGGGTTCGCACCCTCGTGATTTTTTTCCGGCTCAACCCAGGCAGGGTGAGGTCAATATGGGTAGCTGGTTTGCAAGTTTCCAGCGAATGGATGTTATATAAAACCCCTATTTCGAATGACCAATAGTTGTGAAAAAGATGTTAAAGCAAAAGAAAAATATACAGCACGAAGGACGGTTATTTGCTTCTTGGCGATCTCAAAACCACCTCTTTGTTTGATCTGGAAATGAGGAAGTCCTCAACCCCAACTAGATGAACAATCTTCAAGGAGCCATTATGATGAATGCCTACTGGCTATTACGAGAATATTATAGATTTGTATATTTCAAAGGAAAAAACAGTATTTGGTTCCTTTATTGAGAAAAGGTTTAAACTATATTGAACCTATTGTCAGATATTTCATGTTGTAAACAAAGCACGAAAATAGATCGCGAATTTTGAAATCCTAAGCTTTGGAAAGCACTCTTCCTATATTTAGAGTTACGAAGTTTATTATAGCATTTCTTGTGGTTCTGGAACCGGGGAGGAGTCTCTGGCTACCATTTGCATTTTAACCCAATTAGAGAGGTTAGGAAACGTTTCAAAGACCATGCCTCCATTGCGTATGTACAATCGTCCAAAATGGATCCATGACGGCCAATAAAAAAAATCAATTGTGCCAGATGAGTACAATTCAATACAGTCAACAAGTGTTGTCCACAAACGAACACCCATCCGAGTAATAAATAGGCCGGATTCTTCTCATCATAATTATATTTCTTTTTAACTTGACATCTCTTTATCATCTATGATCATTCGAAACGTAGGTTTTACCTTCCATTCGCTGGAAATATAAAACTCGCTAACCATATTGATCTCGAACAGATTGGATTGGTCTTGGAATAGCCCCCAGCGTCACGAAGTCGCGTAAACTTAAGTGGTCACCCACCAAGTAAAACCTCACTGGACGTTGTCTAACATCAGTGATCTAACTGGTGTACGATATTGACGCTGACTTATTCATTAATGGTCTCATGTTCAATTTGTGAATGCCGAAACATGATTTACGGCTCCAAAAACCCGAATGTGGAGTTTTAGTCATTGGTCAAAACCAATGATCAACTTATTGAACAAAAGAAGTGAGGTCTATTTGTAACTCCACGATTTTTTTAAAAGATTTTGTGCCTCGATAATTCTCCTTCATTTGGTCAACACTCATATAATGATGAGATTGGACATTTAATATTTTCATAGAACCAAACCAAAATGTAGCCGCTGAGGGAACAAACCAGCTTTATTAGTTGACGGTACGAAGTCTGTGTAAATACAGAGAGTTTGGTGTTAGGAAGAACATTCAGCCTTTTAAAAATACTCTGCTTCGAACCAATGATCATCAGCAAAAAGCTAGTTTCTACGCAGTTTCAATTGATACTGTGAGAAGAAAGCTAGAGTTACCGTGCCAGGAAAGAATTACAACTGAAAAGAGTAGGCACCGAACAAAAGGTTGTGGCATGGTAGAATTAATGGAAGCAATGCCTCCCCAAATAGAATTGGGGAAAAGGTGAAGTTAAAAAATGGGTCCACCAAACCTGATTTAATATTTTCATAGAATGTTTGGTCCACCAATGGTTGTGTGATTGTCCATTATTAGGGTCTACTGTTCATTGATAACCAAAATTTTGCGGCATTTAATCGTGACATATGTTTTAAAATGAAATTCAAAAATAGGTATTTTATTTTTGGATATATTTGCTTCACCACCAAGCACCATTCAATAATAACAACGGGGTCGACCTTTTTCCTTCTTTTTTAACACCCGCGCGAGGTCAAATTTTCGTTTCTTTTGTCCAAATTGAAAATAATGAAGCGTTGAGGGTCATTGAATAGTGAAATTTGAAAAGAAAAATCAAATGATTCTCGGAACGTACCAATGCTAATGCCNAGGTATTTTATTTTTGGATATATTTGTTTCACCACCAAGCACCATTCAATAATAACAACGGGGTCAGGTCGACCCCGTTGTTATTTTCCTTCTTTTTTAACACCCGCGCGAGGTCAAATTTTCGTTTCTTTTGTCCAAATTGAAAATAATGAAGCGTTGAGGGTCATTGAATAGTGAAATTTGAAAAGAAAAATCAAATGATTCTCGGAACGTACCAATGCTAATGCCAATATTCAATCCGGTATACAGACCTTTGTTTGTGTTTATTCAAATGAAACACGTCCAAATAAAGTTAGGGCCTCATAAAAGGTCGCTTCGCTTCGATTTTTTTTTTTTTATCCCTACCTTTGAATAGACATGGATGTATTTTTATTTATTAAGGAGACGCGTTTAGGAGTAGGTACGCATTAGGACGTGGCGTGGGTGGAAATTTAAATCAAAACAGTGGGGAGGCTCATTTTATAAAGTAGGGATGTCGATAATATATCGACTATCGATATTCGGGTTTCGTCTCCGTGGCAGAGTGCACATCAAACTCGGCTTGCACCAAGGAGGTTCCGGGTTCGATTCCTGGACGGGTCGAAAATTTAATAAAGGTTTTTTTCAAATTTTCTAATTGGACTGATTGTGATTGGTTGTAACTCAGCATCCTGAGGATAATTGAGTAGCTGTGGTATAGCGACAAGTGGTAGCATTATAAGGAAAGTGTAGCTTAGGCTTAGTGATATTGGAGTGATTGTTGAGAATACCTTGTAAAGCTATGATCTATTATGCCCACTAAAATTGTGACATACCTAATAACGCACAGAAATATACATTTACATTTGTACATATTCGGATTTCAATTTAATCGATATTTTATATCGATATTAAGATTCTAATAATATCGATAATTTCAACAAAATAATATCGGTACCTATTGAAAAAAAAAAAAAAAAANCAGTTCCTATAAAAAAAAAAAAAAAAAAAACTTTGGTCCTACGTTTGAAATTAGGCTGCTTGTTGGAGTAGGGCTGCCGATATTTACATCGATAATATCGAACATCTATATTAAGGTTTCGATATAACCGATATTTTACCATCCGATAAAATAACTTATCCATAATATCAATATCGGTAATAAAAACGGCAACCCAAATTGACTAGCATTCCAAAGATAATATTCTATGTAAAATAAAACTCCGCCAAATGCGAGCAAAGGTATTTTTGTGTGTGACTACCCACGCCAAGTTGACATATCAAAATCCGTTTAAAACGGTCAACATTGGTTTAGGAGTTTAGTGGTTTGGACTTAGATGTGGTAAAGCTGCTCTGGTATCTCCCATTTAGTGTGAATAATTTCTAATAACTATCATGATATTCCGCGATGCCAAAACCATACAGTGTTTAAAGTTACCCCAGGTTACAGGGGACACATTTGATTATTCTGGCCTCAGGAAAGGCAATGAATTCTTGACTCATCATTCAGCAACAGTTTGCCTCCCATATATAATTAGCAACCATCATGATATTCCGCTATGCCAAAACCATACAGTGTTCAAAGTTACCCCAGGTTACAGTAGACAAATTTGATTATTTTGGCTTCAGGAAATGCAATGAATTCTTGACTCATCATTCAGCAACAGTTTGCCTCCCAGATATAATTAGCAACCATCATGATATTCCGCGATACCAAAAAACCAAAATAGTTCACCCATAGGTACAATCTCGTGTCTCCACAATATTGGGTTTCAAATAAAATATACAGTGTGTCCCCAGTCAATTATAAAACTCAAAAGTGTGTGTGTGTAATGTCTGTATGTATCACTAATTGTTTAGCCAAAGCGGTAAGAGATATCGAAAATTTGATAAGAATGGACCCCCGCGAAACCATAAGCTGAAACCGTAGAAAAATTATCAGAATTTTTCGATCAGAATCGAACCGTTTTCATGTTACGGCGATTTTTCGATCAAAATTCGTCAGCCGTAAGGAGCACTTTTGTCTCTTAAGACAAAAGTGGTGCTTACGGCGGACGGTGTGCTGTGTATAGGGTACGGGGTGTGGCGGACGGTGTGCTGTGTAGAGGGTACGGGGTGTGGCGGACGGTGTGCTGTGTAGAGGTTACGGGGTGTGGCGGACGGTGTGCTGTGTATAGTGTACCGGATGTGGCGGACGGTGTGCTGTGTATAGGGTACGGGGTGTGGCGGACGGTGTGCTGTGTAGAGGGTACGGGGTGTGGCGGACGGTGTGCTGTGTANGGGGGGGGGATTTTTTTTATCCAATAAAATAAAAGCCCTCCACTATACATATGTTATTTGACCTCCCCTTACACTATTGTTGGACCACCCAGTACGTTCTAGTCTCAGAAGCATCAATGGAGTAATCAGGTATCATCACTTACCGTCAGCTAAAATTATTGGATACCATCAATTAAGTAATTTCAAAACCAAACTAAACCTTGGGCACATCGTTAGTTAAACCATCAGGTAAACAGGGTGGTACCGGAAAAGAAGCCTCTAGTCATAGAAATTGTAGGGATGGGGGGGGGCGTCAAATTTACAATAGTGATGTTATTGAACATAAAAAAAGGGCGGGGATCAAACACTGTCTTCAACAGCCAATCTACGGTGTGTATTGGTAAAATTGCTGATGACGTCAAAAAAGAACGTCACCACCAAAGAACAGTAACAAAAACTGCATCATCATCATGAGAACTGTAAAATTGTAGCTGCAAGGAACTCTCCTATTTACATTAAAAATGCTCCTGTCACTTTAACATTTATTGGTCATTCGAGACGGGGGTTTTACCCTCCATTCGCTCGAAAGTTGCAAACCAGCTACGCACATTGACCTCACCTAGCCTGTGTTGGGCCTGAAATATAGCCAGCATCACGAGAGCGCGAACCGTCGTTCGATGGAACAACCTCTCTAGACGTTGTTTAACTTCAGTGATCTAAAGGGAACTGATGTATTTAACGTGCCATATACGCTGGCTAACTGATTCATTCTTTTGAAGCAAATTTAAAAGCAATCCGACTTATGATGAAATGTGGATACCAATGCGGACAACATGACCATCAACATCAACAGTGTGTAACACTCTTTGGATCCACATTACAATGTTCCACCCTATATTCAAGCACAAATGGATTTATCCGCTACCTGTGGTGTGTTATCAGTTGCCAATCAACGCATACCAAATTTATAAATATTGTGTCGCGACAGAAAGCAACCTGTCACTCAGACAGAATACCCTTGTCAATGGTATTTTACAATTTTCATAGATCAAAAGATATAGATAGGTAGGGATCTCCGAAATTTGATATTGAGCATCCAAAACATTGAATGTATACGAGCCCAGTTCCACAAAAACCAGGAGTAGCTTCGATTTCAAAGAAATGTGTCAATTTGCATATAAGTATTGGGCACCAAATTTTAAGCTCTAGCACTTACCGTTCTCTTTTCAGGCAGGAACTGCCAACAACCAACGGTAGACATTTTTGAATTCTGATAATTTTTCTGGGGTTTCAGCCTATGGTTTCATTCTCATCATCAATTTTTTGATATCTTTTACTGTTTTGGCTAAACAATTAGTGATACATACATACACAAGCACATACATTTATCGTTACATTGAGTTTTATTATAATACAAATTAAAGCGTAAATTGTTACCTTGAACTGTTGATAAAGTGCAGTGACAGGCGTTCCACTTGCAGCCGAACTTGACGAGCTCGATGGTGATGGCGTATCAAACACATTGGACGAATTGGATTTCTTCTCATTTGCTTCCTTCTCCAACTTATCTTTATGTTTCGGTTTACACCAACCTCGCAATGTAGACTCAGGGATATCATACTGTTTGGCTACGGATGCTTTGGAATTACCACCTTCCAGAACCAAATTAACAAAAAATAATTTCTCTTCACTCGAATAATCTTTACGTCGAGATATACCAAACGCATTACCAGAAGATCGTTTTGGTTTCAATGGTTTGGACAAATAATCGGAAGCTTTGATAAAGTTGTTCATTTTGGACTTAAATTATTTTTAAATGAAAATAAGAGCAATTTGTCGTTGGACTTTTATTTGAAATAGTGATTAGTTAAGATCTTTTACTCGAGGAATGGTATTTTATTGTCAGAAAGATGTATTTATATATTTTTTTAAAATAAATCAACGATTCGAACATGTGACCCTTAAGTTTAAACTCAAATGATTCTCATTATTTTGAAAATGTTTCTTCATATTTATATTTTTTTATTTATACAAAATAATTAGTTTTTTTTTTTCAGTGAAACATTGAATTTTTGTTTTAAATATTGTAATTAATTAATTAGATATTAATTATATATGAATTGATTGTATCAAAATATTAATGTTTTTTTTTGGCAAATGTTTCTTTGTGGAGGGATGGCTCTTGATTATTTTCTTTAGGAGATGGTTAAAAGATTCTTGACATGCTTTCTGAAACAGAAAAAGATAAGTTTTTTTTTTTTTTTTAGTTAAATGCCTAAGGAGCTGAGGGTGATAAAAGCAGGCGCCTCCACGTCGAGGAGATTTTTGTTTGCACGTAAAAAAAATCACGCAGAACCTTGGATGGTCACCATGTAACATTTACGGCCCAAATTTTGACTGAGGCCACATGGTGACCATCCAAGTGAGTTCGTAAAATAAAAATAAAAAAAGGTTTTTAATTTTGCTCACAATTCTTTTGCCATGCACCAATCATTGCTATAGAATTGACTCCTTCCCAAAAATAGAGGTTACTAATATCAGTCCTTCGAAGTTCTTTTTACGATCGGTATTGCAGATGACTTGGAAGTACATTCATTTTCCCTCGCCCCATAATTGCAGGGGACAACATTCGTATAAAATGTAAATGTATAGAGTTTCTTTGAGGTATGGCCCCATAATTGCGATCGACAAACAGTAGTCAAAATCCAGAGGGTCATCCACAACAAGGAGTATAAAATAAGTTACATGTTTATGATGGACAAACGGTAGTCAAAATCCAACGGCCTTTTCATTATCCATGAAATCCTTTGCCAAACCAAATCTTTTTACTTTGGTAATGCCGCCACTGGTCGCTATAGTCACATTAAAGTAGCTATTCAATCGTTCTGATGAGTGCACACCAAAATTACAAGCAATATGAAGAAAACTGTATGACCCCGCCGACAATGGCACACGGGATCCCTGTGCCTTAATACTCGAATAAGAAGGTGGGGAGTATTGGAATAGAAGTTTGGGCTTCCCTTCATTCAAAACAAGTAATCACAACAAATTCCAAATCATCAAATAATAATGATTTAAACTTGCTGCTACAATTATTAGAACGTGATGATTGTCAAAGAAAGAAAACCTTTAGGACACTTGGTAGAACTAACAAATACAAGAAATGAAAATGATAAAAGTAAAATTGTAGAACATAAAGTCAAGTGTTCTTTTTTTTACCATTTGTATTTCTTGTGATGATTGTTTTATATGAGAAAATATTGTATTGGGTTTCCATTACCTTCTGCAACAAGTAGCCTAAAGCTATGTTCAGATGACCGCGCGGGATCAAATGAACAAATCGATACAAGTTTATAGAACTAGTACGGCGCGGCACCGCGCGGTCATGTAGACAATATGCACTATTTAGAACATAGCCTCTTTGTACAACTTCCTAGAAAACCTAAATGGCAGTCTCTCCCAAATCCTCTATTTATATTAAAACTTTGGAAATTTGAAATCTCAATTAAAAATGGTGACATTGATTTTTAAATATATTAATTATTTCACAAAATTCCCGAAACTGAAGATATTAAATTAATTTTGTTTTTGTTTACAGAGAAACGACAGGGAGGTTTGTTTATACCCTTTTATGACGCACAAACGACAGGGCGGCTATATCCTTTTATGACGCACTAACGACGGGGCGGCTAATACCCTTTTATGACGCACAAACGACAGGACTGCAATATACCCTTGTATGACGCACAAACGATTTTTTCCATCCAAATTTTCGATATCATATTGATTATCAAAAATAATGGGTGTCAGCGACAATAGCGCGTTCCTTTTGAGATCACTGAAATTGAGCAACTTACATACAGCAAGGTGTACTATGTGGGTGACCACGTAGGTCTGCGCTTTGATGTGGCTATTACGAGCCCAACCCAGACTGGGTGATATCAGTGCGGGTAGCTGCTTTGTAAGTTTCCAGCAAATGGAGAGTAAAATTCCCGTCTCGAATAACCAATAGTTGTTCCTCATTTAATTTACATTTCTTATTAAATTAGGAACATTTTTTAGAACGGTCGACCGTTCCAAAAAATGTTAATGTTTTCTACCCTGTATCTCAAGAATCGGAATTGCTAGAAAGATGAAACTATTTGATATGAAATCCACTCAACCAGACTCTTCAAACGAATTACTTTTAGATTTGGGATGCGGGCCGATGCAGCGGCCAGTCTATACAGCCAGCCCAAAACTAACAGAAAAGGTTGAGTTGTATTTTGTTTGAAATATCTGGTTAAGTGATTTCATATCAAGTAGTTTCATCTTTCTAGCAAGAAAACATTTTTTAAAACGGCCGGCCCCATATGAACTCTTAGTAATTTTCTCTTTTTATTACCTTTAAATAAAAAGAGAAAAAAATAAATCATCGCTTAATAAGTCATCCCTTGTAGGCCGGGCGCTCCGAAATTTTTAGGGCCCAAAATTATTCAAAAATGGGGCGACCCGTATTTTACCACTTGTCGATATCTTGAGTGTTTCCCGAGATATTAGGGGTGGGGTGAGACTTTTGACCAGGGTCGGAGTGGGCCAAATTCCCGGTGGGCAACTGGTGCGGCGGAGTCTCATCGGGGGAGGGGGGTAAAATATGTAAGAAAAATATGTGTGAGAAAAAATTATGTGGGCCCCGATGAGCCCCCGGTTCATGGTGGGGCATTATATGAAAGAAAATACATGTAAAATATGTGCGAGAAAAAATTTGTGGGTCCCCATAATGGATACAAAGAGAGAATAGATGTGGAGGGGAGAAGAAGAGAGGTGGATGTCAAGCAGGTCGAGACCATTGCTGGCTAGTATCAGGGCCGCCAATACGCATCCCATGGAATTACGATTTCATGAGGGATTCACCTCTGCCAGAACAAAATAGATGTATCTAAAAATAACTTAACACAACTTTTGTAGAAAAGTAAAGAGTGAAGCAGTGAATTACGTTTGTAGTTAGAAAATTGAAGTGTCACCCTCTTTATTGAGCATGTTTAGCTGTTAAATGAAAGATTGCAACTTTTGACAAGTAAAATTAAAGGAGACATCGGTCGGCCTAGGATGTATGTACCATCAAAAAGTTCTTGCAATGTTATTACTATTATCTAACAGAAAACTTTAATGTGGGGTCCCTCTTCCAATATGTTTGGGAGGCCCCTGGAGCGTCAGTTCGCCCCTGCTTTTGGCTCATAAAATCAAAATATGAGTCGACTTCAGGAAAAATTAACGTAATAAACCAATGTGTTATATATTGGCAGAATTTACTAAAAAAAAGTTTATAATGTAAAATAAAATATATTTAAACAAATTAAACAAAAAACTACAAACTATAAACAAAAATGCCGGAACGATAAAAATAACAACAAAAACATTAAAAACAAACAACCAGAAGATGAAAAAAAGATAAAAACTGACCTGTTGAACATATTCGAAAATGGAAATAATAAAATTAGAAAATTCTAAATTGTTTACAACTTTGAAAAAAAAAATAATTAAAAGGTAATGAAGAAAGTGTGCACACACAAATAAAAAAAACACGCACTTTTGCAAAACACGTGTAAGGAAAAAGAAACACAATATGATAGAATGATTAATTTAAAAAAGAAAAACAAAGTTTACAAAAAATAAATAGATTTTCTTATAATTATTAAAAAAAAAAAAAAAAAAAAAAAAAACAAAAAAAAAAAAAA
>CM022878.1:11692259-11702952 GCA_012654025.1 Pachypsylla venusta | reverse complement strand
GTATGGACATTGGTCACTCACAATTCACTTCTCACGTCTAATCGACAACAGCCTTTACTTTCTACCTCCTACACATTGATGATCCTAAGATAGGAATGTCACCGGGTATGGACATTGGTCACTCACAATTCACTTCTCACGTCTAATGGACAACAGCTTTTACTTTCTACCTCCTACACATTGATGTTCCCAAGATAGAAATGTCACCGTGTATGGACATTGGTCACTCACAATTCACTTCCCACGTCTAATGGACAACAGCCTTTAATTTCTACCTCCTACACATTGGTGTTCCCAAGACAGGAATGTCATCGTGTATGGACATTGGTCACTGACAATTCACTTCTCACGTCTAATCGACAACAGCCTTTACTTTCTACCTCCTACATATTCATGTTCCCAAGATAGGAATGTCACCGTGTATGGACATTGGTCACTCACAATTCACTTCTCACGTCTAATCGATTACAGCCTTTACTTTCTACCTCCTACACATTGATGTCCCTAAGATAGGTATGTCACCGCGTATGGACATTGGTCACTCACAATTCACTTCTCACATCTAATGGACAACAGCCTTTACTTTCTACCTCCTACACATTGATGTTCCCAAGACAGGAATGTCACCGGATATGGACATTGGTCACTCACAATTCACTTCTCACGTCTAATGGACAACAGCCTTTACTTTCTACCTCCTACACGCTGTCCCTTTACTTCAAAACTGTTCTTTCTTCTCTCTTTCTGTCACACTATTTTCTCTCTCTCTCTGTCTCTTCCTGCAACTTCTGAAATGTCCTGCTTCTTCTTCTTCTTCTTCTTGTGAAAATTCTCTTGGCTGTCCATGTCCCTCTTAAATAAATTTCTCTTTCCTTTTTCATATTATTTATCCTTGTCCAATTCATCCCTTTTTCGCGAGCGAATCAATACCCCCCTCTACACTTCCACGTCCCAATCACATCCGCGTCTAAAACCCTTCCAAATACATGTATGTACAGGATGACATTAAAATCTTTCACAGTAGGTACCCATAATATAGTTGGAATTACGAAAGTTGAAATTTAATTAGTACTTACTTTAATGTCCGTGTCCATCAGCTCCATCACGGAAAGTGATGTTAGTGAAGGGTGGCGCAGCATATTTTGCTACATTGAGGACACCGGACTAGAAGTTGATAATCCTTGCCCCTTCTATGTCCTCCAATAGTGCTATAAATATTTCAAATTAATGAGGTTGGAATTCCATGGGTTGGATGGGTTTGAACCATAGCGTCCTACCACTACACCACCATCCCATGTTACTTAATTAGTCAACTTTTTGGATAAAGAGTTTATTTTCGTTAGGAAATTTTTCTCGCTTTTTGGATAAAGTGTTTATTTTCGATAGGGATTTTTTTCTCGAGATTGTATTGGGGAAATATCAATCTCGCAAAAAAATTATAATTGAAAAAAGGTCAAGTTCCTCCCACTCTTCCAAAAAAATCCGCCTATGAAAGTAGCGATATCTATTATTGGGGCTAAGTTTATTGTTGCTGCTGTATATCCCGCACTTAAATTTATTATTGCACGTCCTTCTGTCTCAATTCTCTTAAAGTAATACCGACTTTACACTTGGTCAGTTTTTCTAAGGGGATTCGTAAAATGCTACCTTTTTACAAACTGGCCAAGTGTAAAGTCGGTATTACTTTAAGAGAATTGAGACGTGCAATAATAAATTTAAGTGCGGGATATACGGCAGCAACAATAAACTTGGCCCCAATATTAGATATCACTACCTTCATAGGCGGATTTTTTGGAAGAGTGGGAGGAACTTGGCCTTTTTTCAATGATAATTTTTTATGAGATATCAATATTTTTTGTAAAGATTACTATATGTGACTGATTTTTTGGCCGTTTTTTCTTTATTTCTTCTTCTTCTTTTCGATTACACAACATATCGTAAAACCGGAAATTTCTGTGTAAACCGGACCCAAGTGTCCAATAAAAACTAACACCAAAGTATTAATAAAGTAATGCAATACAAAACAAATAACAGCAATATTTATAGTGCATCTTCTTCCCTGAAGTTATAGCACTGAGAATTGACGAGTTTCAATTTTGACATTTGCGGGTTTAATTGAATTTAAGTCTCTCTAACTTCATGCAAGATTTCAGAGTCTTAGCAGTTGAAACTAGATTTCGTGCATTTTCTTCCCTGAAGCGGAACCGTTTTGGAGCACTGGTAGTAAAAGAGTGAATATATTTATTTTTCCACTTAATTGCATGTAAATATCTTCCTACATGCAGGATTTCAGCGTCCTACCAGTTTAAACTAGTTTTCGAGCATCTCCTTCCCTAAAGCGGAACATATATTTTGTGAGTCGCGTATTTTGTATTGTGAGATCGTCATCTTTGAAAATACTTTTTCCCCGAAATTTCGGGAACCGCTAAAGTAATTGCGACGAAACTTTTGTAGGATTCTGTACGTCTATACCCCTGAGTGTCCGATCAGTTTATTTGGTAGGATGTGTTTGTAGTAGTTTTGGGTAAGTCTCCAGGAAATACTACTCCCTAATCCCCACGTTCTAAAAAATGTAATACATAATGTACATAATTATTATGTGTGGTATGCTCAGATTGCCTTTACAACTTTTTTTGTAAAAAAAAAATATATATATAGGCATATTTTTTTGTGTTATTCTAACGCAATGTTTGTGGGTATCATATAGCATTACAAGGTATTTTCAACATCCACTCCAATACAAAAAATATATATTTCTTTGCGTTATTATGTCAGAATGTTTGNATGAAAGCGCTATTCGTTTTTTCTCCATTTTTTACTTCATTTACATAAATGATCATGTTTTTTGCCGGGTTTCCTGTATTGCAACTGCTGAATAATAATACATACTCGTATATTAATTTTGTTTTCTACAGCGTGTTGTTTCAATAAGAACGCCGGATTTAGGTTGGTCAGAAATTATTTCTGTGTGATAGGCACAAAAAGCATATCATTATCTTCGGAAGACTTCGAGGCTTTTGTATGAAATACAATATCCGTCATATGACCCCCTCTGCTGGCCCTACACGCAGTTTCCCGATCCATTGGAAATTTTCCAATTAGGGTAAACTCGCTACTTGATACCAAACCTACCCAACTCGACCATGCGACTTAACAACTTGTGACTTTTTCCTATGATGGTTCATTAAGTCATCACAATTTTATCAGAACAAACCATGTGCTCTGTTGAAGCTTTTACACAAAATTCGACGTGTCATTGACGGATTAGATAGGGGAAAATGTTCTCGGGCGTAACTCGTGGATCAGGAAACTGCGTTTAGGGCTAGCAGAGGGGGGTCATGTCTGATATTGTTTTCCACACATAATATGTCTGATATTGTTTTCCACACATATTTTTTTTTTTCAAAAAAACAAAGTTAATTTTTCACCAATTTAAATTTGGCGTTTTTATTGAAGCACCCGCTATACTACGAGCTCGACAGGTTTCATTATTTTCTGTAACTTTTCTATGAAATTACTTTTTGTGTTTTATTTCATTTTTTTGTTGATATTGGTTTTGTTTCGTTGTTGAAATTCTATATTTACTACAATTAATAATATATTCATATACTGACAATGGAATAATGAATAAGCTTTCATATGAGATTTGAAATGATATTAATAATGTTCCGTATACATCTTTATCAATGTTTCAAAAATATTGCTCAAGCGCACAAACACAATTTGGCAATCCAAATGTTTCATCAGTTTATTATAAACAGATGAAAGTTGTATCATAAATCTTCTCTTTATTTGACAAGAATCTTTGAAATTGTAAATGGATAACTTGCAATGTTACGGTGGAGGAATCCTGTCAATGTAAATAAAAGATTTGTTAAGAATATTTGATAATATGTTTTGTTTTAATGTCTTTGATGACTTTATAAGTGGTTCTAAAAGGAATGCGAAACGCGTTTCCGTTAATAACATTTACATTAAGAAGAAGACGCTTTTTTCATATAGACGAGGGTAATTCCGAAGTCACTGGCTACCATCCAACCCTGAGTAGAAACACTGAGCTACAATACCGGAGTGCAAAGAGTGAGCTACAATACCGAAGTACAAATTCTGAGCTACAATACCGAAGTGCAAACACTGAGCTACAATACCGGAGTGCAAAAACTGAGCTACAATACCGAAGTGCAAATTCTGAGCTACAATACCGAAGTGCAAACACTGAGCTACAATACCGGAGTGCAAATTCTGAGCTACAATACCGGAGTGCAAAATCTGAGCTACTTATTTTAAATATTTTAATTTTCATCTACTGACTTTTTTAAAATAGATATGAAAAATTTGAAAAAGTCAGTTGACAAAAATTCAAATATTTAAAATAATCCTTCAAACAAAAAACCTTAAGAATATTTGAGTTATATTTGACTCTCAGTTTTAATAATCAAATCATGAAATCATTTCAATTAATACCGAAGTACAAATTCTGAGCTACAATACCGAAGTGCAAACACTGAGCTACAATACCGGAGTGCAAAAACTGAGCTACAATACCGAAGTGCAAATTCTGAGCTACAATACCGAAGTGCAAACACTGAGCTACAATACCGGAGTGCAAATTCTGAGCTACAATACCGGAGTGCAAAATCTGAGCTACTTATTTTAAATATTTTAATTTTCATCTACTGACTTTTTTAAAATAGATATGAAAAATTTGAAAAAGTCAGTTGACAAAAATTCAAATATTTAAAATAATCCTTCAAACAAAAAACCTTAAGAATATTTGAGTTATATTTGACTCTCAGTTTTAATAATCAAATCATGAAATCATTTCAATTTATTTTTCGAGTTTAACGCCGCAAAACACACAATCAGGGGAGCGTCACCTCTTAAAGCAGAGTCATGTTGGGGAACATGTCATAGAACGACTTTTGATGTTTAGTGCACTAATTAATAGCATTGTCCCGGGACGTTACAAAACACACAATCAGGGGAGCGTCACCTCTTAAAGCAGAGTCATGTTGTGGAACATGTCATAGAATGACTTTTAATGTTTAGTGCACCTATTAATAGCAATATCTGCCAGTATCTATGGCAATACACCAGTTTCCGTTCGATCACAGTTAAGCAACGCCCAGTGAGGTTGTTCCATTTGGGTGTCCACGTGGTTTCGCGCCTTCGTGATGCTGGCTATATTTCCGGCACAACCCAGACTGGGTAAGATCAAAGTGGGTAGCTGGTTTGAAAGTTTCCAGCGAATGGAGGTTAAAACCCCCGTCCCGTTCAATTGAAAAAAAAAAATATCTCTACATTTTTTTCTCAGTTCTCATTGAAAAAATATTTCCTAGGATCGATTTTACATTACAATGTTTTCTTTCATACCTATATATCCCCGAAGTTATGACCATATCGTATAATTTATGAAGATTTCAACTGACTGTGCCTAACAGGGGCGTACACAGGATTTTATTTCGGGGGGGGGGCTGGGCAAAAGGTATACCATAACANGTTCTACATATAGGTTAACAAACGTGTATGTAATATGTATTCTATGTGCATACTCTGATCGCGTTTAAACGGTTGCACCTCGGTGATATGATTATTAATGTGGGAGTCAGATTTATTATCATTTTTTTCTCTCATCTTCTCGAAACGAAGTTCGGGTACTCAGCTAGTCATACATATAAATAAATACAGAGCCTTTTCCTACGCTAATTTACTTAGCTTCTAAGAAATTTGACAACATATAACGCGCGTTGAATACACCAATTCCCGTTACATCACCGAAGTTAAGCAACGTCCAGCGAGTACTTATAAGTGGGCGACTCCGCGGTTTCGAGCCTCAGTCATGCTGCCTATTCTCAGCCAAAGCCAGACTAAGTGAGGTCAATGTTGGTAGCTGATTTGTAAGTTTCCAGCAAGTGGAATGTATCGTATGACCAATCTGTGTTTCAAAGACGTTAAGCACCCCACCCAATTTCGCCAAGTGGTCGACTGTTTCCTATCTACTGAAAATTCCAAAAGATTAGGACTCGTATCTCAGAAATGTACAATCTATGTTAAACAATCATTTTTGCATGAGCCACCCTAAGTGTACGATATTTCAACTTCAAAATATCGCGTTGGTCCGATATAATACCCTTTTCCCCATTCAAAAAAGGTTCTCCTTCTTTTTCCTTTTCAACCTTCTCTGGCTTGACCTTTTTCCTGCCCGGTTTTTATTTTCTTTTTCCACACAAAAATAAAGTGAAATCCCTTACTTTGCATTATTCTAATTTTAAGAGGAAAAACTTGGCAAAGAAAAAGGATCTGTAATGTGGCTCACTATGGACAAAGTAGGTACATGACGGTCGTGATGACGTGCTAGCAACATAAATACCAAAGTAGGTAGATGACGCTGTAGTCAAGCAGTCATTATCATTGGGTCGTGATGACGTGCTGGCAACACTAAATGCCATAGGTACATGACGGTGCAGCCATTATCATTGGCTCGTGATGACGTGCTGGCAACACTAAATACCAATGTAGGTACATGACGGTGCAGTCATTACCATTCGGTCGTAATGACGTGCTGGCAACATAAATACCAAAGTAGGTACATGGCGGTGCAGTCATTATTATTGGGTCGTGATGACGTGCTGGCAACATAAATACCAAAGTAGGTACATGACGGCGCAGTCATTATCATTGTGTCGTGATGACGTGCTTGGACAATAAAAGGACAAAGTAGGTACATGACGGTGCAGTCATTATCATTGGGACGTGATGACGTGCTGGGAACATAAATACCAAAGTAGGTACATGACGGTGCAGTCATTATCATTGGGTCGTGATGACGTGCTGGCAACATAAATACCAAAGTAGGTACATAACGGTGCAGTCATTATCATTGGGTCGTGATGATGTGCTGGCAACATAAATACCAAAGTAGGTACATGACAGTGCAGTCATTATCATTGCGACGTGATGACGTGCTGGGAACATAAATACCAAAGTAGGTACATGACGGCGCAGTCATTATCATTGTGTCGTGATGACGTGCTGGGAACATAAATACCAAAGTAGGTACATGACGGCGCAGTCATTATCATTGTGTCGTGATGACGTGCTTGGACAATAAAAGGACAAAGTAGGTACATGACGGTGCAGTCATTATCATTGGGACGTGATGGGAACATAAATATCAAAGTAGGTACATGACGGTGCAGTCATTATCATTGGGACGTGATGACGTGCTGGGAACATAAATATGATTCCAAGGACTGAATTCAACATCACAATCTCATCGTAAATAGAATTAAAAATGTTGAGAAATTGCACTGGAAAAATTGTTGCTCCAAAAAATTCTTCTTATTTACATTAAAAATACTCCTGAATTAAATCAGATCGCATATCAATTTAAATGGGTTAAGTGGTGTAGTGGTACGACGCTCCAGGGGCGTACACAGGATTTTTTTTCGGGGGGGGCGGCTGGGCAAAAGGTATACCATAACAGCATCGTGACCCATCTAGTTTCACAGGAGAGCCAACTATCATACCACGTTGAATATACCAGTTCCCGTCAGATCACCGAAGTTAAACATCGTCGGGCGTGGTCAGTACTTGCATGGGTGACCGCTTGGGAACACCACGTATCGTTGGCCTGGTAGCTGTTATAGGCGCCCGGAATTGATTTCGAAACGCTCGTCCACAACGATAATCGAATGTTTCTAGATATAAAAGTCGTAGCAATGCCCTACAAGACCGGCATCTGGGGCGGTACGCCCCACAGTTCCTACGCCTCTGCCTATTAGGTGATGTACTCTATCGCGCCCAAGATGTAGGTTTTTTTAACTCCTTCAGTACTTGTCTTCTTTAAGAGGTTTGGATTTCTTCTGTTTTTCCACATCACCCAGGAGGTGACAGAACGGATCCATTCTTTTTTTTTAGAGGAAATCGCCAAGAGCTCAAGGAAACGTCTGTTATTTTATGGGATCCTTTCCTTTGTAGGAAACAGGATCACATAATCATCCGAATAAATATAGTTCGAATAACCCCCTTGATATAATACTACGTAGTTCGAAGGGGGATATAGTTCGAATAGCCTTTTACATAGTTACAACCTAATTAGTAAGCAATGAACTTCAAATTATGAGGAAAACAAAAAAATAATAAATTAATTAGCGGCCAACAATATATTGTATTTTTCAATTTCTTGTATGAAATAGATATGAATAGGCGCCAAATTTAAAGTTCTAGCTCTTTCCATCCTGGTTTTAGGCCGAACCGCCAAAAAGCGGCCTTCAACCACTAATTAGCGGCCAACAATATATTTCACTTCAACCTAAGTTGTATTTTTCAATTTATTGTATGAAATTGATATGAATAGGCAACAAGTTTAAAGGTCTAGCTATTGCCTTTATTATTTTAAGCAGGATATGGGAAAACCGCTAAAAAGCAGCATAAAACCTCCAACGGTATATTCAATTACCACGAAAAGCTTATTTTGCCGTTCATGGCATAAAACTGACATACATAACAAATTTCAAGTCTCTAATACTTGCCGTTCTTGAGATATCTTGTCCACAGACAGACCCACACACGGACCAATGTCTGAAACTCGAGATTCGAGCTCTGGGAACCCCAAAACGTGTTTTGGCATTGAAAACTCGACATCGAAAATTTCAGCCCATTACAATATTTTCCTATTTATAGGATAATAAGGAAAGTAAAATAGTTAAATCGCCCTTTGCACTTTGTTATGTAAGTATCCCAAAAAGTGTTTTCTGCGTGACATTGAAAAAGAAAATATTCCAAAAAAAAAAATTTGGGGGGGGGGACTACAGCCGGCCAGCCCCCCCTTGTGTACGCCCCTGCGACGCTCTATCTGGTAAACAGAAGGGCGTGGGCTCAAACCCAGCTAACCCATGGAATTCATCCTCATAAATTTGAGATATTTACCCCTTAATAATAGCACCCAAAAAACTCCCGGTGTCGTCAGGGGACTCTTCAGTCCTATTCGGTTTCGATTAAAATGTAAATTTGAATTGAAAGTTAACAAATAGTAACATTAATCTTTGACACCCTTGTAATTTGTATTTTATACAAATTACAAGGGTAGTAATTTGTATAAAATACAGTAGAGCTCCTTTAATAATTCTACTAATGCATTCTTTTGAAGAAAATGTAAAGGCGATTCGTCCGAGGATACAATGCAATTGTTTAATACCATTAGTGCAGATATTAACATTTAGACCCCCCCCCCCACACACACACACACAAATCCATAAACTTTGGTGTATATGGTACAAATTGGGGTATGGTTCTCGTGGATCCATAAAGGTGATCTTAGTGACTGAAATGCCTTGTACCATTCTGTGTACAAGGCATTTCAGAAGTGTTAGAAACTATTCTGAAATACTTTTCAGACACCTGGTAGAACTATCAAAACACTTTTCAGACACCTGGTAGAACTATCAAATGAAAATGATAAAAAACATCTGACTTTATGTTCTACAATTTTAATATATTATTCGATACACGCATTTTAGGAGTCATTCTTGATCTTTCTCTTTAACTTCAACATTTCCCAATTCTATTTGGGGTTGGCGTTGCTTTCCGTAATTCTACCATGCCACAACCTTCTGTTCTGAGCCCTTTGTTTTTAGCTGTACCCTTTCCTGGTATGGTAATCATCGCTCGCGTCTCTCAGTATTATTGAATGAATAGAAACTCGTTTTTTTTTCAATTAGGCGCTTTAACCGCTGTGTTATAGAGGTCGTTCTCGTCGGTACCTCATTTTGTGTAGTGAATTAAAAAATAAAAAAAGGAGTCAACACTCTCCTCATTATCAGACAAGAGGGAGCCGAAGAACCTTCATCATTGGTTTGAAGCAAAGTTTTTTTAAAGACCGGATACCCTTCCCAACAACAAACCTTCTATAATTTACACGGACTTAGGACCGTCACCTAATGAAGCTGGATTTTTTCCTTCGGTGGCTACATCCGGATATCATTCTTTGGAGTAAAACACGCGTATCGAATGAAATAATAGAACATAAAGTGTTTTTCATAAAGTTAATTATTTCTAATATTATTTTAATGTCTCCGCCTTTGATACTAATCTGCCGGCAAGATAAGATGTTTCAGAAAGCACCAGTGTAGCCTTACTCGAAGCAATTTACTTGGTTTTTCATACCGTCAGATATCCCGTTCTAAAACGATAGGCTACAAAAAGTTTGAACAGACATTCTGTTAGTATACTCTTAATGGGGCAGTCCCAAAAAAAAAAAAAAAAAACGAGTTAGTGATGGTTTCTTAAGTAGAATGACCTGAAAATCAAGAATCCGTTGTCAAAAAATCAAAAATCTCCCTTCTAAGGGTAGAAAATGCCTCTCAAAGGTCGTCTAAAAAATAACGCAATCTGATTGGTTGTTTACAGTACACGTCATCCGCACATAAACAAAGATTTTGAAATTTTTTGATGCACCATTCCTGGCTTGTTTTGTGAATCGAGTAGTGCTTGTTATTTGTAATTTTGATTTTTAAAATATTATTTTATTTTAAGTTATAATTTTAATTTAAAATGTCGAACATATCACTAGATGATGGTTTCGTAAAGGCAGACAGCAGAAATTTGCCAGTTGTAAAGACCTTTACAGTGGCAATTTTTTTAAGTCCGCAAACTTTATTTCGCCTGAAATGAGAAATGTAAAGACCGAAAA